>CM053769.1:236451105-236479735 GCA_028658325.1 Potorous gilbertii
GTCCCGGAGATCCCCCGCTCCCCTCTCAGCCCGTCTCTCTCACTGACCTGTGAGTCTGTGGGTGGTGGGACCTTCGCAGCCGCCGGAGATTCAGGTCCCTGACTCCTGCTTGGGTCTGCTGGCTCCTCTCAGTGCCGCGTGGCCGGGGCCGATCAGTTGATTCTTTCACTGCCTATTTCACTGTTTGGTTCTAGGATATCAGGGCAGTTTTTCTTGATTATTTATAGAAGGTGTTTTTTTTTTCCAGAGGTATTTTTTATTTTCTTCTACTTTTTTTCATTCTTCTGATTTTGTTTGCTTCTTGGTGTCTCAAAGAGTCATTAGCTTCCATTTCCAAATTCTATTTTTTAAGGAGTCGTTTTCTTCACTAGATTTTTTCTTCATTTTGGCCAATTGTATTTTTAAAGAATTGTCTTCTTCAGTCATTTTTGTCTTTTTTCCCAAGCTGTTGACTCTCCCATACCTGTCATTTATTTTCCCATTTTTCCTCAACTTTCCTTATTTGAATTTTAAAATCCATTTTGAGCTCTTTAAAGAGGGTTTTTTGGACTTGAGGCCAATTTATATTTCCTTTTGAGGCTTCAGATGTAGGTGTATTGCCAATATTGTTCCCTTCTGAGTTTGTATTTTGATCTTCCCTGCCCCATAGAAACTGTCTTTGGTCAGTATTCCTTTTTGCTTTTTAGCTAATCATATTTGCTTATTTCCTGGATTCTAAAGTTGAGCTCTCCTGCAGAAGCACAAAGGACACTTTCCCAATCTTCTTGTGCTGGGGGCCAGGGGTCTTGTCATTGGTTTTGTGTGCTGGGGCCTCAGGTGCTCACAGCTGGAGGTGGTAGTGGTCTGGCTACTCACCTGGTGCTGAACTTGTGGTAGTGTCTGGAGTGTTCTGACAACATATGGAGTTTTTCTGTTTCCCTGGGGTTACAATGAAGTACATAAGGGTCTGCTACTGAATGATGCCAGTCCACAAGTGGCTGCACCAATGCATGAGAATATCTGGCTACTGGGAGTACCTGCCCTCCTGGGGCTTCACTAAAGCATGGGGTGGTTCTCTGACCTGGATTTTACTGATTCCCCTGGCTATGGTAAGGCAAATGGGAATTCCTGGTGTACTGTTTTCCTGCTCCACTATCCTGGAGCTCAGAGCTTATTATTGATTTGCTGATGTGGGTATTATTGACAAACAAAACAAAACAATAGAGGGATTGATTAGTGGAACAAACTAGAAAAGATAGTATCAAAAGAAGGAACTCAATAATTCAGTAGTTGACAAAATGGAGAATATGCAACCTACAGGAAAAAAAATCATTTTGGTAAAATCTGGGAAAACTGGATAGCAGCTTGGCAGAAATTGGGAATACATCAATATTTATATCATAATACATAATGCATTCTAAATGGATATGTGAACTTTAAAGTGAAGTTCATACTAAGAAAAAAAAAGTAGAAATGAAATGAACAAATAGCTCTTGAACTAGGGCTAGGAGATGAATTTCTTAACTGAATGAGATATAAAATAAATTGCAAGACTTTAATTATATAAAACTGCAAAGCTTCAGAACAGAAAAAATTAATATGCATAGATTAAGAGTGGAAGAAGTTGTGGGGGGGGGAATTTGTATAAAATTTCTTTATGTATATACATATATATATATATATATATGTGTGTGTGTGTGTGTGTGTGTGTGTGTGTGTGTGTGCATAATTGCAATTATATTTGTGTGTATGTGTAATTTAAATAACAAAGCTTTATAAAATTTGATAGGAATACTCTTATCATTGTGTGTATAACCCTGTATGTATATACACATATGTGTTTATGTATGCTTATATTTAGCTAAAAGCCATTCTGCAAAAGAAAAGTGGTAAAAATATTAACAGAGTTCTCAAAAGAAGAATGATAAAGTATTAACAGTCACATGAAAGAATATTGCAAATCACTAACATAAGAGAGGTTTTATCAAATTCCTTATAAATTAATGAAGTTAACAAAATAGGGCAATAGAATTAGAAAAGTTACAGAATGGTCAACACACTAACATATTAATGGGATTATCAAATAGTCTGGCCATTTTAGAAAGTAGTTTGTGTTTATGCAAATAAGATGACTAAAATATTCCTAACTTTTGAACCAGAAACTCCATTACTAGATTTTTATCCAAGGAGCTGTTAATGAGATGAAAATACCCATACATACCAAAATATTTAAAATAGTAGATTTTTGGGATAGCAGAATTGGAAACAAATAAATACCAACTGATTGAACAAGGTCAAAAAATATGGCACATGAACGTATATAATTTTGAAATGATGTATGGGAAAAACAGAAAAACATAGAAATAGCAACATGAACTGGTGCAGAATAAAATAAGCAGAACCATGAAAATAATATACACAATGCTTCCAACAATATAAATGTAAAACAACCATACTCAAAAATGAATATAAAAATTATAAACATAAAACACAAATTGAATCAAGAGACATAAGAGGATATACCTAATCTACCCCTTTCTGATTCTCAAAGCTACCTAGGTATATAACATTGCACATATTTTTTGGATTTTCCCCAAGTATTGATTATTTTTTACTTTTTTTTCTTTTTTAATAATACTATTTGTTATATGGGTTGACACTCTGTGAGTGGTTAGACGAGAGATACTGAGGATACCTATGGTAATATAAAATACATCAATAAAAACTTATTTTCAAAAGTAATTTCAGAAGCACTGGGTCAGATATGGGGAATTCCTATACACTAATTCATTGCAACTGCATAGAGACATTTTTTTAGTTTTGAAAATTCAGTAAAACTCAGTGGTGTGACTTGAAGAGGAAAACCAAATATGATACTTGAATACTTACGAGAGAAAAAAACAACAACATGGTACCAGTAAAAGAGAGGTAATTGAACATTTATACCTTTCCCTGATCAAGACCCTTAAAGAGAGGTACATTTAGTATATAAATGATAGTTGGTCCCAGGACCTACAATCTATTCCATATGTGTTTTCATTGAAATAATGGGAATATTAAACCCAAATTTGAGAAGACTGGTTACGGGTACAGGGAGATAGTTTCAAATATTTAAAGGGTCACAGATGACAGAAAATAAAATGAGTTGCTATAAGTTAGAAAGAGGTAAATTTAGATTTGAGTAAGAAAAGATCATATGATACTTATAACTGTTGAAACAAGTAGAATGGATTGTATTAGGAGAAAAGAGACATAGAGTATCCTCTGGCCTGTGATCAAATGTCCACCAGTGATAAGGAGTTAGCGTTTTTCCTCTAAATGAATTCATTCAATCACAAAATAGAGGAACAGTTATTACTTATGTGGTTCAGATATGGCTTAGGAGAGATAGCCTCAGAGATCCCTTAAAATTTGAAAGATTTTATGAGTTTATTATTCTAATATCTATAAACGTAATCCATAGGAAAAATATTTTGAACTCTGTATTAAAATGAAATAAAAAATTAGTCAGACTGCAAAATACTTTTGACCATTTGTCTAACTTTTAATACCAATGGTCTCCTGATGGAATTATATGAGTAATACATTATATTCCAGTATACCAACAAAGGCATGCAGAAATTGAAAAAGAAACATTTTATTTACTTAGCAAGAATTAAAGATGTCAATATATAGCCCAAATGCTGCAATGCTATTCAAAAAAAATTTTAAAGCAAAACAAAAAACAAAACAACTCAGTACCGTGAGTATTCATTTGTGGAGAATTTATATGTAGCATAGTGGAACAAAAATTATATTTTCAGTTAATGGCCCTGGATTAATATCCCTGATCTTCTACTTATAGTTATGAGGTATTGAGCAGAATCATTTGACTTCTCTGGGATTGAGTTTCATCTTTTGTGAAATGTGAGTTTGGGGACTATATTATTTCCAAAGACCTACATAGCTTTAAATACTATGATCCTAAGAACACAAGATAAGAATTTTACAGGATTAAAGGGCATTGATGTGTTGAAATCTGCTCCAGTGGAGGAGAATTTAGAACCAATATTGCTTTTGTAGTAGTATGGGGAGAATCACTACCTCCTGAAACTAGCTCATTTGATTTAATAATAGAAAGTAAGAGGGGAGATAATAGAAATGATGTTTAGTTATGAAACTGTGTCTTTTTGTCTTTTTATACAGTGTGAAAAAAGTTTATCTGATCCATTTTGAAGAGCATCTAACAATTAACTAGGGAAACATTGGTCATATTCTGGGAAGAGGGTGGGGCGGATTTAATAAGCTAAATTTAAGACCTGTACTTAATAAAGGTGCTTTATCTTTGTATCAGTACCAAAGGGTAACAAGGAATGAGAAGAATTTTTTTCTCCAGTCCACAGCACCAATATTCCATAGTGTTTTGCCCTACAGCTTTTCTCTCAGTAGGAGACAGCACATTCAGCAGGGAACAGAGGAATAGAATTGCATACAGACACAGAGATTGGGGGGCAAAAACCACCAGGATGGAGCAGGAACTCTGAATGCAGAGCAGAAATCACTTATGAATTTGAAAGAGATAAATGTAGATAAATTTGAGAGAGAAGAATCCCTAGAAATCAAGCATCTGGAAGTATGGAAGAGATACAGAAATTTTGGTTGGGACCGAACCTGTATATATTCCATGCACAGAAGGGAGGAGCATGAGGACATTACAAGAAGAGTCGGGGCACTGGCCATTGCAGCCCTGAAAGTGTGAATTGCATTGATCATGTGTGGTGGATCATTGTATTTTCAGTATACTGTAATTTTTTTTCCCATTCTTCCAACAGCTCCTATGTATACAGGGAGAAAATACCACCAATTTTTTTTTTCAGGGAGAGGGATTGTTTTATAGAGCTACTATTTTTATTACAAAATCTTAGCAATTGCAATTATTTTGAGTTAATTGTGCATGCTGAATCTTAAAGGTAAACTCATTTGTAGAGGTTTGGGAGCTAGTTTTAGAAATAAAGATCCACAGAAGAGCCTTTGAGTTTAGGAGCAGTACACTGCCACAGATTCAACCTGCAAACTTGTGAAGGCTAAGTCAGTGCATACCCTAGAGGGCTGTTAAAATAATATCTTTGAAATTCTACCAACATCCTCCCACCATCTCCTCCTTTTCTTGAGTTTTATATGTGAATATAGATCTGCTCTTACTTTTCCTTTAATATCTGATGTCTCCCAGATCAGGGTACATTGAGTGTGTGTGTGTGTGTGTGTGTGTGTGTGTTGGTCCTTTTTTGCTAAAGAAGACCATGCGATCAGAGAAATAATGACATGACTTGCACTTGACTTTGTTTTGAGTAAGGGAAGGCTGTACAGGTCACCAGCCTCACTTCTCCTCCAGAGCCATCTTAATCCAGTGACCAGACATTCATACTGCTATGGTGAAGGTTTTCCCCAAGGACTCCTCTAGCACAGCGTTAGGAAGCCTGCCATTATGCTTGGGTTGCTTGTTTGTTCCATTCATTAAACCACAAACATCTCTCTAAATAACTGCTCTTCTTCTCAAAGCAGAAACAAGTTTTTCTCCATTAAAAATATGTGTGTGTGTGTGTGTGTGTGTGTGTGTGTGTGTGTGTATAACTTATTTTTCTGTTTTCCACATTCACTTCCACAAGAATTTGAATTCCAAATTTTCTCCCTATCTCTTGCCACCCTGCTCTGCCCCCCTACTGCACGACAGCAAGCATGTCATCTACCCCTTACTCCAGTTTATACTCCCTTATACCATACCCCCTTCTTCTATTCCCCCTACCCTCTATTTTCCTTGAGAGCAAAATATATTTCTGTACCCCATTGACTGTACATCTTATTTCACAATTACATGCAAAACCAATTTTTTACATTCATTTTTAAAGCTATGAGTTCCATATTCTTTCCCTTCTGTCATCCCCATCAACCCTCATTGAGAAAGCAATTCAATATAAGTAATACATGTGCAGCCATGCAAAACACTTCCCTAATAGTTATGTTGGGAAAGACTAGCCACATTTCCCTCTGTCCTGTCCGGCCTTCCATTTCTTTCATTCTCTCTCTTGACCTGTCACCCCTAGAAACGTGTTTGTTTTTGATTATCTCTTTCCCCAATTTTCTGTACCTTCTATTATCTTTCCTCTCATCTCATTTCCCTTTGCTCTCCTGCAGGGTAAAATAGATTTCCACACCCAGTTGAGTGTGGGTTATTCTCTTCTTTAGCCAGATCTCATGACAGTAAGCCTCACTGATTGCCTTTCATCTCCCCGTACTTCCCCTCAATTGTAAAAGCTCTTTTTTGTCTCTTTTATCAGAGATGATTTATGACATTCTACTTCTCCCTTTCTCTTACACTTACATTTGACTCAATAGAAAATTTTATTTTTTATGTACTCTTCCTTCATATTCATCCCACCCTGTGCCCTCTGTCTATGTGTGTGTGTGTGTGTGTGTGTGTGTGTGTGTGTGTGTGTGTGTGTGTATTTATGTATGTTTGTATGTATATACATATATGTATATATACATACATACAAATACATATGCATATAGATATACAGCCATGTACATATTCATACCTCCACATATAGTTACACACATATAATATTTATATCCAAATAGACTTATATATTTATATCTATATCAATATTTCCATCTAACTACCCAAATACTGAAAATGGTCTCATGAGTTACAAATATAATCTTTCCATGTAGGAATGGAAACAGTTCAACTTTAATGAGTTCCTCATGGCTTCTCTTTGGTGTTTACCTTTTCATTTTTCTCTTGATTCTTATATTTGAAAGTCAAATTTTCTATTCAGCTCTGTTATTTTCAATAAGAATCCTTGAAAGTCCTCTTTTTCATGGAAATTCCATTTTTCCCCTGAAATAACTATACACAATTTTACTGGCCAGGTGATTCTTAGTTTTAATCCTGCCTCCTTTGACTTCTGGAGTATCATATTATAAGCCCTTTTATCCCTTAGTGTAAAATCTACTAAAACTTTAGTTATCCTGATTCCAATTCCAGAAAACTTGAATTATTTCTTTCTTGCTACCTGTAATAATTTCTTTTTAACTTGGGAACTCTAGAACTTGGCTACAACATTCATAAGAGTTTTCCTTTTGGGGTCTTTTCAGGAGGTGATTGCTGAAATCTTTGCATTTCTATTTTACCCTTTGGTTCTAGAATATCAGAGCAGGTTTCCTTGATAATTTCTTGGAAAATGATACCTGGCCTATTGTTTTGTTATGGTTTTCAGGTAGACCAATGACTTTTAAATTCTCTCTC
The DNA here is from genome assembly GCA_028658325.1 of Potorous gilbertii. Lineage (NCBI taxonomy): Eukaryota > Metazoa > Chordata > Mammalia > Diprotodontia > Potoroidae > Potorous > Potorous gilbertii. The sequence goes on from CM053769.1 coordinate 236,458,373, forward strand.
CTAGATCTATTTTACAGGTGAGCTGTTTTTCCAAAGATGTATTTCACATTGTCTTCTATATTTTCCTCCTTTTGGTTTTGTTTTATAATTTCTTGATTTATCATACAGTAATTAGCTTCCATCTGCTCCATTCCATTCTAATTTTTAAAGAACTGAGCTTTTGGACCTCTTTTTCCATTTGGCCAATTCTACTTTTTAAGGCACTCCTCCTCATTGACTTTTTGGACCTCTTGCCATGTGGGTTAATTTATTTTTAATTTATTTTATTTGTTTTCAGTGTTCTACAATCACTTCCATATGTCTTAGATTTTTTCCCTTCCCTCTATGTCCTTCCCCACTACCTCCTGACTCTCTACCTTAGTCAGCATAAAGTTTTACATGGTTTTATACATACGTTTCTATTAAATACATTTGCACCTTAGTAATGTTGCATAGAAGAACTAAAATGAATGGGAGAAATCATAAAACAAACCAAAACATAATACTAAAGAAAATTATGTGCTTTATTCTGTGATCAAATTTCATAGTGCTTTCTTCAGATGTGGAAGGCATTTTGCCTTAAGAGACCATTGGGAATTTTTTTAAGTCCTTGCATTGCAATGAAGTAATGTCTACCAGAAAAATTCCTCTCACACTGTGGTTTTTGCTCTTTACAAAATTTCCCTGGTTCTGCTCTTTTCACTCAGCATCAGTTTGTATAAATCTTTCCAGCTTTCTCTGAAGTTTTCCTGTTCATCATTTCATATAACAAAATAGTATTTGATTACATCCATATACCACAATTTATTCAGCCATTCCCCATTTGATGGGCATTCCCTGTATTTCCAGTTTGTGGCCCCCACAAAGAGAGCTGCTATAAATATATTTTGTACATGTAGTACCCTTTCCTATTTTTATGATCTCTTAGGGATACAGTCCTAGAAGCGGTATTGTTGGGTCAAAAGGTATGCACGTTTTTGTAGCCTTTTGGGCATGGTTTCAAATTTCTCTCCCGAATCGTTTGATCAGCTTCAGTTTCACCAACAATGCATTGGTGTTCCAACTCTTCCATATCTTCTCCAACATTTATCATCTTCCTATTTTGTCATGTTAGCCAATCTGATAGGTGTGATGTGGTATCTCAGAGTTGTTTTGTTTTGCATCTCTCTTATCAGTAATGAATTAGAACATTTTTATATGACAATTGATAGCTTTAATTTCTTCCTCTGAAAATTCTCTGTTCATATCCTTTGACCATTTATCAGATCTCCACTCTTTTACTCTCCTTCACCCCTTACTAATTCTTCCCTCCCTTTTCTTTCCTCCTCCCCCTCTTACTGCCTATTGAGCTAGTTAGGTTAATATACTTAAAAAAAGTCTGCTGTACCTTCCTTGAACCAAATCAGATGAGAGTAAATATCAAACAGTAGTCATCTTTCTCCCCTCTTTCCCACTACTATAGTATAATTTTGTGCCTCTTCCTTTGACGTAATTTACCATTTTCTGTTTCCTTTTCACATCTCCTGTTACAATCCCTTTACACCCTAAAATCACATTTTTGCTTTCACTTCATTTACTTTATACCCACTCCCTTTGTTTTTCTATATCCCTTTTATATTTCATAATAAATATACAATTCTCAAGATTAACAAATATCATGTTCCCTTATAAGGATATACACAGTTTGCACATATTGAGTAACATGTTTTTGTTGTTTTTTTCCCCCCTGTTTACCTTTTTATGCCTCTCTTGAGACCTGCATTTGAGACCTGCATGAAATTTTCTACTGAGTTCTGGCTTTTTCATCAGGAAGGTCTGGAAATCCTTATTTCATTGAATGTCCATATCCTTACCTAAAATATTATATTCAACTTTGCTAGGTAATTGATCCTTTGTTGTAGTAGCAGTTCCTTTGCCTTACAGAATATTATATTCCATTTCCTTCAATCTTTTAATGTAGAACGTGCAAGGTCCTGTGTGATCCCAACTATAACTCTTCGATATTTGAATGGTTTCTTTCTGGCTGCCTGTAGTATTTTGTCCTTCACTTGATAGTTCTGGAATTTGGCAACTATATTCCTTTGTGTTTTAGTTTGGGTTTCCAGAGGTCAACTGTGGATTCTTTCAATGAGTATTTCACCCTCTGCATCTAGGACTTCTGGGCAGTTTCCCTTGATGATTTCTTGGAAGATATTATCAAGGCTCTTTTTTTTTCATCATGGCTTTCTGGAAGGCCATTAATTCTTAGATTTTTCTCTCCTGGATCTATTTTCCAGGTCACTTGTTTTTCCAATTAGATATCTTACATTTTCTTCTGTCTTTTCATTCTTTAGATTTTGTTGGACTGATTCTCGATGTCTCATAGAGTTATTGGCTTCTACTTACCCAATTCTAATTTTTATCAAATTCTTTTCTTCAGTTAACTTTTGCATCTCCTTTTCCATCTGTCTAATTGTTCCTTTTAAGGAGTTATTTTCACCAGTTAGGTTTTGTACTTCCTTTTACATTTATCCAATTCTCCTTTTTAAGGAGCTGTTCTCCTCAGTGAATTCTTTTCTCATATTTTTAAAATCATTGGTCATTCTTTCTCTCTTTCTTTTATTTGGGTTTTTAATCCTTCCAGAGCTCTTCCAAGAAGGTTCTTTCTTCCTCCAACCAGTTCACATTCCTTTCTGAAGTTTCAGATGGGAGTTCAGTCTCAATGCTGACCTCTTTGTCATTTGCATTTTGATCCTTGTCCATAGAAAGATTCTATGGTCTTTTATTTTATGATTTGCTTTTCACTCATTATAATAACCCTTTTCCTGACTTTTAAGGTAGATCCCTGCATCTGTGGCACAGGGACCTCTGTCACATAGTTCTTGTTCCTAAAATTTGAGGCTTTGTGTGTAGTGACTTCTGGTTCTTTCAGCTAGAAATTAAATGCTGCAGCTTACCTGGTGCTGAGCTGGCTGGTGTTTGAAAGCAGAGGCAAGTTAGGTCTTTTGGGGTTTTCCCACAGTTACCCTGGCGGTAGCTCATTCATTATGGAGGAGGAGTACTCTGGATATTGGAGGCTTAGCATGGGCAAGCTCACTAATGTCTTACTTATTTCACTGGGATGCTGAGGCATGCCTGCAGTCCTGGTTATGACAATTGCTGACTTCCCCACCCCTGGGGTCCAGGATCTTCACCAGGTTTGTTGAGGTGGGACTATCTGAGACAGTTCTGATCCTTCACTGGTCACCTTTGGGCACAGTAAGAGGAACCCTCCTTAGCAATCTTTCTAGCCTCCCATGCTGAGAGTCTGTTTACCCCTTCTGAGGCTCCCACTGTTCCAGGGCTTTTTCTGGGGAGATAATCTCTGGATTGGTCAAGGTCAACAAGGAGAGGGAGATAACAGTTATTGATCACTCCTCCATTTTTGCTCCCAAAATCAGACATTTTCATTTCTTCTTTTCAAATTTAAGTACAGGAAATGGAGTCTTCAGTCTAGGTCAGAAGTGCAAATTACAGGACACTAGCATTTGGAATCTAGGCCAAGTGTTGCTTTAATATCCCAAAGACCAAGGAGCAATATATGGGAGTGGCCTTCCTCTCCTCTTCCCACCCCAAGTCCAGTGAAAGGATTTCTTTGGACATGAGCTTGATTGAAGTAGTGCTGTGTAGTGGTGAGCAAAGATTTAAGTCTCATCCATCCTATCAAAGATCAAGGTGAGAATTCGTCATGAGAGCAGACAGGACTAGGAACGATGCAGGCTGCTTGCTAGCATGAGTGAAAGAGATTGTTTGTGATTTTGTTTAAAGGAGCTTGCTTGTGATTTGTTTAATGAACCTGGTTTGTGGGAAGCCTAGCAGGGGGAAAGTTTGAGGATGATGCTGTCCTCTACATTGTTATTGTGCAGAGATTTTTGTTACTGCAGTGAATTTGGTTTTCTATGTCTGAATAAATGTTTTTCTTCTGCCTTCCACTTGGAGAGTCTTTGGTATTTCCAGATTCATAACTGCACCTGCATATTCATGGCCACAGTGGGTGATGTGAATTTGCATTGGCGCTATATCATACCACAAAAGCCTGGAAGTACCTTTCAACCCTGAGGGACAAAATTTAGCAGGCTTGGATGAGAGAGAAAGAAGTCAGAGCATTTATTCAATACACTGGAATATTGTAAAGATAAACAACTTTGAAAGACAACAATTTTGATAATGATGATGATCAACCATGATTTAAAGTGACTAATGAGTAAACTCGCTAATCATCACCTGACATTAAGTTGATGCATTAATGATGAAGAATATTTTTCAAACATGGACAAAAGGATTGTTAGACTAAAATATCTAAGGTCCCTTTCAGATTTAAATTTATAATCCTAAGATTCTGAAATTAAAAATATTTAGAGAACAGTGTTGAACAGAGGTAAAATTTAACAGCGTATGTATCATTGATTTTAGAGTAAGAGAGTATGAACTTGAATGTGGCTTTGCAACCCACTGTGAATACTTGGAAAAGTTAAATATCATATTTAAGTAAACAATCCAGGAAAATTGACCATAAATATAGAAAATGAGGGTAAATATGTAGCATAAGAATCTGTAGGACATTTCAACTAATTCAACTAATCCAGGGAATTTATGATCAAACAATAGAATGTGGATGTCAGAAAACAAATATTGAAGGAGGCCAAAAGAAAGCATTTGATTTAACAAACCAAGGAAAATCACTATTAAAATTCAAGATTATGCTGTAGTGGAAAGAAATCAGTGGAGAGATAAGAAAATATTATGAAAAAGCAATAGCTGGATTAGGTTCACATCCTGAAATCAAATCAAATCAATCAATCAATAAGTATGCTATTTATGAGGCACCAGTGAGAAGTTCTGCATCTCTGAAGAAAACTGAAAGAGTTCTTCCTTTCACAGGGCAGAGGAATCACATATGTGTGTGTATATGTGTGTGTTTATATATGTGTGTGTACATATGTATACATGTATATGTATATATATATATATATATATATATATATATATATATATATATATATATATATAAATACAAAGTAATTTCAGAAATCAATACTAATAGAGGAGGTAAGGAAAAGCTTCCTATAGGAAGTAAGAACATTTCAGTTAAGTGTTGGAGGGAGCTATAAATTTAAAACATATAGTTAGATAGAGAGTATATTAAAAGTATTAAGGATAGTGTGTGCAAAGGCAAAGAGGTAAGAAAGTTAATATTACTCATGAGGAAGTAATGGACAGTTTGCTGAGTATAGAATATATGAGAGGCTATAATGAGTGATAGTAGAGGAAAGAAAGACCAAAGACATATTATTATGGCATAAATGTTAAACAAAAGCATTTTAATTTTCTCCTAGATATTTTAGGAGACTTTTGAACAGGGAAATGATATAATCAGAACTTTTATAACAATGCATTTCTCAGTTGTATTAAAGACAAATTGAAGAGAGGAGAGACCTTAAGTTAGGAGATCAATTAGAAGGCTATCATCATATTCCAGGAGACAAGTATGATGACTTGACCTCAAATAGTGGCTGTGTGAACAGAGGTAAGGAAAAAAAAAGAATGTTGAGCCTAGTCATCAAAGAAGAAGGAGGCAAGAAGAAACACTTTGAGAATTTTTTTCAAAAGTAACCAGAAATTTTGTTGTTGAGAAGTAAATCATTTGATTGTACAAACATCAAATAAAGAATGATAAAGGAGAAGGAGTCAGTATAGTTACTAAGAAAAAATAAGCCTTCCTATGAATATTTTCATGATTCTAGGGCACAGAGATCATCTTTGTTATCTATTTATTTATTTACTCACACTTTTTAGAGTCACTGAATGACAACAATGGGCAAACTTCAAAAGAAACTAAAATAATTAGGAAAGGAGGAAACAGATGAATAAATATATTGACTAAAATTGAGTTCTTCATTATTGAAACATTAATTGGGGATGATGGAAAACATACCGGCGTTAAGAAGGGGAAGGATCAATCAAAGTGCTTCAGGTCAAACAGAACCCACTTTTTCTGCATGTGTAGGTCTTTCTGGTATACTATCCTTCCTTCTTAAATTACTATTCATGAAAATGAAGCTATAATGTTATGAATTTGCAATAGCCATCCCAGAAAGTCGTTTGAAGTTACATTCAAAAAATTACTTGATACAACTTATCATTTGATTGTGCAATATCACTACTTAGTCTTTACCCTCGAAAGATGAAATAGGCAAAAAAGAGTCATATTTACAAAAAAAAAGAAATTAGTAGCTCTTTTGTAGAGTTAAAGAACTAAAAAAATCCTAAAGTACTTATTAAATGAGAAATGACTGGATGAATTATGAAATGTGAATGTTATAGAATACTATTGTGCTTAAAACAATGATGAAAGAAATGGTTTCAGTGAGACCTGTCATGAATTGATGTAGAGGGAAATATGCAAAACCAGGAGACCAATTTATACTATAATATCAAAAATGTAAAAACAAACAAAATTATTTAAAAATGTGCTCAACCTAATGAATAATCATCCTTCTAGAAGATCAATGACTAAGAATAAAATCACTTTCCTTCCAGAGAGATGATAGACTAATACACTGGATGAAACATGCATTTTGTACATATACAATATGAAAGCTTGTTTTGTTTTGCATACACTTATTTATTTCAAGAGTATTTTTTCAAAATGTTCCTGAGGTTTTTTTTCTTTTAGTGGAGAGAGAAGGAAAACTGAATGCTTGATGATAAAAAACACTAACACAAAACTGAAAACATAATGGATTTTCAGTAAATATGTACATTACGAAAAAATAGCCATAAGAGTGATCTATAATTGATCAAACAGATGAGCTGATGCTTTTGCTTTATAGATTTTCTGACTTTCATCACAGGGATGTTGAGGGAATACAGAAAGGATTTATAAATAATCCCCCCAAATGAGAAATCAGGTTAAATATACAAAAAAAGAAATTTAAAAAATGAATAATTAAATTACCATATCTTGAGAAATTGAGCCAACAATGAATCTTATTGAATATGAATGAAAAGATTCCAGGGTAAACAGGATTCTACATCAAAGTTTCATCTAGGTTATGGTGAAGGAATGAAAAAAATCAAGGAGAAACAGAGGTAGGCAAGTTGGCACAGAGACAGACTGACAAATAAGGTAGAAAACATAACAATTATGAGTATAAGGAATTAGATAGGACAATAGGAAGGTAAGAGATTCTGGGAAGAGAGTGAGGAAAATAAACTGCACATTATGTTCATAATGTTAGTACATGGGTCCTCTGGATTTCTTTCTGACTAAAGATTCATTCCCCTTACCATCCTTGGCTACTGCTTGCCACTTCACAGTTCATACCTTCAGTATCTGCAGAAATCTCTTTTATTCTAAACTGCCCTGACTCAAGAGAGGACTCACTATGACTTTTTCTTGGCTTTCTCACTCATAATTCTGTTCAGTGCTTTTTATGGTTATTTTTGAGGAAAGAGTTTTTGGGAGATTTGGTAGTTGTGACCTTTTATTGTGCCATTATTACTTAGCCCTTGTTTGGTCTGCTTCTTAAATGTGTTTCTTATAGGCAGGAAGAGATTGAGTTTGGGATTTCATTAACTTCCTATATATCTATCTCAGTATGTACCTCAATCCTTTGCATCCTCCTTTTTTCTCCCTCTATCCCTCTCTTTTTTAAATTTAGGAATTATTCAATTCACATTTAGAGTTATGATTCTTGCTTGTGAGTTATTCCATTATTATATTCAAATTTAATGGAAGAAAATAAAACCACAAATAGTAACTTTATCTCTAAATCTGAATTAAATAGAATTGAACTGCTACATATTTGAAGAGCTTCTTTTTACTTAAAGCAATGTTTTCTCTAGCATCTGACACAGATACATCCCTTCTTTCTTCCTTGTTCAGCTGAATCAAAGTTTCATTTATATTTTGACATTATTTTACCTGGAATGCACACACACACACACACACACACACTCAAATATATATCTATATTTGTGTATATGTGTGTATATACATATACGTATATATATATACACCATATATACTTATATATATACATACACCCATATACATCTATTTGTGCATATGTGTGTGTATACCCTTGCTCATCCCAGATAAAATTGTGCTCTATAAGTCCATCTTGCCACACTCTAATGCCACCACATCAACCTTTTGTGGTAATGAGTTTCAAATGTGACATTTCAGTTTCAAAAAAAATTCATTTCATAATCTTCCTGCCTCCTTTACTCTAGGACAGTTCTTTCTGGTTACTCTTTAAGGATCATGGCTGTTCCACCTTTGTTCCATAAATGAGTCTTAGATAAAGTTGTGCTTCTCAATGATGTTAGTTTTGACTTCTCCTTGATGTTAGTTTTGACTTCTTGTAACTTTTACATCTACTATTTCCGTATATATAATTTTATGTTTCTTTTGCAGACTGAGACTATATTTCAAAATCATTGATTATATATAGTTTTCTCAATAGGAATCCCGATAAAGTATTGATTCTATTGAGGTTTTCTTTTGTAATGTCTTTCCTGAGTCGTTGGTGGATTGTTTCAAGGTCTATTTTGTCCTCTGGTTCCAGGGCATCAGGGCAGTTTTCTTTGATAACTACTTCAAAGATGCTGTCTAGGTCAACCTTTTGATTATGACTAGTAACTCAATGATTCTGATACTGTTCTTCTTGGATCTATTTTCTAGATCAATTGTTTTACCCATGATGTATTTTATATTTTCTTCCATTTTTCATTCTTTTGATTACAGAATCATTAACTTCCACTTGCCCAATTCAAAATTTTAAGATTTTTTTTTACTCAATTAGTTGTTGTATTTTTTTCCCTTTTCACAAATTTTACTCTTTAAAGAGTTGTTTTCTTCGGTGGATTCACATATCTCATTTTCCTTTTGACCAATCTACTTTTTTAAGCAATTGTTTTCTTTTTACAAACTGTTGATTCTTTTTTCATAATTCTCTTTTATCACTCTTATTTCTTTTCTCCATTTTTCTTCTACCTCTCTTATATGATTTTAAAGCTTCTTTTTGGAGCTCTTGTATGAGATTTCTGGGCTTGAAATGACTTCTCATTTTCCTTTGGGGTTTTTTCCCCATAGGTGTTTTGATGTTGCTGTCCTCTTCAGAGTTTGTGTCTTGGTCTTCTCTGTCACCCTTATAACTTTCTATTGTCAGATACTCTTGTTATTGTTATTTTTTTCTTTCTTTTTTTGGGAGGACCTCTCTCCTTTCTTTGAAATTAGATCTCTGCTCCCAGGGTGAAAGGGACTCTGTCTCAGGTTTTTGTATCAGTGGTTATAGACCCTGACTATTTACCTGGTGCTATACTGATGTTGCCCTGAGACCCACCCTCATGTCTGATGTTGTGTTGAGGGAGTGATCTGGGGAGTGACAGATGTTGTTGCTGCTGATGGAGGCTTTAGAGGGTCCGGCATCTTACCTGGTTCTGTGCTAGGGTCCTAGTATTGGTTTCTGGCATATACTGAGCCCCCCAGGGTTTTTCTGCCTTTTCTCAGGGTTATGCTGAAGTCTGTAGAGGTCCAGTCACTGGAGGGTGACTTTTTTCCCTGGGATGTGGTGAAACACATAGAGGTCCAGTTGCTATAGCACACATGGAAAGGGAAACACTGCAGCACATAAAGATGCTGGAAGATGCCTGACTGCCTGCCTGGAGCATTGCTGAAGCATGAGGAGTTCAGGCTATTGCGGGTGTCTCCTTCAGGGAGATGTGCAGAAGTAAGTGGAGGTGCAGCTGTTGGAGAATGCCTGTTTCCCCAGGGCTGCACCAAAGCAGGTGGCTCTCAGAGTGGGAGTCTTCCCTTTCCCCTGGCTATGTTGAGGCACACAGGGGTCCTGGTGCTGGCATTCGCCAAATCTACCACCCTGGGACAGAGGATCTACCACTGATTTCCTGAGGTGGGGCTTGCTGGGATGCTTCCTCTCCTGGAATGTTCTCCCTTTTTGACCCAAGTGAGATGGACCTTCCTTGCTGATCCTCCAAGTTTCCTATGCTAAAAGACAGCTCCACCCCATCTTTAACTTGGCTCTGTGGTTCCAGGATTTGTTCTGGGGTATGTTATGTTTATTTGGAGTTGAATAGGGGAGAGTGACAGCAATTTACTGCTTACTCCACCATCTTGGCTCCCAGAAGTCAATACCTCATTGATTCTATTGAAAATAATTTTTTCTATCCATCTCCAGAGATTTTTTTACTTTATTTTTCTTGAGTATTTTTTCTATGTTTTCTTTCACAACATAACTGTTATGGTTATGTTTTGCATGACTACACATGTATAACCTATATTGAATTGCTTGCCTTCTTAATTAGGTGGAGTGGGGAGGGAAGAAAGGAAAGAATTTAGAATACAAAGTTTTAAAAATCAATGTTAAAAATTGTTTTCCATGTAACTGGGGAAAAATAAAATACTAAATTTAAAAAAGTAATTTTCCTTATATAGAGATATACTTAGTCTTGAAGTACTCATTTCCATTTAACATTGTTTCTTTGTTATAACATGTCTTAGCTTTTCCTTTAAGTTACTGTGATTGCTGGATACTACTGTGGAACTCATGTTATTAAAGAAAAAAACATTTTTCAGAACACTTTCTTTAACTCCATAATTCAGAGTTGTTAAAAAAAAAGTTTTATGGGTGTGTTAACTTTGGAGTCCCTATATGATGATGCCCTGAGAATTCTATGAATTTGCAAATTTGCATGTGATAGTCTACAAATATTTCAAAGCAATTCGCTTTATGATTCTCTGAAATAAACTCTTGTTTTCTCCCTCTTCCATTCTCCCCCCCACAACTCATCACAGGCCAAAGAACCTTAAATTGACTGACTTTTAAGAACAGCTATTTTGGTTTGTAAAAACCTCGAGTTTTTCAATACTTTTTCTTTGCTTAATTTTTTTTATTACTTCTCTGCATTTTTACGTTTTCCCTTCCATTTTCTTTTTCTCAATCACAACTGTTTTACCAGTTTTCCATCTTCAGTTATAAACTATTGATTCTAGTGTGAGTCTTTCCAAAGTATTCTTTAAAGGCACATAGGGCTTTCAGATATAATTTTAAATTTTCTTCAATAAATCTTCCTTTTGTTAAATTTCTAAGCTTTTGATCTACACCAGCGTTTATTTGTTCATTGGTTTGTTTTGTATTCTGATTTCATTTCTGAGACACTAATTTTTGTTATTGGAGATTTATTCTTTCTCTGGAGGTGTTATCTTTTATATTTACTTGAAATGTTTCCTTATATTAGGGGCCCTCTTGGTTTGTTTGTTTTTACCTATTTCTTTAATTATTCTCCTGGTTTTTCAGTAAGAATTTTCTTTCCAGAATTTCTTTCATTTACTCTTTTTTTTCTTTTTGTTGTTTATTTACTTTTGGGAATTTTTTTTGTCCTTTAAAATTGAAGTAGGTGACATTGACTTATGCACGAAAACTGACTCAGCAATCTTACCTGTAGTTAATAATATCTATTTTAAATGGAAAAAATAACCCTTTAGTAAAACTTGAGAGATCATTTAATGATGAAGCCTACACACATTATAAAATGATGATGATAACCATTGCCACATAAATTTGTAAAATGCATAGAAATTATAGTATTATTTGTATTTGATGACAACTGTATCCTCTATGCAAGGCTAGAAATATATTCCATTTCAATTCCTTAAGCAATCTCATTCATTTAACTATGTACATTAAAGTGTAAGAGAGTGTGTGTGTGTGTGTGTGTGTGTGTGTGTGTGTGAGAGAGAGAGAGAGAGAGAGAGAGAGAGAGAGAGAGAGAGATGGAGAGGGAGAGGGAGAGAAAAGGAAAGGGTCAAATTAGTTATTTCATACAATTGGAATTATCCCCACTTGGTCTTCTACCCATGCTAAAATACATGCTTCATCCTTGTCAATTAGATGCTCAATCAATAAACTATAAACATCTGGTGGAGCATAACCATAGTCCTCATTTGAAATTATAGTGTCATTTTTTTTGGTCAAATTTCCTCATACTGACAAAATTTCAGCCATAAAAATATCTTGACTTGTTTTTAAAGCTCCTTAATAAAGCTGGGGAGAATAGAACTATGGTTTAAAATGTGTATAATAGTTATGCATCACCAGCTGTTTACTATTATGTGATTGAGGGCCTGACAAGAAATAATGTTCTTTCCCTTTATAAAAAGATGCATACTCTCTTCAGATAGGTATGGTACATTGCTTTCAACATGTATAAAAATGAATGAGTTTGTTAAGAATTTGTTTGAAGTTATAATTATGTGTTTGCTAGGTTCTTGTTGGAAAGAAAATGAACCATTTGAAGCATATTTGATGAGGCCATTAAAAATGTAAATAAATATTGAAAACCATTAGCACTTGAATCATATCCTTGGGGTTTGCTGTTTTTCATTCATTTAGTTATGTCTGAATCTTTGTGACCTTGTGACCCCAAGGACTACTGCACACCAGGCTCTTCTATCCTCCATTGTCTGCCAAAGTCTTTCCAAGTTCATGTTCCTTATTTCCATGACACTATCTATCCATCTTATCCTCTCCTTTCTCCTTCTCCTTTTCACTTCAATTTTTATTAACATCAGGATCTTTTGTAATGAGTCTTGTTCTGTGTGGCCAAAGTATTTAAGCTTCAGATTTAGTATTTATCCTTCCACTGAGTAATGTGAACCAGTTTCTTTAAGAATTGACTTGATTTGATCTCCTTGCTGTCCAAGTGACTCTCACAAATCTTTTTCCAGCACCACAATTTGAAAGTGTCAGTTCTTTAGTACTCAGGTTTTTTCAATAGCCCAACACTTTACTTTTGGAATAACCATAGTTTCAATTATATGGGCCTTTTTCTGCAAGGTTGTGTCTTATTTAGTGTGCTGTCCATGTTTGGTATATCTTTCTTTGCAAGGAGAAAGCGGTTTTGATTTCATGAATGCAGTCACTGGCTGCAATGATCTTTCAGGCTAAGAATATAAAATCAGACACTGCTTCCAATTTTTTCCCTCTCTTTTGCAGGAATTGAGGAGCCAGTTGCCATGATCTTAGCCGTTTTTTTAATGTTAACTTTAGAGTCAGCTTTTACATTCTAACATTTTAACCTCATCAAGAGGCTTATTAATTGTTCTTCACTTTCTGCTGTCAGAGTGTTATCATCTACAAATCTGAGACTGTTGATATTTCTCCTGGCAACCTTAATTCTGACTTTTCTTCCATCTGGGCTGGCATTTCACATGATGTACTTAGCATTTAAGTTAAATAAATAAGAAGACAACACATGGTCTTGTTTTTCTTTCACAAACATAAACCAATCAGTTTTTCCATATTTAGTTCAATCCATAGTTATTTCCTGACCAAAGTCATCATACTCCAATGGTAGGACAAAGTCAAGATGGCTGATTATGGCTCAGGATGCAGTAGATGACTTTGGTGTCTTTGGTGTTTAACCAAGCTCTAAGTACTCCACACAGACTACTTCATCTGCCTTCATGGCCATTGGAACAAATTGTTCTCATCCGTCCATTCCATCAGATGATGTCTTCACATGCTTGGGGTAGAAACCCCTATAACTCACCAATGGATTTGAGAACAGTTGGTTACCCTCAAACTGGTTTGGCCTGTCTGATGAAATGGCTTACCAGGGTGTGGTGGCTATGCATGCTGCAGCTACTTGGAGCCACAGGTGAGAGTTAGGCAGAACAGGTGGACACCAAAGGTGGAAAGAGCCCCAAAAAGGGCTCGGCAGCTATCACACCAAAGGTACTTCTTCTCCCTGAACACACCCCAATGATTGTGACAATCACAGGGGGATCTCTCTCTTAGTCATTGCTAGAAAAATTCTTTGCTAGAGGCCTCCTTAATAGGCTAATCCTTCACCTGGAAGATGGGTATATACCTGAGAGTCAGTGTGGCTTCAGAAAGGGCTGAGGAACAGTTCATATGGTGTATGCCCGACAACTCCAGGAGAAATGCCAGGAGTAGAACAGAGGTCTGTACACAACGTTCGTAGATCTGACCAAGGCCTTTGACACTGTTAGTCATGAGGGCTTATGGAAAATTATGTCAAAATTTGGTTGCCTGAAGAAGTTCATCAATATTGTATGCCAATTTTATGATGGCATGTTTGCCCAGATTATGGGTAATGGACAAAGCACTTGTGTCTTCCCAGTCACCAATGGAGTGAAACAGGGCTGTGTGCTTTTTCCCATGCTTTTTAACATGATGCTTTCAGCCGTGTTGACAAATGCTTTCAATGAGGATGAACAAGGCATCAAGGTCACCTACTGTACTGATGGTAACTTCTTCAATTTGAAAAGGTTACAAGCCAAGACAAAAGTGGAGGGAGTGTTGGTGAATGATTTTCTGTTTTCAGATAATTGTGCACTCAATGCAGCCTCTGAAGCTGAGATGCAATAAAGCATGGATCAATTCTATGCTGCCTGTGCCAACTTTCACCTAGTAATGAAGAAAACACAGGTCCTCCATCAACCACCACCACACCATCCACATGTGGAACCATCGGTTACAACAAATAAAAAAGTTTTTAATGCTGTGGATAAGTTTCTTGGTAATGTACTTTCCAGGAATGTACACATTGACAACAAGGTTGATGCACGCATGGCCAGAGCTAGCTCAGTGTTTGAGAGGCTCCAAAAAAAGGTTTGGGAGAGAAGAGGTATTAGATTGACTACCAGATTGAAGCTCTACAGAACCGTTGTTCCAACCTCATTGTTATATGCTTGTGAAACATAGACAGTCTACCAGCACCATGCCAGGAAACTGAATCACTTCTGTTTGAACTGTCTTAGGAAGATTCTGAGGATCACCTAGCAGGATAAGATACCAGAAACTGAAGTCCTTGCTCAAGATGAACTGCCAAGTATTGAAGTTATGCTTCAGAGAACACAACTCCAATAGGCTGGCTATGTTGTTTCAATGCAAAATGTACACTTGCCAAAAAGACTATTTTATGAAGAACTTTCATGGGACAGGTGATCACAGGCCAGAGGAAACCATGCAAGGACACTCTCAAGGTCTCTCTCAAGAACTTTGGATTTGACTGTGCAACATGGGAGACATTGGAACAGGACTGCTTGGCATGGTGTGCCCACATAAAAAATGGTGCTGTGCTTTTTGAGCAAAGCAGAATTGAGATAGCACAAAATAAATGCAGGATGCCCAAATTTGGTATATCCACCCCAAATATTCATACAGATTATCTGTGCCCAACCTGTGGTAGAGCATTCCAAGTTAGTATTGGTCTGATCAGCCACAGTTGGAAACATTGAAATTTTACTTCACAATAGTGATATCATTTTGATCCTCTTTGAAGATGAAGGACAACCACCAAATTTCTTGACAAACATACAAGTTCCTTAAGAGACAATTAAGATAATCTCTTTGATGACTTGTCACATTTTGTTGTTATCTACACATTCAAAGACTTTAGTATATTGAGTAAAACAACTGTGTTTTATTTTTCTTTCTTCCTGGAACTCTATTGCTTTCTTCTTACTCTATCAAATGTTGGCAATTCAGCCTCTAGTTCCTCTGTTTCTCTGAACATCAGCCTATATTTCTTGTAATTTTAGGTATACAAATTGCTGAAGCCCAACTTGAAGAATCATAAAAATAACCTTTCTGGCATTTGAAATGTATGTTTGTTTGATAATTTTAATATGCCTTTCCATTGCTTTTTAGGATTGGAACATATGCTGATCTTTGACAATCCAGTGTCCACTGTTGGTTTTACAAATTTGATGACAGATTGAGTGCTGCACTTCAACAGCAACTTCTTTTAGGACTTTAAATAACTCAGTTGGAATTCCATCACCTTCACTTGCCTTATTGTTAGCAATACTTCCTAAGGCCCAGTTGACTTCATTCTTCAGGGTATATGACTCTAGATCAGTACCACATCATCATGGTTTTCAGTGATGATAAGATCTTCCTCATATCTTTCTTCTGCACATTCCTGAACCTCTTCTTAATACATTCTATTTCTGATATGTCCTTACTAATTTGTTTTTCATTATTCACATTTTGTCATGAACTATCCCTTTGATATTTTCAGTTTTATTGAAGAGATCTCTTGCCCTTCCCATTCTATTGTTATCTTCTAATTCTTTCCATTGCTCATTTAAGAAAACCTAATTTCTCCTTGCTATGTGTTGGAGTTCTTCATTGATTTTGGCATATTTGTCCCTTTCTTCTTTACTTTCATTTTCCTTTTATTCCTCAGCTATTTGTAAAGCCTCAACAGTTAGCCATTTTACTTTCTTCCTCTTCTTTTACTTTGAAAATTTTTTTGTTGTTGCTGTTGCCTCCTGTACAATATTGCCAACTTCTTAATGCTTCAGGAAATTTATCATATCTAATTAGTTAAATATATTCGTAACGTCCACTTCTTATTCATAAGGGATGTTATTTATATCTATATGATATGATAGTTTTCCCTTTCTTCACTTTGAGACTGAAATTTGCATTTAAAGGCTCATGATCTGAGCTACAATCAGTTCTAGTTCTCATTTTAATTGATTATATACAGTTTCTCCACCTTTGCCTGAAAAATATATATAATCAATCTGACATCTGTATTGATCATCTAGCAACATCTATGTGTAAAGTTGCCTTTTGTGTTGTGGAAAAAATATTTGCTATAACCAGCAAGTTATCTTGGCAGAAATATTTGTTTCTGTCCTGCTTCATTTTGCATTCCAAGATCAAACTTGCTTATTTTTCCAGTTATCTTTTGATTTCCTATTTTGGCATTTCAATACTCTAGGATCAATATCACATTTTAAAATGTTATTTCGAGGAGATATTGTAGATCTTCATTGAACTGAGAAACTTTGGCCTCTTTGGCATCAATGATTGGAGCTTAACCTTGTAAGTGTGATGTTGGTTTATCTTAGATTAGAACAGATACATTCCTCTCATTTCTGAGATTATACCCCAGTACTGCTTTTCATATACTTTTATAGATACTAAGGGGTGTTCCATTTTTTCTTAAGGGATTCTTGCCTAAAGTAGCATATGTAATGATAACCTGAATTAGTCAACTTTTCCCATACATTAAAGTTCACTAATGCTGAAGGTGTTGTTTAATCTTTCCATGTCCAGTTTGACCACATCTAGCTTACCTTGATTTGTAGATCTAGTATTCTAGATTGCTATGAAATACTGGTTTTTATAGACTAGACTTTCCTTTTATTATCTTGTGAGCTTAGGTAACTTACAACACTTCTAACTGGTAGAATCACAGATTTAGAGTTGAAAATTATTGTAAATTTCATTAGGTCCAACACCCCCATTTTACAGAAGAAATAAAACCCTTAGAATTGGATAGATATAAAATTCATGGGAGTGTATCTGTTGAGACAATACCAGGAACTATGAAAATTTTACAAAACATTTTTTGCATGAATAAAAGTCAGATCTACATAATTGGAGAAATGTTATTTGTTCATGGGTAGGCTACTTAAATTAATTTACTATACCAAACCAATCCAACTACCAAAAATATTTTTTAGAGCTGGAAAAATAGCCAAATTATAGTGAAAGGAAAAAAAAACGAGAACACCAAAGGAATCAATAGAAAATGAAAGAAGGTATTTTATAAGTACTAGATCTCAAACTATTACAAAGCAGTAGTCATCAAAACAATCTGGTACTGGTTAAGAAACAGGTAGATCAGTGGAATAGATTAGGTACATAATACACAACAGTAAATGATCATATGAATCTAGGGTTTGTTAAACCTAAAGATATGTGCTTTGGATACAAGAATTTACTATTTGACAGGAATTTCTGAGAAAACTGGAGAGCAGCTTGTCAAAAACTATGCATAGACCAACATTTCACACCATATACCAAGATAAATCAAAATAGGCATATAATTTAGACAGAACTCATGATTTGAGCAAATTTGGAGTACATGGAATATCATACTTGTCAGATTTGTGGAAGAATTTATAACAGAAGAAGAGCTAGAGACCATTATGGGAAGGAAATTTGGTCATTTTGATTACATTAAATTAAACAGGTTTTGTACAAACAAATCCAATGAAACTAATATTAGAATGTAAGCAGAAGACTGAAAAAAGTTACTGCAACTTTCTCCAACAAAGATCTCATTTCTCAAAAATGTAGAGAACTGAGTTTAATCTATAAGAATGTGAATCATTCCCCAATTGAAGAATCAAAGCTATTCATAGTCAAATGAAAAGAAATGCCCTAAATCACTAATAATTAGAGAAATGCAAATTAAAATAATTTTTAGTTGACACCTCATACTCATCAGTTTCGTTTATAAGCCAGAAAAGGGAAATTATAAATGTTGGAAAGAATATCTAAAAATTAGGACAGTACCATGCTATTGGTGAAGTTGTGAACTGATCCAACCAGTAATTTGGAACTAAAGTGAAAGGGGTATAAAAATCTGCATACCCTTTGACCCAGCAATCTACTGTCTCCCAAAGAGATGAAAATAAAAGGAAAAAAGAACCTATATGTACAAACATACTCACAGTAGCTCTTTTTGTGGTGGCAAATTATTAGAAATTGAAAGAATTCCCATCAATTGAGAAATGGTTTATCAATTTGTGATTTACGATTGCGATGGGTTTCAAGAAAATCTGGAAAGACTAATATGAACTACTGCAAATGAAATGAGAACTAAGAAAATACTGTACATTAATGGGAATATTATATGATAATTGACTGTGGATGACTTATTTGTTCTCAGCAATACGCTGATCCAAGATAATTCCAAAGGACATATGATAGAATTCTATTGATCTTCATAGAAATGTAGCTAGATGATACAGTAGATAGGGTGCTGGGCTTGAAGTTAGGAAGACTCATCTTCATGAGTTCAAATTAAATCTCAGATACCTGCCAACTGTGTAATCCTGGTCAAGTCATTTAACCCACTTTTTCTCAGGTTCCTTACCTATAAAATTGGCCGCAGAGGGACACGGCAAGTCACTCCAGTATGTTTGCCAAGAAAATGTTTAATAGTGTCACAAACTGAAATGACTGAATAACTACAATACTTCTGGAGAAAGAAATGGAGTCTGAAAACAGATGAAAGCACTTTCTCTGTTTACCTTTTTGTTTGAGAGGTGGGCGTGGAAGGGTGTTGGGGAATTTGGACCTGCATTTTCATTTGCAACATGAATGATGTGGAGATATATGTTGCATGACTGCATATGTAGTCTATATCAAATTGTTTCTTTTTCAGGGTGGGGCAAGTGGAGACAGGGAGAGAGGGAATATTGAGCTCAAATTTTAAAAAAAATCTAAAAACTGTTTGCATGTATTTGGAAAAAATACAAAAATTAAGAAAAAAAAAGAAATGAAGATCTATCCTGGACATTATTCCAAATTATATAGTTATTGAATTACATTAAGGGATTTAACACAAAGTGTCCTCAATGGACAAACTGCATGGGAAGGCTGCAGAAAAATCTGTAATTGGGTCATTTTGCATTATCCTAAAAGACCTAAATCTTAAAGCCAAATGGTTTAATAAAATGTGTGAATGGAAGTATAATCCTATTTTCCCCAGTGAGTTACAATAGAAAGAGCTCTGCATTGAGAGGATGAGATTCTAGATTTTACTTTCATTCTTGCTATGAACTTTGAGCAAGTCATTTAATATCTATGAGCCTCAGGTTTTTTCTTCATTTGTAAAATGAGGGTTGGGTAGATGATTTGAAGCTTAAAGTCCCTTCAGCATAATTTTTCTATTAACAAAGTATTTCCTTATATTGCATGTATTATGCTAACTGCCATAGTTTCTTTATTCACAGGTCCAGAACAGGTCTCTTCTATCTGTGAAATTCTATGTTAGGACACCTAGGTTTGCATCATAGTACTTGACCTTCATCAAAAAAAGAGTTGGTAACAATTCTGTGATTTGCTTCACCCATCTCTAAAAAATGCCACTTATACTATCCAGTTGAATAATTTATCAATATTAGAGGGATGGATGGATCTAAATTGTTACTCTTTATTTTTAGCTAATTATAAATAATGGAAAGAAAGTGAATCACTTCCATTCTGAACATATTCTTTGTGCTTTCTCCCTTATTCAATATCTTTATGCAGCATTTGGTTTTCTCAGTCTTCCTGGTGCTTTCAATCATATGAACCTAGAGGTCACACTGAATTAAAAACAAGAGTAAAAGACATCACCATAGCTGACATTTTACTGTGTATGTCTAGAATGCCTTAAAATAAGAGGAATATTAATATTTAATCTTCTAAAACAAACTAAATAGTAATTCAATTCAACAAGCATTTGTCTTGATAGGAATAATGTGAAAAAAATGAAAAAGGGGAGGGGAAAATCAAATCTGACAGCTCTTCTCACCCCTGAAGACTACATGCAGCTGCTCAGCTAAAAATATTGGTATGAACTACAGTAAATTTCTGTAAACATGCTTCTTAGGAATATTTGTGTGTGATACACCAGCCTACTGAATCTTCTTAGATTGAAAGGAATCTTGTAGAATAAAGTAGCATAATTGATCCCAGTGGGAATGGTTGGCAAAAAGCCTACTGGCACTACAACTCAGTAAGGGTCCAGTACTCCTTTGAATAAAATGGATTTAATTGGAATTGCAACATTACCTTGTAGGTGGATACCAGTTGGTTTAAATTCTGTTTTCAAATAAAGCAAGTTTTACAAAGATAGCATATTTTAGGAAATGTGGAACCTAAGCCCAAAAACCCAAGAGTATTTTTTTGCCAAATTACTGGTGTATAAATAGTCTCTCTTTTATAGATTGTGGGAACCAAAGGAAGGAGGAGGAGAAGGAGGAAGAGGAGAGACAGAGACAGCGAAAGAAAAAGACAGAAACTTGAAATATATCTAGATTATAAAGTCAGGAGAAAATGTTAGAAATACGGGGAAGAAATAGAGTATCAGTGAGGTATCATTGAACCTACTCTATTATCAAATCATGAGTCATATAGTTACAGAGCCAAGACCCAAATCCAAGTCAGAGGTCATAAACCAAAATATAATATACAGTAACTAAATATTAGAACTGCAAGAACCTAAGAGTTATCTAACACAAATTTTTCCCTTTACATGAGGAAAATGAGGTCCAAAGAGAAAAAAAAATGTCTTTTTCTAGGTTATGTAACTAGTTAGAAGCAGAGATGAGAGAAAATGATAATATGGAGAATCACCCCAATTGGACAAATAACGCTTCTATTTACTCAACAAAATATCGGCAAGTGTGCTTCTCAGACAAGATGTCAGGGTCTCCAAGTTTGAATCTCACCAATTGGGTCTAATATATATATATATATATATATATATATATATATATATATATATATATATATATAT
>CM053769.1:236480235-236500812 GCA_028658325.1 Potorous gilbertii
GGAGTTCAGGTGTCAGTCCTAATACATATATATACATATATATATATATATATATGTATATATATATATATACATATATATGTAAACAAAAACAAAAACAAAGACAAAACAGGAGTTCAGGTGTCAGTCCTGATGCTAAAATCTGGATTTTATTTTTATTAAAAGATAAACATATGAATACAAAATTTACCTTGGTTATATTTCATCTTTTCCTAAAGATATAAAAGTGGTTTGTATGCCTTTTTGAAAGAAAAAATGCTTGTGGCTGAATTGTTCATTTGTTATGTCCTAGAAAAGAATCAAATGGGCAAGCAGCATCAGATTTGTACCAATCTCAACACCTTTATTTCATTTTTTTAGACTTCTAATTATCTTGGTTACAGCGAACTCTTTCATGGGATGCTGTCTTTATCAACACAGATCATTAGCTGTTTTGCAACTTACAGTCTTAGAATATCATAGAACAATTTAAGGGATAATCCTGCTGTCACAGAGTAAGGATATGTCAGAAGTGGGGCTTGAACAGAGGCCTTCTTGATTCTGAGACAAGCTCAATAGTCACTATACCATGTCATCTTCCACACGATGGAATTTTTTCTTGAGAAAGTACTAAAACAATGCATGATTTCAATGATTATATGCTAGTTGGGGATGTATACTATAGGAGAATGTGTTGGTTTTTAACCCACTGTTTTTTTTTCCATTATAGTTATATTAATATGTAATTGGAAGACCTTATAAGAGAGACTTCTTCACTTTAACTAAAACACTTGTTAGGATTTTTTTTTAATTCTTGGAGAATCTAAGAAGTCAATTTTACAACTATGACATTGAAAATAAATGGGAAGAAAGATTATCTGGCTATAGGGAGATATAATTTTAGAGGTAGAAGTTACTTTGTATTAATTTAGTTAGCTCTCATTTTAAAAAGTTGATTTTATTTTCCAAAGAATTGAGATGATTTCCATGACTCCTCCAAACTCATTCACCTAGTTAGTAGTACAACTGACAATAGAACCAGGTTCCAAGAGACAATGAACATGTGCACCATCAAAACAAAAAAAACTCAGTATAAATTATGTACACTAATAAAGAGGAATGTCAGCTTACACAAGTCAAAATTTTAAATGTAGAGTTGTGTGTGGTAAAACATTTATATTCAATTCTTTTGACAAGGTTAAATGCTTGTTAAAGAAGGTAAATCCTTTTCTGTTTTTTGGCCTTGATGTTCTCTCTAATGAGGCTTAAACTTTCTTTACTGGGTAATAGATTCATTTAAACATTAAATTGGGTGATTAATTCATGTTGACTTAGTACATCTGTGTTGTATACATGGATTTGACTGGAAAGAGAAGGGAAGAATCAAAGCTTGAGACAGAAGGTTACTGATTGTACACAAATTGAATATAACTCCGTAGAAATAACCTTGCATTGATATGCAGATCCACATTCCATCCTTCTCAGGTAACCATATGATCCCTAAGAAAGTGAAACTTTATGATCTTTGAAATGGTGGTAGACAGTGAGAGACCCAGAGAAGCAGGAAATTACTGAATCCAGTGGTTAAGAGAGTACTGGACGAGGTTCTGGAAAGGAACAACTCCATCTCCACATAGGTAGGAGTTGAAGTCTAGAAGCAGCAAGAAAAAGAGTCATGATGTAGATGGGCAAACTCAGACCTTTCCCTTCACTATAAGTTATATGGATTGCTTATGTCGGAAATATAAAGTAGTCTACTTAGCAACACCCAGTGCTTTCTTCTTAGAGAAACATTTATTTTGCTAAGCTATTAAGTATATTGACTATGTATTTTTAATATTAACTACAAATTTTAAGACTGGAGGAACTGAATTCTTACAAAGAAAAGTTGTATCATTAATTTTAAGATCCAAATACTTGCATTTTTTCTGAATATCATTTTAAATACTTTCTTTACCAAAATCTATAATGAATTCTTTTGTTATGGGAACCAGACAACAGATGGAAGTGGATAATTATATTGTTTAAAAAAAGTGATATCTGTAGCATGTTGAATCCAGAGCCTTGAAAATCTATCTTAATTACAAAATTCACAATTAGGCAAGATAGAAACAAATTCAGAAGGAAAAATACATTTGGGTATCAATGATGCTACAAAGATAGCCTGGTAATTTTGTTTTGTTTATTTAAATTGCACATATGATTAGCATTCATGTTATGACTGTCACGAACATATCTTTTATAGAACTAGCTATATCTGCAAGGACTTGACACTAGAGAGCACAGCATTACCTAAGTTATATGTAAACTGCAACTCTATAGGTAAAGCCAACAAAAATGGAAATGAGGGCAACTTCAAAAAATCAGAACCATCAGTTGTTAAGGCACAATGAGTACTTGTCTAATTCAGGCCTTCTTAAATGTTTTCTACTTATGACCCCTTCAGGGTTTCTTAAACTGTGGGTCATGACCCCTAATTCATATTCTCATCTTCACAACACACACATTATATATGTATGTAGACATATACATATATACATGTGTGTATATACTTACATATGCATACATATACACACAGATAGATAGATAGATAATCCAATCTATACAATTAAAGATCAAGATTATATGGTGAAGTCAGATTCCATGAAGTCTGGAAGCAATCCTTTCCTCATATAATCTAATTTATATTTATCTCCTTTGCAGAGTCATCATTCATCTTCCATCCCCTTAGCACCCGTGTATTATACAACCCTGACTTTGATTCTTTACTCTTTTCTCTGTACACTCATCCTCTGGGTGATTTTAATTTACTCCAAGCAATCCAAATATCCTCCAGAATTAACAATCATCTCAGCAACTAAATCCAATGGCCTTTTTTGATGCTCATTTCATTTCTCTATGCTTTTTTACCCTCCCCTCTCTTCAGTTATGTGACAATGATTTCTCCTGGTTCTTCCACAACTTGTCTGACCACTCCTAAGCTTGCTTTTTTAGATTATAATAATTTCCCAGCTCATTAGGTCTATGTATCCCTCAAAGCTTAATGTTAGACTTTTATCTTTTGTATATCTTTCATGAGTATTTCATTAATTCCTATGGATTTAACTATTATGCTTACAAAGATAACTACTAAATTTATATCTCCAGATACAACATCTTCTGAATCACAATCTCATATTGACAACTTCCTCCTGAAGAACTGTTTCCTCTTGAACATCCTATTGACAGCTCAAACTCAGCTCGTCCAAAATTGAACACATTATGCAACGCTGAATGGACTTCTCATCTCAAACTTCTTGTTTTTGTAAAGGGTACACCATCTTTCCAGTCACCTAAGATTACAACCTTGATATTATCCTTTTCTTTCCCCTCTCCCTTACCCATTCCCCATATCTGATGAATTGCTATTTCTTGTCAATTCTACCTACATAACATTTATCACATCAATTTCCTGTCCTCAGAACAGGCTTTTCCCACTGTTTGAAATGTACTAGTACCTGCCCAATGTCTCTTAGAATCATAAGCTTTCTTCAAGACTCAGGTCAAGTTCTGCCTCCAATTTGAAGATATTCCCAGTTTTCCAAAATGTTGGAGTTCTCTCTGTGTCCTAACATTGTATGTGTATAAATATTGTTTATCTCTACTAGACTGTAAATGACTCAAAAATCAATTACATCATTTGTGGGTTTGTTTCCTTTTTTCTTTTTCATCCTTGCATCCCATGAGTCTGTCACATAGTGCAATTGGTGTTCAATAAATATGTTGGACTAAATTGCTGAATTAGACATGTTCAAAAAGAAAAAAAACATTATTTATTTTATACTAAATACACTCTCCCTCTAGCTCTTACTATTTCTATTTATGGAACCACTATCCTTCAGTCACTCACCTTGGAACTTGAAACAGGTTGAACTTGAAATAATTCTTGTCTCTTCCCTATCCCTATTCCTTACCCTGCTCCCCTCACCCCCTATCCAGTTAAATTCTAA
The DNA here is from genome assembly GCA_028658325.1 of Potorous gilbertii. Taxonomy (NCBI): domain Eukaryota; kingdom Metazoa; phylum Chordata; class Mammalia; order Diprotodontia; family Potoroidae; genus Potorous; species Potorous gilbertii. The sequence goes on from CM053769.1 coordinate 236,484,204, forward strand.
GTCTTTTCAATTCTACCTCCAACTGTGTTTTTCACATCCCATTCCTCTGAATTCATACACTCATGACTCTAGATCAGGTCTTGGTCATCCATTGATGGGGAAAATATAATTACTTGATAATTAGACCCCTACTTCCACTTTATACCTTTCTCTAATCTATCCTTCAAAAATCAACAAAGTTACCATTCTAAGAATACCTATGACTATTTTATTCCTATCCAAAAATAATCTAGTGTTACCCCATTTCCTTGAGGGGAAAATATTAAAGCTCTGCTATCTTATTACTACCCTGAATCTGATTATGTGACTATTTCCTTCTCAAAGTACTAAGTGGTTAAGCAAAGTCATCAAGGCATGGTCCCACTTCATGGGACCAACTTAGCTAAAAGCCTAAGTCTGAGAGACTCTTTAGGTTTTCCCTGGAAGGAATATCCAGACTGAGATAGGAGTAGAGAAACCATATGGCCTATTCCTTGTATCAATTTTCAACTCTGGAAGTTCTAGTCAAACCAAAAAAGAGCAAACATCTGAAGAACATACACTGGCAGTTTGAAATATGAAAGAGTAAGAGATGCAAAACTATAACTTACCCTTTTCTTTCAAGTCCTGCAGAAGTCAGGATCTGTTACAACTGGGAAAGCTGTTCCTTACAGAAGAATTGAGATTTTCCATGCCTACATCATCCTTTCTTTGGTGATTAACACAACATTCAGGTGAAAACAATGAGTACTGAATTCTCAGTAGAAAGTTACCACAAACACGTGATTTAATTTCCATGTCCTGGTATTAAAGATCTTCATGATCTGGCTCCTACCCAGATTTCTAGCATTCTTTCATATTACTCCTCTTATGAAATTCTAAATTACGGGTAAATGGAATGTAGAGTAAACTTACACACTACATTCCAGAAATGATTTATACCTAGAATTCCCTCTCTCTTGAAATCTATGTGTTTAATCTTTTTTTTACCATTAAGGCTCAACTTAGGTGAGACTTATTACATGAAGTGTTTCTAATTCTCTGTTAGTGATTCTCCCACCTAAACTTATTTTTACATACTTATTTGTTTTGTATACTATCCCATGTGTTCCCTGAGGATAACCATTATTTCCATTTTTTTTCTTTTTAGTACTAGTAGCAGATCTTGCACATAGTAGCTGGTTAAGAAATATTGACTAATAATAGCAAATTTACCCAGTGCTTTACAGTTATCTCATTTTTTCTTCACAACAATATTGGGAGGTAGGTACTATAATTATTTCCATTTTACTAATGAAGAAATTGTGACTGAGAGAGGTTATATGATTTGCCAGGTCCACACATCTAGTAAGTGTTTATAGTTAGATTTGAATTCAGGTCTTCCTGACTCCAGATTCATTGGTCTATCCCATGTTCTACCTATTGTTAAATGAACTGAGTTGCATTTTTAACCCTTTTATAGCCTTATGGTACCTTAATTTTATTATGTTCTTGTGTGCAAATATCTTATTACCCCTATTGGATTGCAAATTTCATCAGATCATGGGATCGGGTCTTATTTTTCTTCTTATTTACCCCAGAGGCTTAGTGTAGATATTTAATCATGGTAGATTGATTGTTGTCCTGTGTTCTGGAAGAGGACCCAAATGACATCACCATGATAAAGTAAAGTTTCAGTTTGTCGACTGCAGCTGATCAGACCAATATGAGCTCAGAATGCTCTACCACAGGTTGGGGACAGATAGTCTGTGTGAATATTTGGGTTGGTTATTTCAGATTTGCACATTCTATGTTTACTTTGTGCTGTCTCAATTCTGCTTTGCTCATAGAGCTCAGCTCCCTTTCTGATGTGGGCACACCATGCTAAGAGGTCCTGTACTAGTGTCTCCCAAGTCTCACAGTCAAATCCAAGGTTCTTGAGAGAGACCTTGAGGGTGTCCTTGTATAGTTTCTTCTGCTCACAATGTGATTGCCTGCTGTGTATGCATTCTCCATAAAACAGTCTTTTTGGCAAATGGCCAATCCATTGGAGTTGTGCTCTCTGAAGCATAATTTGAATATTTGGCAGTTCAACTTGAGCAAGGACTTCAGTGTCTGGTAACTTATCCTGCCAAATGATCCTCAGAATCTTCCTAAGAGAGTTCAAATGGAAGTGATTCAATTTTCTGGCATGGCGCTGGTAGACTGTTCATGTTTCATAGGCATACAACAATGAGGTCAGCACAGCAACTCTGTAGACCTTCAGTTTTGTAGTCAGTCTAATACCTCTTCTCTCCCAAACCTTTCTTCAGAACCTCCCAAACACTGAGCTAGCTCTTACAATGCGTGCATCAACCTCATTATCACTGTATACATCCCTGGAAAGTACACTGCCAAGATAAGTGAATTATCCACAGCATTCAAAACATTTCCATTTGTTGCAACCAGTGGTTCAATGTATGGATGGTGTGGTGGTAGCTGATGGAGGGCCTGTGATTTCTTGGTGTTCATTATTAGGTCAAAATTGGCACAGGCAGAAGAGAATTGATCCATACATTGTTGTATCTTAGCTTCAGAGACTGCATTGAGTGCACAATCATCTGCAAACAGAAAATCATACGCTAACACTCCCTCCACTTTGGTCTTGGCTTGCAACCTTTTCAAATTGAAGAACTTACCATCAATATGGTAGTTGACCTTGATGCTGTGTTCATCTTTTTTGAAAGCATTTGACAACATGGCAGAAAACTTCATGCTAAAAAAGATGGGAGCAAGCACACAGCCTTGTTTCACTCCATTGGTGACTGGGAAGGCACGAGAACACTGCCCACTATCCAGAACCCAGGCAAACATGCCATCATGAAATTGACATACAATACTGATGAACTTTTCAGGGCAGCCAAATTTTGACATAATTTCCCATAAGCCTTTATGACTAACAGTGTCAAAGACCTTGGTCAGATCTACAAACATTGTGCACAGTCCTCTGCTTTGCTCCTGGCATTTTTCCTGGAGTTGTTCGGGCATCAAATGCCATATTGACTGTTTCTTGGCCCCTTTCTGCAAGCCACAATAGCTCTCAGATACATGTCCTTCTTCCAGGTTGAAGGATCAGCCTATTAAGGAGGACCCTAGCAAGAATTTTGCCAGCAATGACTAAGAGAGAACCTCCCCACCCCGCCTCATGATTGTCATAGGACATTCTATTCCCTTCACCTTTATAGAGATGGAAAATGGAGGCATCTTTGAACTCCTGGGGATAATCTCCTCTTGCCATATAATCTGGAAAATTTCAGTCAGCTTTTGTATGAGTAATGAGACCTCTACCTTGTAAATCTCAGCTGGAATAGAATCAGCACCAGGTGCTTTGCCACATGAAAGGAGCCTAATGGCCCTCCAAAGTCTTCTTCAGTTGGAAGTTCAGCTAAGGAGGGATTGACTTCAACCTGAGGTAAATGGTCAATGGCCTCAGCATTGATTGATGATGGTCTGTTGAGAACACTATGAAGCATTCAGATCATCTCTCTAGGATCAGGTCCTTCTCACTAATCAATGTGACTTCATCAGTACTGAGTAGTTGTGAAGCACCATAGGTTTTTTGTCCATAAATAGCTTTCAAGGAATCAGAAAAGCACTTTGAATTGTTACTATCAGCATAAAATTGCATTTCTTCTGCAATTTCTGCCTTCTTTCTGAGCCAGGAATCCTGTATCTCTTCAAGCTTTACTGCTACTTTGCTTTTGATGGAATTAATCATGGTAGGAAGCTAATAAATGTATTGACTGACTGTACACATGAATTTTTACTACATATTGGGACAAACCAAACTGGTTACTACCAAAAAGGCTTCTGAACACAATAAAATTATTAAATTTCCAAAATTCAGCATGAACAGGTTCCCAATTTTGGGCTTATCCATGGTTCTATTTATATTTTCCTGTTTCTCCCTTGTAAACCAATTTTTAGATCCTGCATTCACGTTGACATCAGAATGATTAAAAATACCAATTAGTATCTCTCCAAGGAGCACCTGCAATGTACCAAACATTATGCTTATGGCACAAAGATCAAAGAAAAGAAATTATAAATATCACACTGTAGGTATAAAAATAGGATTTTCCCAGGTCACTACTCTTCTTTCAGGGGAAAAACTAAAATGAATGAAAATGACTGTCTAACCTGACGGTCTCAGTAGGAAGGATTGGGAGGTCCTACCCTTGCTATTTTAAGTTGAATAACTTCAGAAAGCATTTCTGGTTCATATTAATAGTTAATTTTTCTTTGAAATTTACAGGCTCGTTTTTAGGCTGTTTATCTTGGAAATATCCTGTGGAGATGAATTCCATATTAATTGCACATTGTGTTTATTTTAATCTATTCCAAATATGTGCCTTTTAATTTCATTTTGTGCCATCCAAACTTAACCCTCATCAAAAGGACAGGAAAGCAGACAATTAATTGGTCTTGTCTTAAACCATACATCAAAAATTTATTATACTCTTAACCATTTTGGGGAATGAAAGCTTTTTATTTGTTTTTGTCTCAATTCTCATATGACAGTCTTCAATCATCTTCATGATTACTTTTGGATCCTTTCTCTTTTGTAATGCATGAAAATGTCTTAATATGAAATTAACAAATTTTAATATAGGACCCCATCAAGAAAAACTTGTCATTTGGGTTAAACCATATAAGTAAAAACTTTTTCATTATAATTAGATAAACGTAATAAAATTGACCTTTTTGAACTTCACCTTGCTTACTAGATTTTTCTGTAAAGACATTCTTTCAAAACCTATTAACACGCAAGAGTAATTTAAATTATTCTTTCAGAAATCATTAGTTGTATTCTTGTCTACTTCTAACTTTGATGTCTTTCACATTATCCAATTTTGTCAGGCCCATGGCTCTCCAAAAATACACTTGTACTTTCAAGGTTACCGATGCTTAATTGGGTTACCCTGATTTGAACTGACTTTTCCAACACATCCCACAGGCAAACGTCTTGAGAGAATGAATCACTTACAGACACCTGCCTGGCACCCAGGTGTAGAGGCATGCTACACTAACTCCACTTCTGGAAATGGTCACCATGGGAAAAGGTGTCTGCTGCCTAGCAACAGTCTTCACAGAAGGAAAGGCTTCCCTTTTTTAGGACTCCATTAGAAGCTCTAAAATTCTTCAGTTGTTGGGTACAATAGCACAAATAGAAAAAAAATAAGACAAATCTTCATTGAAGATCTGCTTCAAGTTAAAATGGCTTGAAGCATTTTGGTAACACTAATAGCTTAGATGGGTGATATTTCTTGGGAATTCTTATAGAATTTATTGGATACATAACTGGTTTACATGGTCAATTCAATTATATCACAGTTGAGGGTCTTATAGTATAAGGAGGGGAGGGCAGAAGATGATTTGAATCTCAGCACTAGGGCTTACTTAACTGTGTGACCTTGAGGTAATAATTTGCCTCCCTGGGCTTTATTTCCTCACTCCTAACATGAATTCTTTGAACTAGGTGATCTCTAGCATTTATTCTGACTTCAAATTAATATCACTTTCTTTTTACCTTTTCTTATCCAAGATCTGTCTTTATTCTCCTTTCCCCCCATTCCTGTTTCCCACCTTCAGGCTATTTCACAGATCATTAGCGTACCATTAACTGGCAGGGATAAAGAAAGTGGTAAAATTCATATCAGTACCTTTTGCTGATTAAGGTCAGTTCTCAAAAGGAAAATAAAAGAAATAGAACAAAATTTCACAAAAAAATAAATTTCTCCTTTTCTGTGGATGTTGACTATGCTGTCTCTTTCATTTGTTATAATGCATAATCTAGAGTTCATAGTCAATAAATGAGATTTTAAATTAGAAGATGTCAGTTGAATGATAGTTATTTATTGTCTAGAGAAATTTTCAAGAGTATAATCATTGAAACTTAATGTAGAAAAAACTTTAAATTTATAATACATATAGGTCACAGATAAAAGAAAGTAAATTAGATTCAATAATAGTATGCACTTTTCCTAAAATGTAGGAGGAAAAGAAGAATCTTTGTGCACTTCAAAAGGAGCCACAGACAAGGATCATCATCCTTGGGATAAATCTTAGCCCTGATGTACATGAATATGTTTTTTTTTAGAGTTTTTTAATTTTTTACTTTTTATACATTACTTTATTTGTTTTGGGTTTTCAACAATCATTTCCCTAAGTCTTACATTTTCTCCCTCTCCCTTCCCCCTCCCATCCCTTCCCTCCTTGAGATGACATACAGTCTTATATGGGTTCCACACAAAATGAATATGTTTTCTTTAGCAAGAGATTTCCTTACTTCAGACCTCCATGTCTTCATCTGTAAAAAGAAGAAGGAAAATTAGAAGACTGCTAAAGTTAATTCTACCTCCAAAATGTTATGAGGTAAAAATGTAGATTATGAGAAATTCTCTCAAATATATTTGGTCTTATACCTAGTTTATAAGTTATAAATTACTTGGTTATATATCAGGCTAGTGACTTCTTTGGGCTCAAGACAAGCTACTGGAAAAAATGTGCTATCTTACCTCCTAGAATTCGAAACTACAAGACTCCTCAAACCATAACACCCACAATCCACTGTGGTTCCCTCTATTGGCACCCGCAGCAACTACAAACTTGCTCTTTGCCATCAAATCACATTTAATTTGGATTCCATTTCCCAGTAATTTTACTTGTGCTCAAGCTCATCTGGTCTAGGTGTAGGGGATAACTGAATCAATTAACAGTTACTAATCAGTTAATAATTGCTCCCAATTTAAAGTAATTGACAAGATACTCAGAAATTATTGTTAAGTGAAACCAATAAATTATTCTTAGTTTTTATACTGTGTGTTCATCCTTTGTTGCCGAAGACGATGCCATCAGAGAAATGATGACATGACTTGCACTTGACTTTGTTTTGAGTAGAGGAGGGCTGTGGAGGTCACCAGCCTCACTTCTCCTCCAGAGCCATCTGAATCCAGTGACCAGATATTCACCAGGATGACTGGAGATGACCCAGGATGAGGAAATTGGGGTTAAGTGATTTGCCCAAAGTCACACAGCTAGTGAGTGTCAAGAGTATGAAGTGACATTTGAACTCAGATCCTCCGGACTCCTGCACTACCTAGCTGCCCAATTTTTTATACTAAGTCCAAAAAAGAAGAAAAAAATAGTCCTCAGTTAATTTAATGGTTCCTAATATCCACTGGAGGAACTGGAGTGATTTTACACAGTAAGTACATTTGTATTGATTCAAGAAGAAAGGAAATAAGCATTTATTAAATGCTTACTATATGCTAGATACTAGGATAAGTATTTTATAAATATTATCTTACTGATTCTCACTGAGAGATAGACATTATTATCTCAGTTTTTAAAGGGTCATAACTGAGGCAAATAGAGCTTAAATGATTTACTCAGGGTCACACAATTATTCGGTGTCTAAAGCTGGATTTGGACATAGGTCCTCCTAGCTCTAGGCCCAGCACTCTTTCAAGCAAGAGCAAACTTGGTCACACTATGTGGATCATTTTTTATAAAACAGGAAGTCAGCTTAGAATCAAGAAGATTCAAGTATCTGGCAATAGAGAAGAAAGTCAAGTTCTTAAGATGGAATCTCTAGATGGTGGAAAGACGAGAGCCTTGGCCTTGGCTTTTATCTCACTGTCATGTTTCCCTTGATCAGTCTTGTGAACTTTGGAGGGCCAGGGGTTTTTTACTTCCTCTTGAAATCCTCATTCAGCCTGCAATCTCATAATAGCTGACAAAGTATATGCATTGCGATCTGAGGACAAATTAAGAAAAAATAGTTTCAAGACTTTACAAGGAAACCAACAAAAAAAATCTGAATCATAACTAAGGAAAACTTTATTAGTTTTCCACAAATGAGAGAAAAGAACTTCCAATGACCAAAATTTATGTTTTATTTTTTCCCTTTGTCACATTCATTTGTTAAACTTGAACCCACTCCTCCCCTACTCCCCCAATTCTGTGTGTAGCATGTAACCAAAAAGAAAATGAGATTGGTGGGTGGTTTCTACCAACTGTTCTTGCTATACCACCTGTTTCTAAAAGTTAATTAATTCTAACAGATATAAATTGAACAGTAATTTCAAACTGCAATTCTACTTGAATTACTAACTGCTCTTCTACATTACCATCCTTCAAAAAAACAAAGAGAGCTATCATGTCCTCTTTAAATATTCTCTCTAAATATCCCCCAGTAAATTTAATTCATCATTATATGGCATTGACTTAGGGTCTTTTGGTTTCCTTTCCCTGAATACCCTCTAGCTCTGTGTGTGTGTACAGCATGTATGCATGTTTATAAACACACACACACACATATATACACATACATATCACATGTACATGTATACCATGCATGTATTTAATGCCCTCATGTACAAGTATTCAGACTATATGACTTTGAAAGGAAGGAAGGAGGGGATAAAAGAAGAAAAAACTATAGGCAGGAAAGAAAAAAAGGAAGAAAAGAAGAAAGGAAAGAAGGAGGGAAAGAAGAGAGGAAGGAAGGAAATGAAAAAGTTCCAGATATTTGTGGGGAAGGGGGAAACCCAAACCCCATTCTACCTCTTCTGTTGTGAGAAGTGACTTTCTTAGGCTATATTTAAATATAGATTTTCATATAGATCTGTAGCAATACCAAATGAACAGTCCTATTTCCAGAAACTTTACTTCTAAAGGAAAAATGTTCTGTTCAGCTTCAAAGAGGGACAAAGCTCCAGGTAATCTCTTTAATTAGTCTCATTTAAATAAGACCATAAAAGGGGGTTAATTGGCTGAAATCTAAGTAGCAATTTTTTGGCAGATAATAAATACCAAGCTTCAATATTCTTCAGAGAGTGAAAATGGAGGAAAGAAAAGGGGCATTTAAGTATCTATGCAATCCACAAAGGTACTACAAGCAGGGAGTACTTAATATCTCTATTGGAGGAATTTTCTCTTTCATAGTATGTTTTTTTAAGGTTTTGTTTTTTTTTTTTTAAAACTTACCTTTGCTTTTAAAAAAGTGATACTGATTTCTAAGAATTTTAAGTTCAGGGTTGAGATTAGAATATATCTATCTTGATATTTCAGGCATTTTTCAGTTGTATTATACTCTTTGTGACTCCATTTTTTTTTTTGGTAAAGATAAAAGAATGGTCTGCATTTTCTTCCTCCACCTCATTTTATAATGGGAAAATTGAGATAAACAAGGTTACAAGGTTAAGTGACTTACTCAGGATCACAGCTAGTCAATTTCCGAGGCCAGATTTGAACTCAGGAAGAAGATAAGTCTTTATGACTTAAGGCTCAATCCTCTATTTACTTCTCCAGTGAGCTACACATTTTAATATATGACTGTCAAGTACCAAGTGAGCTCTTAGTGCTTTTCCTTTGGTGGGCTGATGTGGAAGAGATAATTTCTTTTCTTTTCTTTTTTAAACAAAACTTTCAAGATGTTTATTGATAAATATTAAAAAAAAAAAACACTAGTTGTCAGGGAAAGCTGCCATCAGGTGGCAGTAGCTATCTTGATCACATAGTATTTAAGGGAGATTATCAAATCATTTAAGTATGCCTTTCAGATTATTTTTCTTTCAAAAAGTCTTTATTGCTATGGCAAAAGATAACTATACATGATTACAAAGCTGTAACATTTTTTATTTCTTTGTTTTTAGTTTTCACTATCCACTTTCATAAGATTTTGAGTTCCAAATTTCTCCCCATCCCTCCCTTCCCTCTATCCCAAGATACAGACTTTACAAAAATATTCATATTAAACACTTTCACATTAATAGCTTGTAAAGAAGGATTAGAACCAGTAGAGAAACCATAAAAAAGAAGAAGCTGAGCGGGAGAGAGAGGTAGAGACAGAGAGACAGAGAGAGAGAGAGAGAGAGAGAGAGCACAAATAGTGTACTTCAATTTCATTTAGACTCCAAAGTTCTTTATCTGGATGTGATTAGCATATGCCATCCTGAGTCTTTTGGAGTTTTCTTAGATCCTTCCATTGCTAAGTAAAGATAAGTTTATCAAAGTTAGTCATCGCTCAATACTGCTGCTACTGTATAAAATGTTTTTCTGGTTCTGCCCCCATCAATCAGCATTAGTTCATGTATGTCTTTCCAGGTTTTTCTCAAGTCTGCCTGCTCATCATTTCTCATGGAACAGTAATATTCTACTATATTCATATGATATAATTTGTTCACTCATTCCCCAATTGATGAACATCTTCTCAATTTCCAATTATTGTTGCTACATAAAGATCTGCTACAAATATTTTTTTTGTATATGTGGGCCATTTTCCTGTTTTTATGCTCTCTGGAATACAGACCAAGAAGTGGTATTACTGGGTCAAGGGGATAATTGCATTTCTCTGGGTAACTAGATAACACTGTATGACCCTTTCATACCCTTCATATCTCAGATGTGTAGTGCTCTCAAGGCTGTTCCCACAACCAAATCATGGGAGCTATTAAAATAAAGTCTGTGGTAGATTCTCCATCTTTCAATGTTCAGTCACTTGATTAGAATTCTCTGATGTCTCCATCTTCTTTGGAATGCTATCTGGGTATACAATTTGGAGTTCAGTAGGAATGAAATAGTACAGGAGAAAAAAATATTCCTGTTAATTTCCAGGGAAAGCTATCACCAAAGCCTTTAGCTTGAAATAACAGCACCATAGAGTTAGAGGTAGAAAGGATTCTGATGGCCATGTACTTTAACCCATATCTGAAGAAGAATTCCTCTTTGATAACACTAATAGGTGATCATTTCGCATTCACTCACAAACCTTCAATGAAGGAGAACTCATTGCTTCCACAGGAAATTAATTCCACTTCTGGATCACTCTAATTGATATGAAGATTTTCTTTAAAGCATATCTAAATTTTCTATTTCATAACTTCCTTTCCAGTGAACTTAGTTTTTCCCTCAAGGGTAAAACAGAATAATGGTAAAGCTTCTTTCAGTTTATGATCCTCTATATATACAAAGCAACTATCATATCTTCACACACCCAACCACATCAATGACCAGAAAGTTTTATTCTTCAGGCTATACATTTATAATTCCTTCAACTACTCCTTAAATGCCTTGAATTTGAAGCAATTCACTATGTTCCTTACCACCATCTAGGTCCTTGTGTTTTTATTAATATTAATCAGATATACTAAACCAATAATATTTATATGAGATCCATACAAGACAGAGCATGGTGATACTGTACTTTACTTAGTCCCAAAATTAATACATCTTACCATGAAATCTAAAAATATATTAATTTTCTCAGATGCTTATCAAGTTTACTCTCTAAGTACTGAACTTTATGTCAAATGGTAAATAGATCCACTATCTATATCTTTAAATTTCTGAATACTCCAGTAAGGAGGATTTTTTTTGCAGGTTTTGGGCAAACAAATGGGGGGGATACTGTACTTGTGTGTGTATGTGTATGTATACTACTAAAATGCCCCCAAATATCAATATCTTTGCTACAAATTTATAACTATATTACCTATATGTCTATAGGTGCACTCAGTGAGTACACTCAAATTAATATTTGATCTAGCTATGAATGTTGGCTCCTATTTCCCCTGGCCACACATTAAAAAAAAGGAAAAAAGAGTGAAATTTTATTTATGTTTCAATTCTTCAACGAACCTATGAGCTCAATGATAAGGGAATATCAGGCGTTAGTATAAATTACAACCTATTCACATTTCTCCTCTTATGTAATTCTTGTCCATTATCCAAGAGCTTTCTAAGTGAACCTAATATTACTAAAGATTTTCTTCTAGATTTTTAAACATGTTTTTAGAAATAATTCATGGTGCCAGAACATTGTGTGGTTTGTCTGTGTCCTTTCCTGCTATGTTTTCTAAAAGAAAAATATTTATTTACTTATTCATTCATTCATTTATAGAGGAGGGAAATGATATGTGAAGGTCACACAATTACAGTGTAATAAGTGACTGGAATTCAAATCTTTTGACTCCTCGTAAGCAGTTCAATAAATATTTCTATAGCACTTAGTGTGTGCAAAATTCAGAGTTTATTTAATAATAGAACTGCTGGTCAGAAGCTTTCATTTAATCACATTATTTAGTAAAACTCAAGGATAGAACTTTTAGAATATGTAAACAAGAGGGATGCTTAAACATATATGTGTTCTGTTCACTAAAATGAAGTGTAAATGTTGGTAATGTAACATTATTATTGATTATGTTGATTAATTATTAATTTGTTGTATGGTATATACAAAATAACCTGTGATATTTTTTGTTTTTAAAGACCAAAAATCAACAATCTGTTACTCCCCTTTCCTTGCATTTTAAATTCTTCCTATAAAATTATATCATTTAAAAGTAATTGCATTTTAACATCATAATGTTAAAATAATTGATGATCAGATTATAATTTAATAATCTTGAAATTACTGTTATATATATATATATTTTGATTACTAGAGTAGTGATAGCACCACATCATGAAATTTGCATTATAAGACAAACATACCCAATTTATAAAGTAATTGAAATGTTATCATCTAGGCTCAACATCAAGGATTATATTTCCTTAGACTTGAAAATGATAAAAATCATACATGAATTGCTATTTAGCTGAAATATGATATAGATTTTAGGAGTAAATAGAGATATAGGCATCTGAACTTATTAAAAGCTGGCTATAAAAATATGCTCTATCCATTTCAAGTCATTCTGGGTGCATGGGTTGAAAAATTTACTGTGATGATCTCCATTTTGTTGGATTTGTATTATTATTCCAATAAAACATTGTTGAGTTCAGGATGTGCAGGGGGGTGCATGAAGGAAGTGAGAATGGAACTATTCAGGGGCCACAAAAACTTAAATTATAATTTCTAAATAAAAGCAGATGTGTTTCTGAAAGTCAATATTTGTACTATATAGGTTTTGTAAAGCAACCATCCTTTTCCATTGAACTTAGAATTTCAGTTTTTAAAAATATAATTCAAATACCTTTGGGATTCAGTCACCCTTTTTGAATATAAATCTTTAAGGAAAATGAAAATGCTACAATTAAATACTATTAATATTCTAGTTTTGTATTATATTTGACTAGTTATGGGACTTTAGTCAAATCACTCCACTGCTATAAGCTTCAGTTATCCTCTTTGGGATCTTGTAGTACCTAGAGCTAGGAAAGACCAGTAAATGCTCTCTGAAGTCCTCTTTGAAAGGAGATTTTAGGAGGAATTCTTTGCTGTGTCTTCAAATCAGAAGGGCAGAGGGTACTGAGGGAACTGATGAGGGTGAGTACCATGAATAATGCAATCACACAAAATAAAAATGAGGCTCCTGGGAGACATGATCATGAGGACATCCTCATAGTTTTGAAAATGCATTTTTTTCATTGGCTAGTTTGTTTTTAAATCCCAATGAAAATATTTGATCGTTGGATTCAGGGCTGCTTGTAGGAACAGCATTCTTATGGAAAGTACACATTTCTCCTGTGATCACTAGGTTCTTCTAAAGGTGAGGGGAATGATGAAAGTAGATCAGAGAGGAGATCAAAGTTTATGTCAAGGGTGAGATCTTTTTTGCTATCTCCTCACCCAAAGCCTTCCTTCTTAAGAGCTTTGATGGAGTTTTCCACTGAGTTGAAAGTAGTTTGAATCTCTGGAATCGAAACTGTCTTAATATTTTATATAAAAATCTACATGTAAGGGATAAATACTTATCAGTCAATTCACATATACTTCCTGTGTGACACCATCCTTGTTTATCCATTGATTTTCAAGAGTTTCAAAATCAATTAATTTATATTCGCACTTGGTTTAAAGCAGTAATTCTCAAACTTTTTGGCCTCATGAAACCTTTACATACTTAAAAATTATTAAGAAACCAACCAAAAGTGCTTTTGTTTACATAGGCTATGTCTATAAATATTTATTATATTTGAAATTAAAATAAAACCATCTTAGTATCATTATAAAAGTAATTTTAACTTCAAAAAACCCCTTAAAGATTCTCAAGAACCTCCATGGATCCCTAGATGATATTTGGCCTAGAATTTTTGATTGATCAATTTAACAGAAGTGTTTAGGTTTTGTTGACAGCTCATTCACTGACAAAAAGGAAGTGTTTTCCTTTGTAATAGATATGAGTGGTGTGGGGTTAGGTTGGATTTTTTTATTTTAACCTTGTAAAAAGAAACTCTAGATGACCTTCTAATAAGATCAATCATAAAGATATACGCCCATTTTTCAACTATTATTTTATATTGTTATAGAATTGCTACTTATGACAATTGACATGATCAAACTGGATGAAAAAAGCATGGACAAAGAGAACAATAATCTCCATTGGTAGAGAGCTTGATCGTTTTTAAAGTATACTAGAGATTTAATGAAAAATAATCAAAATTATTATTATTTAATCAAAGAAGGAGGTCATAAAATATAAGAAAACAATCATCTTCATTCTGTAGAGGATTTAGTCCACCCACCAAAAAGAAAGTCTTAGAAAACATAAATTTCATTGACATTAACTACAAAATACAACAGGTACTTACATGTATATACATGCACATATACATATAAACACAAACATATACAAACATGTGATTTCATATAAGCTTGTAGGTGATATGTGCATATATACCCTTTCATTACACACTTACAGATATGGAAGGACAGTAAGAACTGTGATTTCATGGTCTTCAGGAACTTTAACGTGAAGTACCTCAAGTGCCAATGCACTTTATCAACAGTTATGAAATTTTAAATTTTATAGAGATAAAGTGTTAAATAGCCAAATGCCTTTTATCTCTATTATATATCAGCCTTTTACTGGCACCAGGATTTGCTTTTTTAGTTAGCACATCGTGATTGTTGTCATATACATATATACCTATCACTTTAATGAACAGGACTACAAAATGCTATTATAATGAAGGGTTAAATTAGTTATGCTTTATCATGATTGACCCATGCCAATATTTTTTATGAAATATGAGACTACTATGTTCAATTTCCTCTGCATCTTACTTTTCTTAAATCAATACCAAACTTTTAATGAATAACAATTCAAATGATTAATGCCATACCACCCAAACTACAACGATGATACTTTAAAGAACTAGAAAAAAATGAAAAATTATTGTAGGGGAACAAATAATCATGAATATCAAGGTAAATGAATGTTGAAAAAATACATTGGGAATAAAAGGGAAAAGACTAGTAACTCCAGATCCCTAACAATACTGTAAAGTAGTAATCATAAAAAAATGTGTGTGTGTATGTGTATGTATGTGTGTATAGTCAATGAAATAGGAATGGTAAGCAAAAATAAACAGAATTAATTGAATGTATTTTTCTAATATCTGATAAGCCCTAGCAAAGTACCAGGTAAAATTCCCTTTAGACAACAGTGGAAATATTTTAGATGAAATCAGGTTTAGACATGTCTATGTCTCCCCTACCCTCAAAAAACCTTCACTTAATCTTTCTATCACAACTCTTGTTTTATATTTCTTGTCTTTGTGACTAAATTCTTTGAGAAGGCCATATACAATAAGTGACCTCTATTTCTTTTCCTATCATTCTCTTTTTATCTCCCTACATCATTTCACTGAAACTGCTTTCTCCAAAGTTACCAATTATCTACTAATTACCAAATGCCATGACTTTTCTTAGTCCTCATTCTTCTTGACTTCTTTACAGCATTTCATATTGCCACCCTCTTCTTTCAGAAGGTCCAACCTCCTTTCTTAATAGATATTAAAGGATATGAACAGTAAGGGTTGTTGTTTATTTTAACTTTGTTTTATTTTTATAATACTGGGTTTTTTCTATCTTACCCAGGGAGGTAGGCCAAATCAGTGCACTGACCTGATCCACTTATTCCTTGCATCTGTCCACCCCTCCATGGGCAATCTGACTTCCCTCTACCCCCATGAGGATTCACGTTATTGATGCCAAACTTAGGGGAGGCTTGAGATCTAACAAAACCCAGTGCAGCTCAAAAATCAAGTTCAAGAGAGCCATCAGCCTCATATTTCCATGTAGTTAGGATTGTGGGATTCAATCATAATGTACCAGTGCATTTTCAAAAGAAGAAATAAGAACTTTTAATAATCATGTGCAAGACTGCTTCAATTAGCTAATAAGAAAAACAAAAATTGAAACAACTCTACTTGAGTTCATCCCTAAGACTGAAAAAGACAAAAATGAAAATGATTGATCTTAGATGTGCTGAGGCAAAAGAAATACCAAGGCATTGTTTTTGAGCTGGAAATTGGTCTAACTGCCCTGAAAAATAATTCAGTTATACTATAAACATCACTAACCTACCTCCCTACCCAATGACCCAATGACACATCTACTAATATCCCAAGGAGATCAAAGAGAGATTTAAAAAACTTCACTATTTCATATTTATAGATGTATTCCTTATCTTTTTCATAGTAGTGAAGAATTATATGCAAAGCTGGTGCCTTTTTGTTGAGGCATGACTAAAAACAGTTGTGGTATATGTATTTAAAGAATATTATTGCTCTATAGAATAATAGGGTTCAGAGAAATTTAGGAAGATATATAGGCATGAGCAGAACCAATACAAAAATTGACACATTGGTGTAACAGAAAACA
>CM053769.1:236501312-236534867 GCA_028658325.1 Potorous gilbertii
GTGTAATGCTCATAATGTAAGGTTAATAGTGGGTGGGGGAAAGAGATTTTCCCCACAAAATAATAGGCCTCAGATACTTTTTGTTAATTTCTAATGAAGTACTGGGTCATGCCCTCCAGCCCAGACAAGAGCGTGTACATTCTGAGCTGAGGTTTTGCTTTGGGGAGTATTTTTTGGAAGAAGGTCCCAGAGTCACATTAGACTCTGAGAAGCAGCCAAGGAATTCTCCACTCCTCCTCCCCAGCTTTGAAAACCCAGGTGTTGTTGCTTCTCTCTCTGTTAATGATGCATGTCAGACAGTTTGAAGGTCTATAGATCTTTCTTTTTATATTTTAGCTTGTAATTTCTGTTTGTATTTTCTCTGAAGTTCAGAATGCTGACTTTTTCCCCTGAACTAAGGTAATGATAAATATATATATACATATAGATAGATAGATATCTCATTATATATAGACATATATGTATATATGTGTGTATATCATTACATATAGATATATGTATATATGTGTACATGTATATATACATACATATATATATATGTATGTATATGCTTGATTAAAGTGATTGCTGACCCCTCAAAAGTTGGTTTCCTTTCAGAAAAGCAGATCTAAGAACCTGTACAAGAGGCCCTCCTGTGTATGCTGCGATCCTTGATGTTACAAGTGGTGACAGTCATGGTCTCAGAATAAGGAAAATCTCTGTTTGAGTCCTGTTGTTTTAATTTTCTAGCCAGTTGACCCTAGGCAAATCATTTAAACTCTCTTAGTCTTAGAGAGCTCTCTAAGACTTTTAGTAAATAATAGGTTGTTTGTCATCGGAACTGGTAAAAGGAAATTCCCAGAGTGACAAAAATCACAGATGCTTGACACATTGACACATTTTTTTATGGCTGTTATAGGACATTGATAGAATATAAGGGTGTTCAAGGACAAATGAGTTCTTTTTTCTTTCTTTGTTTCTCTATTCTTGAATATACTATTATAATAATTTAAATTCTTTTTTTAAAATTTAAGATACACCAGAAACAACTATGTAATCCACATATTCCTATTCTGCTATTAAACCTGAAAAAAACCAAATCTACACCACTGCAGATTTTTCTGTTTGAAGTAATTCAAAAAATTGGATGTTATATTAATTACTAGTGGACACAGTTAGATCATGATGCAAAATTAAAGGATTCTAAATTTAGAGAAGCAAAGCTTTTCATAATTAATTTGAATGTTTACATGAGTTTAAATAATCTTCACTAGTAAAAGGATATATATCATGCTGAAGGTCATAGAAACTTCTATTTTTATTTGCTCTGGGGAATATGCATGACTTTGTGGGCAAGGGTAGCAAGCTTCTCATTCCCCTGATATTGTTTAAAAGAAATTTTTCTTTGGCATTAATGCCCTGTGCTTTTATAACTACTGCCAAGGAATCTTGCCAGAGAAATATATGACTGGAAAAAATATCTGATTATGTATCACAAGTGAGGGATCGCTCAAATGGTATCCTGTACACTCCATTGATGACAACACAATTCCAGGGGATATTTTGAAAGGAACACTGGTGGACCCTCTATTGTAGATTTATGGATGGACATGAACAAGAATCTAATAATATGGACAGATTACAGTTAGGAGGAGATCGCTGGTCCTATTGATAAACTTACAGTAAAGAAATATAGTATTGGAATTATGAGAACTATTCACTACTGCTAGAAGACTGAAAAAAATTTGAATTTGTTGAAATATTTGAGAAATAAACATAAAAATACCCACTATATATTTCATTACCGGAATGGTAATATTGGGCCAGGGCTAATATCTGCTTTCTATAGCTCAGTCCTTTTATTGCAGGCTTTTTAATATTGTCTAAAGTAATATTTATAGGCTATTATTTTATTCATGATTTAATTATATGGTAATGACTGATAATATAAAAGGGGTCTTTCTTCTGTTATAGTATAATATTACCCATGTGAACTCCCAGCAACTTGGATTTCATTAGTTCTAAACAATTAGGTAACTTTGAATGGTAACTTTCTAATCAATCAATAAATCAATAGACATGGAGTCAAGATAACAGAGTATTAGAAAGGACTTTGTATAGCACTCATGCCATACCCAGCCAAATACCTGTAAAAAAAGATTCTAAACAAATTCTGGAGCTTCAGAACCCACAGAATGATGGAGTGAAGCAAATATCCAGCCCAAGACAGCCTGGAAAGTTGCTGGGAAGTGTATATTGTGCCATGCTGGGAGTAGAGTGCACCCCAGTGTGGGCCCTGAGTGCATAGAAGGGATGTAAGCAGACCATGGGAGGCCTGAATCTCTAGCACCTGTGGTGGTTTCCAGACTTCATGATCCCAAACTCTGAGGATAAATTGGAAGGTCACTGGAAAAGCCCATGGAATTAGTACATGAGAGTGGAGTGGTCTAGCCCCAGCCCCAGGGTACTAGAGGGGTAAGGGGGCAGAGGAGCCTGTGGCAGCCACAGCAACAGAAGGGGGCTGCTTCAGTCCCTATTTCTGGAGCTCTAGGCCCAAGAATGTGCAAGTATCAAGCAGTTGACAGTACAATCCCCACCCCCAATGGAAGCAGAGAACTACGTTGAGAAAGAGCTCAAAAATCGAGTAAATGTCCTGGAAAATCAGCAGAAACCAGAAAAAAAAAAACCAATCAGATTATAGAATCTTACTTTGGTGGCAAGGAAGACCAAAGCATGCAACCAGAACAAAACAATGTCAAAGCTCCTTCATCCAAAGCGTCCAAGAAAAATATGAATTGGTCTTAGGCCATGGAAGAGCTCGAAAAGGATTTTGAAAATCAAGTAGGAGAGGTGGAGAAAAAATTGGGAAGAGAAATGAGAGTGATGCAAGAAAATCATGAAAAATGTGTCAACTGCTTTATAAAGGAGACCCCAAAAATGCTGAAGAAAATAATACTTTAAAAAATTGACTAATCCAAATGGCAAAAGAGATCCAAAAAAGGCAATGAGAAGAAGAATGCCCTAAAAAGCAGAATTGGCCAAATGGAAAAGGAGATCCAAAAGCTCACTTAAGGAAATAATTCCTTAAAAATGATAATGGAGCAGATGGAAGTTATTGACTTTATGAAAAATCAAGACATTATAAACCAAAAATAAAGTATGAAAAAATAGTAGACAATATGAAACACCTTATTAGATGACAACTGACCTGGAAAATAGATCCAGGAGAGACAATTTAAAAATTATTAGGTCTACCTGAAAGCCAGGACCAAAAAAGAGGCTAGGCATCATCTTTCATGAAATTATCAAGGAAAATTTCCCTGATATTATAGAACTGGAGGATAAAATAAATATTGCAAGAATCCACCAATCACCTCCTGAAAGATATCCCAAAAGAAAAACTCCTAGGAATATTGTAACCAAATTTCAGATTTCCTAGGTCAAGGAGAAAATATTGCAAGGAATCAGAAAGAAACAATTCAAGTATTATCGAAATATAATCAGGATAAGGAAAAATCTAGCAGCTTCTGCATTAAGGGATTGAAGGGCTTGGGATATGACATTCCAGAAGTCAAAGGTACTAGGATTAAAATCAAGAATCAATTGCCCAGCAAAAGTGAGCTAATACTTCAGGAGGAAAAAAGTCATTCAATGAAATAGAGGACTTTCAAGCATTCTTGATGAAATGACCAGAGCTGAATAGAAAATTTGATTTTCAAACATTAGAAATCAAGAGAAACATGAAAAAGTAAACAGGAAAGAAAAATCATAAGGGACTTTCTAAAGTTGAACTTTTTGCATTCTTACATGGAAAGATAATATTTCTAACTCTTAAGACTTCTCTCAATATTCGGGTAGTGTTAGGAATTTTATACATATAGACAGAGGTCACAGAAGCAAGCTGAATAAGAAGGGATGATATCTTAAAAATAAAGTTCAGGCATGAGAGAAGAATATATTGGGAAGAGAAAGGAAGAAATGGAATGGGGCAAATTATCTCTCATAAAAGAGTCAGGAAAAAGCTTTTTCAATGGAGGGGAAAAGAGGAAGGTGAGAGGGAAAAATCGAAGCTTACTCTCATCACATTTGGCTTAAAGAGGAATAACGTGCACACTCAATTCGGTATGAAAATCTATCTTACATACAAGAAAGTAGGGGGAAGGGAATAAATGGACTGTGGGGGGAATGATTGAAAGGAAGGCAAAAGAGAGGAGGGAGTAATTAGATGTTAACTCTTTTGGGGAGGGACAAGGTGAAAAGAGAGAATAAAATAAATGGGGGATAGGATAGGTTGGAGGAAAATATAATTAAACTTTCACAATATGACTTTCATGGAAGTCTTTTGCATAACTATGCATGTAGAGTTTATTGAATTGCTTGCCTTCTCAGTGTGGATGGATATGGGGAGGGAGGAAGGGAGAGAACTTTGACTCAGAGTTTTAAAATGGATGTTAAAAACTGTTTTTACATGCAACTGGGAAACAAGATATACAGGTAATTAGGCACAGAAATCTATCTTTCCCTACAAGAAAATAGAGGAGATGGGGATAACAGGAAGGAGGGGTTTGATAGAAGTGAGGGCTGGTTGGGGAAAAGAGTAATTAGAATGCATGCTGTCTTGTGGATGGGGAGGGGAGAAATGGGAAGAAAATTTGGAACTCAAAATCTTGTTTAAATGATTGCTGAAAAATAAAAATAAATTAATCATTAAAAAATAAAGCAATCAATACACATTTATTCATCAGCTACTATGTGGGAGGCCCTATGCTAAATGATAGACTATTCTGCTATTTTATTACCTTGTTCCTGTTTTAACTAGTACAGATAATCTTATTCAAGTATGTAAGTGTTCTGTCTTATTCAAGTATTTATGTTGAATAGTTCCTGTTGCACAGTAGAGAAGAAAGATACATTAAGTAGAATTTTTCAGGTCAAGACAAAGACAAAAAGTCCCTCTTCCCCCATCTCCCACTCACTCTGAGAATCTGCATGCCTTTGTGGGCAACTTCACAAGAAAAATTCAGATGAAGCAGAGAGAGGGAAGACTCCAGGAAAGAGGGCTATAAAGGCAGAAATTCAGTCATAGCAAGGAAGAGGTAAGAATTCTCTAGGTGAAAGAGAGCTGAAAAGACAGGGACTCAATCTGGTGCCTTTCTTCTATTTTAACTAATTATTGTTGCTAATTATTATAGGCACCAAGCGTCTCTTAGACACATAGCATATAACAAAAATTTTCAGAGTATTAGGAAAAATTATAGCTTGTCTGTTCTCAAAGAGGACCAATGACCTTAAGAGAATGATGTCTTGACCAAAAACAATCACATTGGAAGAAAGCAATCAGTATCTTAACCTTTTAAATATCCATGAATCGAAGGCAATTTATAACCCTAGAAACTTTATATCTCTAAAATGAATACCTCTCCCTTCTCTAAACACATAGCTAGTTACTTTCATATTGAATAATATAATGAAAAGAATACTGAATTTGAAACGAGTGCATATGAATGTGCATCATAATTGTAATACTTTTTTTCAGTGTGACCTTATATTAGTCACAGCTTCTTAAATTATAAGGTAAAGGGGGAGGGAATTAGATTAAATTACCTTTGGTATCCTCTCCAACTTTATATTATGTGATCTGGTAACTAGTTTTCATTCCTGTAGGTATAATAAAAATGAACATTAAAGAAAAAGATGCTAAAACAAATAGTACTTCTGTACTGAGAGGTTCCTGAATGTATCATTATGGTGCATACAATGAACTGAAGGATATTTTATTTCAGCTACTGAGAGCTTTAAGAGATAAAGCTTTATGTGGACTTTCATATTCAATAGAGAGTTAAAGTCAAAGCCAGGAAAATATGGGCCCTGCACATAATGGCTCTGTAGCCCTGGACATAAAATTTATCCTCTCATTGCCTCCAAGGACTGTCTAATACTGTTAATTCTAGAGAAGGTATCAAGTTGAAATAGTGTTGTGGTGGGATGTCTATTTTTGTTCATGTATGAATTTCCTATATTAATGAAATCAGATTCTAGTCCCTATTTCTATTCCTCAATGAAATGAATGTGAAGACAATGTTTTTCTAACATGGGAAAATGAGAAGAGCAAGGACCATATGTTTTACTATAATAGAAGAAATATTTAAGTTGACTCTCTTTAAACGAACTTTAGAAAACTGAATAACAAAACTAACCTGATAATACTATGTTGGCATACGTGATCAGCCTTAATTTTAAGGGAAAATTAAACACTTTAACAAACGTCTTTGTATTTCCTGCTGTTATATCCTACCAATTTTATAGACTTAGTCATGTAGAATACTGACTTTTGAAAATTGATTATTACTGATTTACGGAGGTTACCATAAGTACTTTGATTTGAGTTTAGTTATGCCACGGTTTGAGTCATTCTGTTCACATGCATGAATATCTCTTCCACTCCCTAAAAGGCTCTTTTAATATTTTGAAATCCCAGGGCAAACAATATTTGGATCTGGGCTAATTGAATCCAACTACATTCTGTGATTAGAGTGCTAGAAAATAGAAAAAATGAGAATAAGGAAAGGGAAAGAGAACTGAGTTATTTAGACGGGAGATGAGTCAAGAGAGAGGTGACCTAATAACTGATTTCAAATATCTTAGGGGTTATTATATAAGATTAGCTTAACAGCTGTGCACATTCTTTACTGAAAGCCAAACAAAAGAAAAGAACAGAGAAGATTTGGGTTAGGGATGAGGAAGAACATCTTCAAAGTCGTAGTTGTTAAATATGGAAATGAGTTTATTGAAGGAAGTTAGAGATATATTCCCTGGAGATGTTTTGGAACTGGATAGACTTTCATCTGTTTAATATCTCTATATGCCAAGGTATAGTTAGGCCATATATATGGCTATATAAAATAGTTTATACAATTCAAAGTCAATATTCACTTAAGTCCATATGGGAAGTTTATCTTATTTGTCTTTTTAAAATGCAGATGAATTCTGGTAGAATGTAGACTATTTGATCACAAATTTCTTAAAACATAATCTGTTGTAGCTTTATTTTTGAATGTGGAAGCTATAATTTGACAGGAAGTGGACAGGAAATGATTCTTAATATTCTATGTTTTAATTATAAATTCTTTTCTCAAATGAAAACTTCATCATTTCTCTCCCCTCCCCCAAAAATAAATAAACAAATAACAAAAAACAAATGTATTTTCATGAGAATGGGACTATGACATGATGGTATAAGTTTAGATAATAATGTTACAGAATACACAAATATTAAAAATTTTTTAAAAATAGATTAATTGTAAATACACATGCTTTATAAACCAGTTACTATCTTTCCATGGAGTCCACTTGCTGCTCTCCTATAGGACACTGTACCTCCTTTCTCCAATCTTTTGTACTAGGTACCCCTCATGCCTAGAATGATTTCTCTCCATATTTTTGGCCTCTTAATTTCCTTGGACTTTTTAAAGATACAGGATCCCTTTTCCATTCTTCCAAACCAAAGTTAGAGGTGCATTTCCCTAAGATTATATTCCAGATACCCTAATTCATATATATATATGTATGTATGTGTGTGTATGTGCGTATTAATGTAACATAGCATAACATAACATAAACATAACATAACATAATGTTATATACATACACATCATTATTAGTGTCTGGCACATAGTAATCTCTTATTATATGTTTGCTGACTGACAGACCTAATTGCATATTGGTCAAGAAACATGACTTTTCTAAATATAGGGAACTACCTAGCGTAGAAAATTGGCAGTGAATGAATCAATCAGCTTTCAAATATTTATTAGTCAGTTGTTGATGGTAAATATTTGTAGATGTAAGTTTAGTTTCCTGAGTCACTGGCAAATAAATGAAACACCAAATGATATATAGACAGACAGATAGATAGATAGACAGACAGATATATATATATATATATATATATATATATATATATTATATATAAATATAATTATGAAGGCTTATAGACTACACTCTTTTAGAGTTCAGAGGTCAGTACAGCAAGTATTTATTAAACAATTCATTAAGTTTTCACTTAAGGCAGTGAGAAACAGTTTGGAAAAGTGGAGAGGGTATGTGTCTTGGAGTGAAGAGGATAAATCTTCTGATATGGAGGGGTTGTGAGATTCTGACCTGTATGCTTAACTTCTCTGTGACCCAGACAAACCTGAAAACTGTATGTTTACCATCAAGTCAGTGAATTGTATCAGTGGAAGTTTCCACAAAGAAACCTCAAGTACTTGGATAGAAAGAGAGACGGAGACAGAGAAAGAGACAGAAACACAAAGTAATGGAGAGAGAGAGACAAGGGAAAAAAAGAGACAGATATAGAGACAGGCAAAGTGAAAGAGAAAGGAAAAGGAAAGAGAAAGAAACAAAGAAAAATGAAAATAAAAGAAGTGTTGCTTGAGGTTCTGAAGGTTCAGCTGACAATAAATTATTTATCAATAACCAAACATGCTAACTTTACTGACATTCCTAGCTTTCACAACTAAAAACTGGATAGAGTTAAAGTAATTGTTATTCCTCTCACTATTGCCCTTGTTGATTTTACCCAGATCTCTCTTATGTTGTCAAGACCAGTTTAAATTCAATTGTATCATAACATCTAGTGACAAGCTCGGTGTGTGAGACATGGTGAAACAGTATAGTCTAAGCATATGGTGACCTTGACTGAAAATTTGTCAGTTTTGTTAGTGTATCAATTCCCCATTATTTTATTATTTCAGGTAAAAAGCAAACTCAAACTGATAAGAGTTTTGGACATTAGGTGATACGAAGACTACAGAAATCATGACTTCCTAGTTATTTTATGTATATATATGTATATATATATATATATATATATATATACACACACACATATGTATGTGTGTATATATATACATATATGTGTGTGTGTGTACGTATACATATATGAAAGTGAAATTCTTCTAGGTTAAAGCCAAGATGAAAATATTATGAGAAGAAAACACCAGAAAAAATAGCAATACTTTTGTCTTCTCAGTTCTGTCCCTCTCTTTGTTAATCTATACCTCTTTTCAGAAAATGTTATATTATTTCTAAATGGTGTCAAGTTGACAACAGAAGGGATATAATTCCTATACGTTTGACACACACACACACACACACACACACCTGTATATACACATACATAGAGGCACAAGAAATGCAAGTTGCAAAGAAGGTGAAGAACTGTTTTGGTAGGGATAGTTTCCTCATCTAGTTTCTGTATTACTTTTATACCAATGAAATCATAAGTCTATTCTAGTACCTAACACAGACATATGGTGATATAAATATATAGTATTAGCAACCTAGAAAATAAATGTATACATGTTCCTTTTGATTTAGAGGAGGCCTGTCCAAGATCCACACATGAAGGGGCAACAACACAGCCATATTAGCAGCTTTGAGAGTTCTCAGAGGACCAGAGATAGAAAAGAATCAAATGACTGCTCCAAAAGAGTTTACATTGACCTTTAGGTACTACTGGTTACAGCTGGCACTGACTGGTAACTTTTTCACTCATCTCGTTCTCAGTCTGACATTTTTTGGTGCTTCAAAAGTTGTATGATTCTGGGAGAGGTAAGTTTACTATTCTTCTTGGCAGTGCTCTGACCTTTACCAAGGTAGGACATCTGCTCCCCTGAAGCTGCAAGATCTAGCACTTTCCTCCACCCTGGAAATGCAACCCAGAAAAGGGCACCTACAAAAGAGTTGCCAATCAATACTAGTTATACCTAATGCCAGCAAGATTTCTCTATAATTTCTTTCTGACCAGTTATTCAGCCTCCTTCCCTTCTTTAGATTGAGAGTTCCTGAAACTTCTGTTGCTGATGGAATCCACATATATACACTCCACATTGTCCTTTACTCCAGTGTCAGAGAACTCTCCTGAGGAACTCTTAAGTTGTCGTAGTCCAGAAAAGTGTATCACTCTGTTTGTTGGCTCTGTCACTCCAAAATTTGATTTGAAATGTTATTTTAAAGTTGTTTAGAGGGGAATGTTAAGAGAGTTCAGCTGGACTGTTGCCTCTCACTTGTCATCTTGGCCTGTCCTTGCTTTTCTTTCCAAGGCCAGAACATTAATATATTTAAAGCTATCAGGTAACATTCATAACTATATCCTTTTTTAGAGGTGTTAGTCCCAACATCAGTGGCAAATTTGCAGAACAGTCTAGTTTTGTAGACAGATTCAAATGTCTTTATTTGACAAAGTTGAATGATGTCATAGTAACCAATCCATATTGTCCCTGCTTGTCCTTTAGTCTCCTCTTATTATTTCTAAATATAATATATGTGCTTTATAGATATCCATATAAATATAGATATGTGTATGTACACATTTGTATAAATATATGTTTGTTTATGTGTAATAATGTATACTCTAATAGGATGCAACTTCCTTGAGGGCAAAGATTGTTTCATTTTTCTTGGTATACCTATCAACTGTTTAGCGAGCATGAGATAAGACTTAGAATTTTCTGATCAGACTACCAAAATAACAAAACAAAACACTTTAAAGCATATAAAACGGAGTCAGAAATAACAACAATGGTCATTTACTCCTGAAGACTTGTGTGTCTCCTGGCCTTCTCATCACCAATGCCGTCTTCTATTTACCTAAACACAATAAAACTTATCTCAGAAAACATTGCTTTTAATTGTCTATGTCATTGTAAGGTAAAGAGACAGATAGAATATGGGAATAATGAAGGTGATGTGTGGCACAGAATGCTGGATCAATCATAGATTTATCCTTTCCAAGTTAAACAATTGCATACAACAAAAGTGACAGACTCAAATCAAGATGGCTACCAGAAGATATAACATCCCTCTCTCTGAACAGTCTGTTGATAACTTGGAAGAAAAGCTGAGCCAACACACAGCTGGCAAACATGGAATAGAAAATGAGTGAGCACCTTTCAGAGATACAGTATATAACATTGCATTTACTCATCTGTGCTAGAACACCCACAAATATCAGGACTAGTATAAGTAAAATGATGGGGAAATTCAGAAGGTGTTAAATGAAAAACAAGAAATCCTCAGAGTTGGCCAGCAGGATAAATCATCCATCTCTAAAAAGGTAGCATTTAACTGCATCAAAATTTCAGTGCAATGAAGTTTAGAGAGATGCAGGATTCACACTTTATTAACAAGGCATATGAAATTCAGATTACAAACCAAAGCAATTTTATGATACCATGAACCATATCTATAGATCAAAAACCTATGCTACAACTCAACTACTCAGCGCTGATGCAGTCATGTTGATTAGTAATAAGGACATGATCCTTGTGAGATGGGCTGAACACTTCCATGGTGTTCTCAATGCTCCATCATCAAGCCAATGACCATATGCTTCAGGCTGAAGTCAATCCTTCTCTAGCTAAACTTTTAACTTAAGAAGAGGTTTTGAATGCCATTAGGCTCCTCTAGTGTACCAAAATATCTGGTATTGATTTTATTCCAGCTGAGATTTACAAAGTAATGAGTTTTGTACTCATACAATAGCTAGTTGATGTTTTTTGGGTTATATAGCAAGAGGAGGTTATCACCCAGGAGTTCAAGAATGCCTGCATTCTCTATCTCTACAAAGGAAAAGAAATTTTCCTTTTGGGATCTCTTTCTGGAGGTGATCAATGAATTCTTTCCATTTCTATTTTGCCCTCTGGTTCTAGAATATTAGGGCAGTTTTTGATAGTTTCTTGAAAGGTGATGTCTACACTCTATTTTTATCATGATTTCCAGGTAGACCAGTAATTTTTAAATTGTCTCTCCTGGATTTATTTTCCAGATGGGTAGGTTTTCCAGTAAGATATTTCACATTGTCTTCTATTTTTTCATTCTTTTGATTTTGCTTTATAATTTATTGGTTTCTCATAAAGTCATTAGCTTCCTTTGATCCATGCTAATTTTTAAAGAACTGTTTTCTTCAATGAACTTTCAATTCTCTTTTTCCATTTGGCACATTCTACTTTTTAAAGCATTCTTCTCCTCATTGACCTTTTGGACCTGTTTTGTCATTTGGGTTAGTCTATTTTTAAGGGTTATTTTCTTCAGCGTTTTTTTGAATCTCCTTTAGCAAACTGCTGACTGGCTTTTTCATGACTTTCTTGAATCATTCTCATTTCTCTTCCTATTTTTTCCTCTACCTCTCTTACTTGATTTTCAAAATCTTTTGTGAGCTCTTCCATGGCCTCAGATCAGTACATATTTTTTTTGGAGGTTTAGGATGTATAAGCCTTGACTTTTATGTCTTCTTCTTATGGTGTACTTTCCTCTTCCTCATTTGAAAGGATGGAAGAAAATACCTTTTCACCTTCTATAGTTTTGTTTTCCCCCTTTTCTGGGTATTTTCCCATTCAATTACTTGTCTTTTGAATCCTTTGTCAAGTGGAGAGTATCCTCTAGAGACCTGTAAGTTCTTAGTTCCTCCAAGGTGGTATAATCAAGGAAGAGGCGTTTACTCCTCTCCTGGCCTGCCCTCTGGTCTGGGAGCTTTTCTGCCAGGATCTGTGAGTATGGTTCCCTCTCCACACTCACCACCAGTTCCACTATTCCACCTCACTGCAGGACTACTACCCAGGACTGACATGCAGAGGGGCCACTTAATTCCCCCAGGGTCTTTAGACTGAGGGCTCCAAAAGTGGATGTTGCTGCCACCCTGGGGCCAGGGCTGGGGCCAGGGTAGACTGAACTCCCTTCTCATGCAGGTGAAAGAGCTTTCTCACTGAATATTGAAGCTGTCTTTGTCTTTTGTGGGTTGAGAAATCTGGGAACCACAGTTCCTGTCCATGATTCTGTGCCCTAAAGCCTGCTCCAGTCCTGCTGAGGGGCCAAGGCTAGACTGTGCTCCACTGTGAGCCTTTTGTGATAGACTTATCTTGTTGGCCTTCCAGGCTGTTTTGAGCTGGAGATATCTTTCACTCTGACGATTTGTGGCTTCTGCTGCTCTAGAATACATTTAGGGTCATTTTTATAGGTATTTTGTGGGCTATGGGGGGAGAACTAAAGTAGGTTCTTCATTCTACTCTGCCATCTTGGCTCTGCCCTGTTTGTTCGTTTCAAAATGGGATAGTGCATATGAATACTGGACCTAAAGTCAAGAATATGTGAATGCCTACCTGCCATGGAAACTATTTAGATGTGTTTAAACTGAACAAATTACTTAACTTCACTCAATCTAAATGTCTTTATCTATAGAATATGTATAATATTAGCATCTACTCACAGCTTTGTTTCAAGGATCACATAAAGGTCATAACTGTGCTACATTCAACAATACTGAGGTTGAATTTGGAGGATTCTCAGTTCTGGGAGCTACATTCTATGAAGGATACTGTTAAACTAGAGAGTGTAGAGAAATTTAATTCCTCAAGGTTATTCTTTTAAAAGCGTTTTAAAAGAAATAGGACCATGTAGCCTTGAGAAATAAAAAATGTAAAAGAGAACATGATATTTTTTAAGTATTTTAAAAACTGGAATATGGAAGTGGATTAGTTTTACCCTATAACTCTCCAGAATACAAAAGATCCATTTGGTAAAATACGTTAAGATCCAATTTAAAGTAAATTGGTGGAGGTGGGGAAATTTTACAAAACCCTATCACAGCCTTAATTTTCCTAGATTTTAGGTGTTAAATATACCACAATAGCTGAACAAACAAAGAAAGCAAAATGATTTGGGACAAATATGCTGATGTACAAAAAAGTTGGCATGGAAAGGAATACTAAAAATGTGGGGTTGGCCTATTGGGACAGAACTCACAAAAAAAATTGAAGAGAAGAGTTCTTTTATTTTCCAATCACCTACAAAATTAGTCTTACTTTCCAAAAAGATGAGGCAGCATGATGTAAGTTTAAAAGGTTTGAGGGTTGCTATTATCATGTGTTGTGTCTCAGTGGTTTTGTCTGTAATAATTGATGGATGTGCACACCCAGGCCCACTCTCTCATCCTTATTTTTTATTTAAATAGTAACACAAGTTCATTTAATGGCTGACTTTCTTGTTTCTGATCTTCAATAACCGAGTTAGAGAAAAAATAAAGTTAACTTTCATTGGTACAGTTACCACAGAATGCATCCAAGCCTGGAGGCTGCTTCCCAGATGCAACCTCTGTTTTGCCTAATTCTTATTATATAAGCACAAGGTGATGAATATGCATTGCTTTTTAATGAGCCCCAGATCATCCCAGAGAATAATATGCAAACCTAAACTGTGTATTGGGAGTGGTGACATGCTTGTAAGGGAAAGCATTGTATACATTTGAAATTATGACTTTTAATTCTTCCTGAAAAATAGCTTACTAAAATACCTTCAGCCAGAAACTGCTTTATATTCTCTACTTCAGACCAAAGCTTCCAAGTCTTCACATGGCATTATGGATTTTTTTCTCCTTTCTTAAAGTGGTGATGGTTTCTTTAGAAATGGAGAGGACTTCGCAAAATCAGCACTTCTAGGTCTTCGCTTCTCTATATTTCTCAACCCCTGACACTGGAGTTGTGACTAAACTCTCCCATCAAAAAAAATTGTGCCTGCTCAACCCCCCCCATGTATCCTAAATCTTGACATATTAAACTTTGTGACTAAGATGTGGGTTTTTCTTACTTCAAATGGTACCCCTTATCAGCAGTCAGCACCACTGGAGAAACATGAAAGAGAAAAACAAGAGATGCAGAGTAGAAAAATAACAGTGAAGAAGAAAATACCACCTGACACAGACAGCAGCAGGGCGTTTATTAGTGATCTCAAAGGGGAGCTGTGCTCTCATGCTGACTTGTTTGCTATGCTGGTTTCCCCATGGCATGTGGATTGAGTTTAAAATGTAAGGCTGACATCAAACTTTTCAAACCCCATAGGGGAATTTGGAGCTCACTACAGGACTTCTTTAGAATTTGACACCAAATTTGTGATGTTCTGGATCAAGTGTTTCTCTGGCTTTTGCTAAGCATTCCTTCAAGCACAAATTCTTTAGATTTGGAGCTAGCCAGGGTCTTAGAGAGCATCTAGTTCAAACCTTTCATTTTATAAAGGAGGAAACTGAGTTCCTTTGACTGAGACTGATTATCAATAGGGTCAAAACAGGGAAAAGGAAATTAATACAAAAGCAATAATATTAAAAGTAATTAAAAAAATAAACTTTACAACATGATAAAACAAATATATAAAGGAATGAAGATTAAACATACAACCCATGTCATACCAGAGAGATGATGGAGTGAAACGAGTAATGAGACAGATTTTTGGACATGGCCAAAGTCCAAATTTATTTTCAGTACATATAATTTTAATAGAGATACTAAGGCAAAGAGAATATAAAAATGGCTATAAAATAAATTGTAAGTGTATATATATGTATATATATACACTCACTATATATATAATATAGTATACACTATATATAATATACATATTATATATCATATATATATATAATTTCCCCAAAATTATTAACATATTAGTGCAATATTAAACTTCAAAGAAGCTCAAAAGTGCCCTAAGACTTGAGGGACAACCTACATACACTTAATAGATATAAATATATGAATATGCATCTGCCTATCTAATCTCTTTCTCTCTCTGTTGTGTGTGTATGCATGTGTCTCTATCTGATTCTGTCTGTTTATATACACACGTGTATGTACAGACATGTGCATATGCATGTATACTATAAAAATACACATATGCTTATATACCCATGCATATATCCATCTGTATGTGGATACACTCATGTATGTGTAGATATATGTATATGAATAAATCTGTCTATATATTCATATATAAAATAGGATAGAAAACACTGAAATTAATATTTTGACCTACAGCATCTCACTCCATATCTGTATGTTTTCAGAAAATAAACTTTCATCTATGGAGGCTATTTAAGGCAAAATAGCACTACCCCAAGGTCATTCATTTCTGCATTATTCTATTTTATCAAATTAAATCAAGAAAATAATATTTTTTCAATTAAAATATTGCTAAATACACTCCAAGTTATTTTCTCAAAGATCTTTCACTTATAAGATAATTATGAGAATCAAGTGATATGAAATAAATGCTTAATATATATAGGTGACATAATACATGAAAGATAGTAGGGGAGAGTGGATAGATAATTGACTCATAAACAGTGAGAATTGGGTTCAAGTTCCATCTCCAGTAGGCACACTCTTTGGGAACCATAGCATTTTGTTCAACTTCTCAGTTTCCCTAGAATCTCTCCTGGGCACCAAACTGCCAAGCAACTGACATTCTGAATTAAAAGAAGGAGTTTCCTGCCATTGAGTTACCTTTTCTGATAAAATTTTAGTTCAAATAAAAAACAATTAAGAATATTCTTAAGAAGCTTGTGTGAACTCTTATAATAATTGTAGTTTCATAGCAATTAAGAAGCATGGTATGACTAATAGGATACTGAAATTGATACCAGGAACACCCAGAATAAAAATTCTCAGTCTTACTTTGTAAACCAATGCAAGTCAGCTAAATATTTTGAGCCTTGCACTACTCACCAAGGCTATACACAGGAGTAGAAGGGAGAGAGGGGCCTTTATGAATGAATAAAGCATATACTAATCACATAATTTATACAAACAATCAATCTACTAAGCACTAGGAATAAAAATAGGAAAATAAGACAATATGTGGTCTCAAGGAGCTCACATTCTATTGGTGGAGAGTGAAGTTAAATTGTATGAAAAATTTTGGTTAAAAGTCAGATGGAAAGATCCCAAGATCCTTAGGAAATACAAATACATATTCTTTACTTCGATGTCCATTGAAATATATGTGTATAAGCATGTGAAGATGCATATGTATGTATGCATAAATGTCTATATGCACATACTGAAAATATAGATACATATGTATTTACGTATACATATACACCTATGTGTGTGTATAAGTTTCTGATGATGAACCATTTAATTGTGCCAAGGATTTTGGTTACAAGAATATTCTTTTCTAGGTCATCAGTAGCTTTAGCTATAGGAGCAAGCGAAGGGAAAGATCATCCACTGAACTTTCACACAAACAATATCAAAGCTTCTCAATGATTTGATGAATTTGTCAATAATTAATCAGGATTTCTTAAATATCTACAATGTGCAAAGCACTTTGTTAACCTCTGGGCTAAAAAGAGGCAAAAGATATTACTTGCCCTCAAGGAACTTACAGAAAACTGTATATAGGATAAAAAGAAAGTACTTTACAGAGAAGGAATTCCAGTAAAAGCAAAATAATAATAAATATCTCTTCTCTCCTACATTTGTGAGGCTACAAATGAAAGTGTAGGAAAGAAGAGGTTTTAGGATATATATCAAACTGAATGTCTACAGAGCCATTGTGCTGACCTCATTGTTGTATTCCTGTGAAACCTGGAGTATCTACCAGTGCCATGCAAGGAAACAGCATAATTTCGACTTGAATTGACTTAGGAAGGTTATAAAGATCAGCAGGCAAGAAAAGGAACACAACACTAAGTCTCCTTTTGAGTTGTACTGCCAGGCAATCAAATTATATTTCAAAGAGTCTAACACTGATGGGGCTGGTCACATTGTTCAAATGTCAAGAGTACAATTGTCCAAAATAAGGCTTCTTAAACTGTTTCCACTTGCAATCCCTTTCACATAGAAAGTTTTACATGATCCTGGGTGTATAAGTATATAAAGCAGGTATAAAAATCAAACATTTACGGATAATAAATCATGAAGAAGTTTACATATAATTTTACCATTTATTAAAAATGAAAGCAAATTTGCATACTAATGAGATGGATTTGCTTGTTAATTGTTGTATAAAGAATTATATCTTTTTGTGATATTTCATTTTGCAGGATGTAGAGCATCCTCAAAATTTTTCAGAGTTTATCCATATTTTGATTTTATAATGGTCAATGCTGAGAATGCTGCCTTGCATAAATACATAGTACAAAATGGCAGAAGATGTATTTAGGGTCATTTAAGATATTGTTGGAAATTCTGTCTTAATCTCAAGCCAAATTCCATTTAACTATTTTGTATACACAATAAAAATTCTGTAATTTGTAATATAGAGCGGACATGTGGCAGCATTCATTGGCATTTCATGGTGTGACTACATGCACAGTTCAAAGTAGGCAGAACCAAGGCTGCAGTGAAGTTGTGTAATGAAACATAGGTAAGTGCTTCAAGAAACACCTCAGATTCATTATACATTTAATTTTGAATTAATTTGTGGTCATTGCACATTTGGAAATCTTTTACTGTTGCCAAAATTTTTGAGACTCCCACATTCAGTTGTGTGACCACATATGGGGTCATAATCCACAGTTTAAGAAGTGCTGGGGAAAAAAAAGAAACACTATTTCTCATGGCACACACAAAAGGAAAATGCTTACATGGAGGTTAAAGTAAATGATACAAGGACACTTTCAAATTTTTTCTGAAGAACTATGGTATTGACTGTGAAACATGGGAAACACTGGCTTAAGACTGCCCAGCTTGGGTGCCTGCATCAAAGGCAATATGCTCTGAGTAAAGCAGGATTTGCATAGTTCAAAAGAAACACAAGGTATGTAAATTTAGAGACATCTTTCTCTCATGAGGTCATACATGCTATTTGTTTCTGACCTGTGCTAGAACACTGTGAAGTCATATGGGTTTGATCAGCCATAGTTATATATGCTATACATTTATCCTGACATCATAATGTTATACTGGTTCTCTTCAAGAATTAAGGATAAACAATAATGAGTCTTCATGACTTCTTTAAGACAGGAACAAGCTCCAGTTTCAGTTGTGACACACACATTTTACATTCTTGGCCCACACATTCCTGAATATCAGTTTCAAGATCTGGAATGGTAGTACTTTGACATGGATTTCTCTCTAGACTGTATGTTTAAGGCAGGTGCCTATTTTATATTTTCCTT
The DNA here is from genome assembly GCA_028658325.1 of Potorous gilbertii. Lineage (NCBI taxonomy): Eukaryota > Metazoa > Chordata > Mammalia > Diprotodontia > Potoroidae > Potorous > Potorous gilbertii. The sequence goes on from CM053769.1 coordinate 236,520,241, forward strand.
TGCCTTAGGCTTTCCCCCTTATTAGATATATTTCTACTCTATTTGCTTTCATAATTCTTCATTCTATTCATTTAATTGGGATGATGATTCCTTTGGAAAACTCACCATCCGTAGAGCACTTAATATGAGGCTGGCACTCAATATAAATATATATGCTGCACAATGAACACATAAGCACACATGTAGAGGAAGAACCAAAAATGAAATTATTGAGCTTCTTCTCATTTTTCATGGAAATATATGAACTATTGTGTGAAACATGAACATTTCTGTTTCCAATATGTGTGTTATTGATATCTATCAAGGAAACTGGAATCTCCATCTTCTCCCCCACTTTACCATAAATCTTCCCAAAACATTTTGGCCCAAATAATAGAATTTTCTCCTCTGATCACAAGTCTCTATTTGTCAGTTGCCCAGACCTGAGCTTGATTTTTCCCATTATATTGCCATTCACTGAGTTCTGTTTTGAGTAATAATTCCCCCAAAGTCACACTGAAAAAAAAATCTATGCATTACTTATTTAAAAAACAGGGACTTGAGTAAGACTGCCAGAATCAGCCTATAGTCTTGGCTGAACTAACATTCTGTGAAATTCGCAGATCCTTTCTCCTCTTACTAGCTCTCATGAAATCGTTACCCTATAACTCAAATTGTAGAGTAAAATCAATATAAGACATTGTATGTATGACAAGACTGATTATGGACCTCTCCCTTAGGAAAAAAAAATCCAAATGGGTAGAAAAGACCAACATATACATGATTTCCTTCACTCCTCTAGATATTGTGAGAAAATGGTCACTACTAATCTCCTTACTCAAGATGTTCTTGAATTTATCTCAGACCTTTTATCAAGATGCATTTTCCCTAAGTGGATTCTCTGTCACTATATGATCTCAGTTCTCCACTAGTCTCTCAGATTCTCCTTTCCTTTGATGTTCCCGATGCAAATAGATTCTTCTTTCTTTATTCCCTCCTCTCAAGTTTCTTTCAGCAAAGTCATCCATTCTCAAAGGTTATAACTAATATTTTATTTAATGACCCTGACTGGAAGTCAAGTTAGCAAGGTGCTATTTTCATTTCTGCCACCAATCATCTATGTGATTATAAGAAAAGCTAATTCCTCCTCCTAATCTTGTTTATTTCTCTACACAAAATGTTGGGGTTCTAATAGATCATTTTTTAAACTTCTAGCCAACAGTCAAGCCTCAATGATTTGTTTAACTATATCCCCAGTCTTGACCTAATTCCAAAGGTAAAGTTTCATATTTCTGGACTTCATATTTCTAGAAGTCTACTGTAAGATTTACTATCTTGATCACAGCAGCAAAATATACTAATAAGAAGAAAAATCTTATTTATGTTTTTAAAAGAACTTAGTCTTCTGAAATCACAGGCACTTATTTATTAATGAATGGAGAATGTTAGATTACGCTTTTGTATGCTCCTCATGTCAATGGTTGATTCTCTTTTCAGAGAATCTTGTTCTAGGACACATAAGGTAAATTCTTAAATTCTGAGTCCTATCAGCTGAAATCCTAATGAGTCCTACAATTTGACACATAAGGAAAATGATGAAATTCAAGACTGCTGTGAGTGTAAGAGTTTCCCAGGTTATAATAAGTAGCAGTAATAGTAGTAGTAGTAGTAGTAGTAGTAGTAGTAGTAGTAGTAGTAGTAGTAGTAGTAGTAGTATTTATATAGTACCTACTATGCATCAGACATTAAGATGCACTTTAAAAATTTTATTTCATTTGATCCTTATAATAATGCTAGGAGATAGATGCTATTCCTATTGTCATCTTACAGATGAGGAAATTGACTTACTCAGGATCAAATAGATTTAATAATGTCTGAGGCTGGGATTTGAATTTCAGTTTTAGTGACTTCAAACCTGACACCACATCTAAGTCATTGCCTTAGTACCCAAATAGCATATAATTTTATCCAATTAAATGATAAAATATTGAATAACACAAAGTCATGTAGTGGTAGTTCCATGAAGATTCACAACAGAAATCACCTTGCAAGTTTACACAGACTTGTTATTAGTTATTCTTTGAGTCCAGTCATTTTAGCAGGCCAAAGTACTGTTATCTCATCTACCATTCTCATTTTTTACCCAAAAACAAAATCAATTAGTTAATTAATTATACCCTTCATTTTAATCCAAGTATACTGTACCAGAGGTAATGCTCTGTTCTGCAATTCAGTTTATCTGGCAAAAATAAGCAAATCAGTTTTGTTTAGAATTACCTATTCTAGATAAAGTCATGGTATCTCTTAATGATGACAGATTTTCTCCACAAATAGTCCTTAAATCAGCATTTTTTAAAAATGTCTTTGGTAATTTTATCAAGAGTATAAGCCAAGTGAGACTTCTGGAAGTCAATATGATAGAATAAGAAGCAAATTACTGTAATTCTCCCATATTCATCTCCAAATAACCATAAAATTATGCCCCAAAAGAATCCTGGAACCAGCAAAAAGATGGGGTAAAACAACCTTTTAGCTGAAGAAACTTGGAATATCAGGAAGAAAGGTTCATTTCACCTGGGGTTATGGGGAGTGCATTCCAGCACAGGAAGTATTCCAGCAGGCCAGCAGCAATCATCATCTCAACAAATCAATGGTAGATCCTGAGTCCCAGTTTGGTGAAGCAGGCTACAGGTAACACTAGAAATCCCCAAATGTCTTCACGTATTCAGGGGAATCCATAGATTCCAACTCTGAGAACAACCATATGCTTCAGCATCACGCTGGGCAGAGTCATACTCCAGCAGCCAGATAACCCCTTCTTCAATATAATCCTGGGCAAACAGGTATTCTCCAGTGCCTGGAACTCCACGCATTTGAGAATGGTACTAGGACCCCAGCTCAGCACCAGGTAAGCTCCCAGACACCTATAGCTTCCAGTAGTACCACATTCTCAGCACAGCTTCTTCAGACATGAGGATTCTCTGAGGGTCTCAGGGTAACATCAGTATAGCACTAGATAAACAGCCAAGAACTGCAGTGATTGACACAAGAGGACTGAGAGAGTACACCTTCCACTCCAGGTGCAGTGCTGAAATTTTAAAGAAAGGGAAAAAAAGGCAAAAAAGAAAGATGAGGAAAAACAACAACAAAAAAGACTTCTGACCATAGAAAATTATTAGGGAGACAGAGAAGACAAAGCCAGAAATTCAGAAGAGGACAACAATGTCAAAATACCTATGAACAAAACCAAAAAGGAAAAAAAATTGTGAAGTAGTCTTAAGCCAAAAAAAAAAACTCATGAAAGAGCTCAGAAAGGGAGCTTAAAAGTCACATAATAGAGGGACAAGAAAAATTGGAAAGGAAATGAGTGTGATGAAAGAGAATTATGAAAAAAATATCAACAGGTTGGAAAACTGCTTAAAAAGCAAAATTGGTCAAATGGAAAAGAAGATACAAAAATCTGCTGAAGGAAACAACTCCTTAAAGAGTACAATTGGTCAAATGGAAAATTGAGGAAAACAACCTCTTCAAAGTTAGAATTGGGCAAGTGGAAGTTAATGACTTTGTTAAACATAAAAACAATCAAAGAAAAAGTTCAAAAACTATGAAAGTAAATGTAAACTATCTCATGGGAAAGACAACTGACCTTGAAAATAGATCTATGAGAGACTATATCAGCATCACTGAACTACCTAAAAACCATAATCAAAAGAGAAACTGACAGCATCTCTCAAGAAATTATTAAAGAATAACTGTCCTTATGTCTTGGAACCAGAGGGCAAAATAGTCATTGAAAGAATCCACTAATCATTTCAGGAAAGAAATCTCAAAATAAAAAATAGAAACTGCAAGGAACATTTTTATAGCCAAATTTTACAATTATCAGGTCAAGGATAAAATAGTAAAAGTGGTCAGAAGGAAACAATAAGATTTGACAACTACAATTACAAAATACTTTTTCCACAGATAAAGTCATATCTAATTTAAGTGGAAAAAATATGAGTTGTTCTTGACTAGGCTGAGCCAATATAATAAAAATCACAATTCTACCTAAATTATTTTACTTATTCAGTGCCATACCAATCTAATCATCAGATAATTATTTTCTGGAGCTAGAAAAAGCAATATAAAATTTTATCTGAAAGCACCAAAGGTCCAGAATAAAAAAAGGGAACTAATGAAAAGGAATGCTAGGGAAGGTGCGTAGCTCTACCAGATTTCAGATTTTATCCTAAAGCAGTAAATCAAAACCACTTGCTACTGGCTAAGAAGCAGAAGGGTAGACCAGTGGTATAACTTAGATACTCAAGACACAGTAGTCAATGACTATCACAATCTACTGTTTGGTATATCCAAGGACCCCAGCTTCTGGGATAGGAACTCATTCTTCGACAAAAGTGCTGGGAAAACTGGAAAACAGTGTGGTGGAAACTAGGCATAGAGCAATTCCTGACACCATATAAAGGAATAAGTTCCAAATGGTTGCATGATCTAGGTATAAAGATTGATACTGCAAACATATTAGTGGAACAAGGAAGAGTGTATTTATCAGATTTATGGAGATAGATATTTATTCTATGCAACATGACTAAGGTGAAAATGTATTTTATAGGAATATATGGGCAGTATCTATATAAAACTGTATGCTGTCTCAGGGAGGAAGTGGGCAAGTGGAGGGAAGGGGAGCATAGAAATTGGTCTATAATTTTCTTTCTCTGTTTCGAATCTTACTGGTTTAGGTATCAAAACCAAATTTGTATCATAAAAAGAATTTGGGTGGACTCCTTCTTCCCCAATTTTCCCAAATAGTCTACATAGTATTGGAATTAACTGTTCTTTAAATGTTTGATAGAATTCGCTTGTAAATCCAGCCCTGGAGATTTTTTCCAGGGAATTCATTGATGGCTTCTCCAATTTATTTTCTTGAGGTGGGATTATTTAAGTATGCCACTTCCTCTTCTTTTAGGCTACACAATTTATATCTTTTCAAAAATCATCCATCTCATTTAGATTGTTGAATTTTGGGGCATAAGTTTGGGCAAAGTAATTTCTTCTTATTATTATTTTATTTTCCTCCTCATTGGAGGTGAATTAACCCTTTTCATTTTTGATACTGGTAATTTGGCTTCCTTCTTTTTTATAAATAAATCGACCAAAGATTTGTCAATTTTATTTTTTTTATAAAACCAGCAGTTAGTTTTATTCATTAGTTTAATAATTTTCTTCATTTCAATTTTACTAACCTCTCTTTTGGTATATAGTACTTCTTATTTGGTGTTTACTTGCATATTTTCAATTTGTTCTTTTTCTAGATTTTTCAGCTTCATGCCCAATTCATTGATGTCCTCTTTCTCTTCTTTACTCATGCAGGCATGCAAAGTTATAAAACTTCCCCTAAAAACTGCTTTTGCAGTATCCCATAAGATTTGGTAGATTGTCTCATTATCGTCATTTTCTTGATTGAAGTTGATGATTGTTTCTATGATTTGTTGTTTAACCCAGACATTCCTTAGGATTAGATTATTTAGTTTCCAATTAATTTTTGGTCTATCTTTCCACGGGCATTTATTACATATTTTTATTTCATTATGATCTGAGAAGGATGCATTGACTATCTCTGACTTTCTGCACTGGATTATGTGTTTATGCCCTAGTACATGGACAATTTTTGTATATGTACCTTGTACTGCTGAGGAAAAGGTATATTCCTTGTTATTGCCATTCCATTTTCTCCAGAGATCTATCATATTTACTTAATCAAGAGTTTTCTTCACCTCCTTAACTTATTTCTTGTTTATTTTGAGAGTAACTTTATCAAGTTCAGAAAAGGGGAGGTTGAGTCCCCCACTAGTATTGTTTTGCTATTTATTTCTTCCTGTAACTCCCTTAAATTCTCTAAGAATCTAGACGCTCTACCACTTGGAGCATATATGTTTAGTAATGATATTGCTTCGTTGTCTGGGACCATTTAGCAGGATATAGTTTTCTTTCTTGTCTTTTGATTACATCTTTTTCTACTTTTGCTTTGTATGAGATTAGGATTGCTACCCCCACTTTTTTTACATCAGACGAATCATAATATATTCTACTCCAATCTTTTACCCTTACCCTTTGTGTATTCCCCGTTTCAAATATGTTTCTTGTAAACAACATATTATTGGATTATGATTTTAATCCATTCTACTATCCATCTCCATTTTATGGGAGAGTTCATTCCATTCACATTCTTGTATACTGTGGTCGTTGCTGTGCACAAATTTCTCCTGGCTCTGATCCTTTAACTCTGCATCAGATCATATAAATCTTTCCAGGCCTCCTTGAAGTCTTCTTGTTCATCATTTCTTATGGTACAATAGTACTCCATTACATTCATATACAATAATTTATTCAGTCATTCCCCAATCGATGGGCATCTCCTTGATTTCCAGTTTTTGGCAACTACAAAGAGTGCTATTATAAATATTTTTGTATATGTGGGACCCCTTCCAATTTTTATGATCTCTTGGGGATTCAGTTTTAGTAGAGATAATGCTGGTTCAAAGGGTATGCACATTTTTGTAGCCCTTTGGGCATAGTTCCAAACCATTCTCCAGAATGGTTGGATGAGCTCACAACACCAACAATGAATTAGTGTTCCAACTCTCCCACATCCTCTCCAACCTTTATCATTTTCCTGTTCTGTCATGTTTGCCAATTTTATAGGAATGATGTGTTACCTCAGAGTTGTTTTGATTTGCATTTCTCTAATCAAAAGTGATTTAGAGCATTTTTTTCATATGATTATAGATATCTTTAATTTCTTCCTCTGAAAATTGCCTGTTCATATCCTTTGACCATTTATCAATTGGGGAATGACTTGCAGAGTTGTACATTTGAGACAGTTCTCTATATATTCTAGAAATGGGCCTAAGCCTTTATCCCTGAGATTACCTGTAAAAATTCTTTCCCAATTTACTACATCACGCTGAATTTTGGTTGTGCAAAAACTTTTCAGTTTAATGTAATCGAAATTATCCATCTTGCATTTCATAATGCTTTTTATCTCTTCTTTAGTAAAACATTCTTCCCTTCTCCATAAATCTGATAAATTCACTATTCCTTGCTCCTCCAGTTTGTCCATAGATCAATCTTTACACCTAGATTATGTACCCATTTGGACTTTATTCTTGTGTACGGTGTCAGGCATGGGTCTATGCCTAGTTTCCGTCACACTGTTATGCAGTTTTCCCAGCAATTTTTGTCGAACAGTGAGTTCTCACCCAGAAGCTGAGTCCTTGGGTTTATCAAACAGGAGGTTGCTATATTCCTTGCCTACTGCGTCTTGAGTGCCACGTATCTTCCACTTATCTACCCTTCTGTTTCTTAGTCAATACCAAGTGGTTTTGATAATTGATGCTTTATTGTACAATTTGAGATCTGGTAGTGCTAGGTCACCTTCCCTAGCATTTCTTTTCATTAGAACCTTTGATATTCTGAACCTTTTGTTATTCCAAATGAATTTTGATATTATTTTATCCAGCTCTAGAAAATAATTTTCTGAGAGGTTAATTGGTATGGCACCAAATAATTAAATTAATTTAGGTAGATTGTCAATTTTATTATATTAACTCAGTCTACCCATGAGCAACTGACGATTTTCCACTTACTGAAATTTGACTTTATTTGTGCAAAAAGTGTCTTGTAATTGTTTTCATATAGCCCCTGGGTTTGTTTTGGCAGGTAAAATCCTAAGTATTTTATAGTGTCTGCCCTAACTTTAAATGGAATTTCTCTTTCTATCTCTTGCAGTTGGACTTTGTTGCTAATATATAGGAATGTAGAAGATTTGTGCGGGTTTATTTTGTAACCTGCAACTTTGCCAAAGTTGTTTATTATTTCAAGTACTTTTTTTTTCACTTGAGTCTCTGGGATTCTCTAATTATATCATCATATCATCTGCAAAGACTGATGACTTACTTTCTTCTTTGCCTATTCTTCCTCCTTCAATTTCTTTATCTTGTCTAATTGCTACACCTAACATTTTAGTACCATATGGAATAATAGTGCTGATAATGGACATCCTTGTTTCAGCCCTGATCTTATTGGAAATGAGTCTTACTTATCCCCATTACATACAATGCTTGCTTACCACAATTGTAAATTTATTTTCTTTAATGTTTATTTATTTATTTTATGTTTTCAGAATTCATTTCCACAAAATTTTGACTTACAAATTTTCTCCCTATTTCTCTCCTCCCCCCACCATAAACACCTTGTATTCTGATGATCAATTTCCCCAATCTGCCCTCCCTTCTTTCTCACCTCTCCCTTCCCTTATTCCTGTCTTCTCTCTTGTCTTGTAGGGCAAGACATATTTATGTACCCCATTACCTTTGTTTCTTATTTCCCAGTTGCATGCAAAAAAAATTCTTATCATTTAGCTAATTCAGTTTTTAAGGCATTATTCTCCTCATTGGCTTTTTGGACCTCTTTTTTCCAACTGAGTTAGCCTATTTTTAAAGGTGTTATCTTCTTCAGCATTTTGGGGGCCTTCTTTAGCAAGCTTTTGACTTGCTTTTCATGACTTTCTTGCATCATTCTCATTTCTCTTCCCATCTTTTTCTCCACCTCCCTTGCTTGATTTTCAAAATCCCTTTTGAGCTCTTCCATGGCCTGAGACCATTGCATACTCATTTTGGAGGCCACTGATGGTAAACATTGTTCTCTGTATCTAAAAAGATGGAAGAAAATACCTGTTCGCCAAGAAAGTAGCCTTTTATAGTCTTATTTTTCTCCTTTTTTGGGCATTTTCTCAGCTAATTACTTGACTTTTGAGGCTTTTCTCAAGAGGAGGGTTATACTCTGGGTGCCTGTAAGTTCTCAGTTCCTGGTACAATCAAGGGAGAGAAGTTTAATCCTCTTCTGGCCTTTGCTCTGGTCTGGGAACTATAAAAACTTTTCTTCCCAGGATCTTCAAGTAAATTTCCCTTCGCAGAGGCTCCACCACCTCCACCATACCAGTCAGTACTCTTCTTCACCCCTAGGTCTACACTAAGGGCTGAAACTCAGATCAGCAACTCAATTTCCCTAGGGGCTTTAGGTGGAGGGCTCCAAAAATGGAAGCTGATGCGACTGCCATCATGGCCACTTGGGGCTAGGGCTAGGATATGACTGTGCTCCCTTCTCACCCAAGTAAAAAGCTTTCTCATTGACCTTTGAAGCTTTCTTTAGCATTTGTAGGTTGAGGGATCTGAGAATCATTGCTTCTTCTGGGGATTCTGTCCCTGATGCCTGTTCTGGTCTTGTTTCTGCAGGTGCCACTGGGCTGGGCTGGGCTCCTTGGTCTGTGCTCTGCTCCACACTCCATGTGATAAACCTTTCCTCTAGGCTTTCCAGGCTACCTTGGGTTGGAAATTTCTTTCACTCTGCCATTTTGTGGCTTCTGCTGCTCTAGAATTTATTTAGACAAATTTTTACAGGTTTTTATGGGCTATGGGGGATAAACTAGAGTATGTGAGTCTTTCTACACAGCAATCTTGGCTCTACCTATAATTACAAATTTATAACCTATATGAGATGGCTTGTTATCTTGGAGAGGGGAGTGTCAAAGGAGGGAGGGAGAAAAATTTGGAAATCAAACTTTTACAAAAAGGAATGTTGAAAACTATCTTTATATATAATTTGAAAAAAATCCTATTAAGGGAAAAAGAAAATTATAATTTCTTTACAATCCTGCAGTCGCTCTACCATCTTTCAAGATATCAAAATATATCAACAAAAGTGACAATAATTATAGATAATCTTTTTTTTAGGAATTTATTGAAAAAAGTGAGAAATATAGGAAGAGCTCCTGGAGGTGGCTAGATCCAATGAGAGATTTTAGGAATGAGAAATACATAAAAATTTTTATAAGCAGCAGAGTAGCAATGAGTAGGTAGGAAGACATTGAACATTAGAGAAAACATAGAAGTGATTGAAGGGACATGTACAGGAGCAAATGGAATGGATGTACTGAAGAAGATGGATCAAAGTGCATGTAGAGATTTGCTTTGGTATGCAAAAATAAGGACATATAAGGGGAAAATATCTGAGTTATTTGGAATGAGGAAGAAAGGAGAAGTTCTTCATGATGGCCTCATTTTTTCCCAGTGCAGCATATATATAATATATACACATGTGCTTACATGCATAAATACACATATGTATGTATATGTATGTAACAGTAAGCATTCCAGTATACATGGAGGGAGGATGCTACCACAGCTTCTTTGATCTACTTCTCTAAAAGGAAAGCCAAGTTTTGAGGGGTTAACAATCACTTTAATCAAACACACATGTAATCCAGCTAGTTCATGGAAAAATTAGCACTTCAGACTTCACAGAAAATACAGAGAAATCAGTAAACAGCATTTCTAAACTGTCTAATAGTAAGCAATACATGCATCACAAATCAACAGAGAGGTCTAACTGTCTGACCATATTTGCCATAGAGGGAAGCTCCAAGATCTGACTTTTTAAAGCCAGGGTATTGATTAGTGCCTTCCCAGACTCCCATTTGGCTCACAAACTTTCTTCCACAAACTAAGTCCCAAAGTAAAACCATACCTCAGAGTTTTCATATACTTTTTATAGCCAGAGTGCATCAAAACCCTTGTGAACCAGTGCCTCATTAACAAATGATATACACTTTCCTACAAATCTTCCCTGTAAGGGAATTGCCAACTCGCAGCCTCTTGGATGGCATTCCCTGGTCACAACTCAGGTAAACTGAGGAGAGACTGGTAAGGCATGAACAAGATGGCACTGGGAGGAAGGTTTCCACCCCTGTTTTGCTGAAGGCTATTTTCCTGGGCTTTTGGAGAACAAAGAAGGCCCAAAATGTTTTCCTTTCTAGGGGATAGGTGTCCGCCCTGGGCAGTCCTGGTCAAAGGTATATTACTTCCTTATAAAGGCAAACTGTTGTTGATAGGCTCACTTAGGGCTCTAGTGTCAGAAAAGAGATTAAAAGCACCACTCGCTGCTTCAACAAACGGAGTTCTTACTATCTTGTCTCCCACTGTGGTCATTGCTTACAGCTCACTCCACCAAGGTCTACAGGCCCCTGCTGGTCAGATAAGGCCTGGGGGCCTGAGAGATCAGGCCCAGACTCCCGGGTCCCCAACACTTCCCAGGCCCAACAATGACTGGGAAAGATGCTCCTTTATCACATTATTCACAGGCATTATACTTCTTGGTATAAACAAAATTAGAAAAATATCCTACTTGCTTTCCCTCACAGTGTATATCTATATCTCTTTATCTGTCTCTCTATCTATCTACAAAATTATGTATGTTTATTTATATATGTATTTGTGAATATCTAAATTGCTATATCAATCTTTCTCTATCTTTATCCATCTCTCTATCTATCAATCAAAATATCTAACTCTAACTCTGTATATCACACTGTGTTCAACTGAGAGTTCAAGGAGAGAAAAGAAGTACTCAGAGAACAACTGGATAATGCACACCTTTTTGATTGTGTGATAAATAATGCTTTAAAGAAGATAGGCTGCTGAGTGATGCTGATAGAGGAAAAGTATAGAAATAACAATAGGGAGCAAGGATTATTCTGACTTCCACATCATGAACTGTGATTCAGGCATGCATGGATGATAAAGTAAATGATATGCAGTAGAGTGATGAAGTATGTAGTGTCATTCAAAAAGAGCCCAAAGTTTAAGGGAGAGGAAAAAAGAAATATTTAACATGGAAAAAAATCTATCATTTATGAGTCGGGCATACCAGACAGCATAGTGGAAAGATTCAAGGTAATTTTGGGGTCATATATTTGCAGGGGAGAGGCTGAAGGGGAAAGCAATGAGCGTGGTAAATTGGATTTACATAATAGCAGAAGGAGTTCCCAAGTAACTGGGATAAAGAGAATACGAACTCTATCTTTCCCTCCACAACACCCAACACTGTTAAGAACATACAGTCTTATAGATTAGAAGAGTAGGAACTGCTGGAGTGGATCGAAGCAGAAGCAGCAGTGTGGATTCTCAAACATTATCAGCCTAGAATAGAAATTTAGCAGAACTTCGTTAGAGAAAAGAACAGGACCCCTGGTAACAGCAGCAACCACTCCTGAGACTCTCAGTTCACAGATCAAATGCTTGAAAATCACCTATTTGAACTTCCAGGAGCCAAGATGATGGAGTAAAGTGTAAGTGCTCTCATCACCCATTTGTTGACCTTGAAAAACCCAAAGAATACTACCCCAGGAAAAATCCTGGAACAGTGGCATCAGTCCAAGTGGTAAAGAGTTACTCGGCTTGGAAGATTAGGGAGATTGTCAAGAAGAGTCTCACTTTCTGTGACTGAGGAGGATCAGTGCAGGATAGGAGGTGTCCCAGATAGCACCACCTCAGCAAACCAGAAAGAGATCCTGAGCCTCAGGGGAAGTTGAGTCCATAATTACCAACAACAGGACCTTAAGTGGGTCTTAGCCTAACCAGGGGAATTAGGCAGACAGAGTACAGGCCAGGTTTCACATCATTAAGCCGGCCTGTGCTATAGCTCGGGGAGGAGGAGACCTCCTGCAGAGAGATCACCCCCCCTCCCCCACACTTCACACCAGGATATTCAGTGTAACCTCCTAGGGAAACTCAGAAAGATTTCACCTGGCTTCACCCTTGGCACACACCAGCTAGTTCAGTTTCAGGTAAGCTGCAGCATTCCAGCTTCTAGCTGACAGAACCAGAGACAGCAACACACAAAGCCTCAAGTTCTCAGCACAAGAAATATGGGACAAAGCCCTCTGTGCCTCAGAAGCAGAGATCCACTTTAAAAGCCAGGTAAAAGGCAATCACCATGAGCAAGAAGCAAAACAGAAAATCAATGACCATAGAATCTTACTATGGAAACTAAGAAGATAGAATACAGAATATGAACACAGAAGAGGACAGCATTGACACTGTATTTACTTATGAAATTTCAAAAGGGAATATGAACTGGTCATGAGGCCAAAAACCATTGCTGGAAGGGATCAACAAAATTTTAAAAGCCAAATTAGAGAGGTAGAAGAAAAAATGACAAATGATTTTAAAAAATACAATTGACAAATCGAAAAAAGAATTCACTAAATAGAATAATTCCAGGGGGTGGAGCCAAGATGGTGGTGTAGAAAGACTCACATATGCTAGCTCTAAACCCACAGCCCATAATTATCTATAAAAAGAAATCCCAACAAATTCTGGAACAGTGGAAGCCGTGCAGCAACGTAGTGAAGGAGACTTCCATTCCAGAGATCCCTGAAAAACTGATCCCAAAGGTTTGTCGTGCACTAGACAGGAGCGGAGCCCAGCCCTGCCCTGGCTGCTCAGCACTGAGAAGAGCAGTTCCAGCAGATCCCAGCAGGCTTCAGGGATGGAATCTCCAGTGGCCGCGAAAGTCCCTCCACCCACAGATGCTGCAGGTCAGTGAGAGAGACGTCTGGATGAGCTGAGAATGGAGCAGGGTGTCTCCATAACTCAGGCCCCCTCGAAAGGCAGGAGCAGAAGCAGCAGGAGGCCAGAGGCTCCTGGAGCAGGCAGGAGCTCTGCAGCAGCTCCATTACAGAAGGTCTCCACATAAACCCCTTGAGGGAACTGAGCCTGAGAGGGGGCCCCACCCCTACCTGAGCACCAGAACTTAAACTCACATTGAATAGCAACTGGGGCTGCCACTGAAAGCCCTGAGGCTGGGGAGCAGCATTTGAATCTCAGACTTCAAGCACTAGCTGGGCAAATCTGGGCTGGGGTGGACAGAAATCTCAGAAGTCAAGTAACTGGCTGGGAAAATGCCAAGAAAAGGGAAAAAAAAAATAAGACCATAGAAGTTTACTTTTTTGGTGGCCAGATGATTCCATCCATCCTCTCTGATGAGGAAGAACAATGCTTACCATCAGGTAAAGACATAAGAGTCAAGGCCTCTGTATCCCAAAAATCTTAAAGAGATATCCAATGGGCTCAGGCTATGGAAGAGCTCAAAAAGGATTTTGAAGATCAAGTTAGACAGGTGGAGGGAAAACTAGGAAGGGAAATGAGAGAGATGCAAGAAAAGCATGAAAAACGGGTCAAGACCTTGATAAAGGAGACCCAAAATATGCTGAAGAAAATAACACCTTGAATTATAGGCTAACTCAATTGACAAAAGAGGTTCAAAATGCCAAAGAGGAGAAGAATGCTTTCAAAAACAGAAGTAGCCAACGGGAAAAAGAGGTGCAAAAGCTCACTGAAGAAAATAGTTCTCTCAAGATTAGAATGGAACAGATGGAGACCAATGACTTTCTGAGAAACCAAGAAATCACAAAATAAAACCAAAAGAATGACAAAATGGAAGAGAATGTGAAATATCTCATTGGAAAAACAACTGACCTGGAAAATAGATGCAGGAGAGATAATTTAAAAATCATGGGACTACCTGAAAACCATGATCAAAAAAAGAGCCTAGACATCATCCTTCATGAAATTATCAAGGAAAATTGCCCTGGTATTCTAGAACCAGAGGGCAAAATAAGTATTCAAGGAATCCACTGATCACTGCCTGAAAGAGATCCAAAAAGAGAAACTCATAGGAACATTGTGGCCAAATTTCAGAATTCCCAGGTCAAGGAGAAAATATTGCAAGCAGTTACAAAGAAACAATTC
>CM053769.1:236535367-236553933 GCA_028658325.1 Potorous gilbertii
TTTACATTATTCTCTAGACTCTTATTTGCAAGTCAAATTTTCTGTTCTCCTCTGTTGTTTTTCTTTTCAAAAAGAGTGCTTGAAAGTCTGCTATTTTTTTGAAATTCCATTGTTTTCCCTGAAGTAGTACACTCAGTTTTGCTGGGTAGGTGAATCTTGGTTTTAATCCTACCTCCTTTGAGCTCTGGAATATCATATGCCAAGTCCTTTTATCCTTTAGTGTAGAAGCTGCCAAATCCTGTATTATCCTGATTGTGCTTCTCCAATACTTGTAGTATGTCTTTCTGGCTGCTTGTAATATTTTCTGCTTGACCTGAGAACTTTGAAATTTGTCTACAATATTACCTTGAGTTTTCCTTTTGGGGTCCTTTCAGGAGGCGATTGGGGAATTCTTTTCATTTCTATTTTACCCTGTAGTTCTAGAAGATTAGGGCAGTATTCCTTGATAATTTCATGGAAGATCATGTCTGCTCTATTTTTTTTCTGTCATGGTTTCCAGGTAGAACAATAATTTTTAAATTATCTCTCCTGCATCTATTTTCCAGGTCAGTGGTTTTTCCATTGAGATATTTCACATCGTATTCTATTTTTTTCATTCTTTTGGTTTTGTTTTATAATTTCTTGATTCCTTATAAAGTCATTAGCTTCCATTTGCTCCATTTTAATTTTTAAAGAAGTATTTTCTTCAGTGATCTTTTGAACCACCGTCTACATTTATCCAATTCTACTTTGTAAGGCATTCTTCTCCTCATTTGCTTTTTGGAACTCTTTTGCCATTTAAGTTAGTCTATTTTTAAAGGTGTTATTTTATTCAGCATTGTTTTGGTTGTCCTTTAGCAAGCTGTTGACTCCCTTTTCATGGTTTTCTTGCATCACTCTCATTTCTGTTCCAATTTTTCCAATACCTCTCTTACTTGATTTTCAAAATCCTTTTTGAACTCTTTCATGACCTGAGACCATTTCATATTTTTTTGAAGGCTTCGGATATAGGGGCCTTGACCTTGCTGTCTTCCTCTATTTGTATGCTTTGGTCTTCCTCTCATTGTATGCTTTGATCTTCCTCATCCAAAAAGATGGAAGAAAATAATTTTTCACCAAGAGAGTAACATTTTATGTTCTTATTTTTCCCCTTTTGGGGCATTTTCTCAGCCAATTACTTGACTTTTGAGCCCCTTGTATAGTGGAGGGCCTGCAACACCAGGCTACATGGGTTTTGTACAGTTGTTCCCTGAGTTATCTTTAAGTTCTCTGATCCTCCAAAGTGGCATAATAAAGAGATTAGTGTTTACCCCTTTCCTGGCCTGCACTATGCTCTGTGAGCAACTAAGAACACTCTTTTCTGCCTGAGAATTACAAAGAGGATTCCATTTCCATAGCCATCCCCAGCTCCACCACACCAGCATTCCTCCTTACCCCAGGACCACTACTCAGGACTGAGACCCAGATCATCTGCTGGATTCCTCCATCTTCTGTAGGCTGAGAGCTCTAGAAGCTGCTACTCCTGATCAGTAGCTGCCACCACCCTTGAGCTGGGGCTGGGGTTGGTGCCAGACAATGTTCCTCTCTGAACCAGTTGAAAGAGCTTGCCCACTGATCTTTGAAGCTGTCCTTGGCATTTGTAGGTAGAGAAATCTGGAAGCCACAGGAGCTGACTGTGATTCAGAACCCTGAAGCCTATACCAGAAGAGTCTGTGCAGTTGGGGTCCATGCTGGGCTGCACTCCACTTTGAGTCTGGTGTAATAGACTTTTCCTGTCACCCTTACAGTTTATCTTGGACTGAAACTCTGTTTCATTTTGTGATCTGTGGCTTCTACTGCTCTAGATTTTGTTTAGAGTCATTTTTACAGGCATTTTAAGGGCTTCAAAAGGAAAGCTAAAACACATCCATGTTTCCACTCCTCCATCTTGGCTCCCCCTGTGCCTCTTTATTTTTCTTTTATTTATTTTCAATGTTCTACAATCACTACCATATAGCTAAGATTACTTTTCCCTCCCTCTTCCTCCTTCCCTCTTGAAGGCAGAATACAATTGTATATAGGTTCTACACATACATTCCCATTAAATACATTTTCACCATAGTCATGTTGTATAGAAGAATTAAAATGAATGGGAGAAATCTTATAACAAACTAAAAAGTAATACAAAAGAAAATGATCTGCTACATTCTGTGATTGGATTCCATAGTTGTTTCTTCGGATGTGGAAGACATTTTGACTTAAAAGATCACTGGGAATTTTTTAAGGCCTTGAATTGTAATGAATTTCTAAGTCCACCAGAAAAATTCCTCACACACTGTGGTTGTTTCTGTTCACAAACTTCTCCTGGTTCTGCTCCTTTCATTCAGCATCAGATCGTGTAAGTCTTTCCAGGCCTCTCTGAATTCTTCCTGTTCATCATATATCATTATAGCATGATAGTATCCCATTACATTCCTACACCATAGCTCATTCAGCAATTCCCCAATTGATGAAATTCCTTTCATTTCCAGTTTTTGACCACCACAAAAAGTGCTGCTATAAATATTTTTGTACATGTGAGACACTTTCCAATTTTTATGATCTCTTGAGGATACAATCCTAGAAGCGGTATTGCTAGGTCAAAGGGTGTGCACCTTTTTGTAGTCCTTTGGGTATAGTACCAAATTGTTCTAAAGAATGGTGGGATCAGCTCACAGCTCCACCAACAATGAATTAATGTTCCAACTCTCTCATATCTTCTCCAACATTTATCATCTTCCTGTTTTGTTATATTAGTCAATCTGATAGGTGTGATGTGGTATCTCAGAGTTGTTTTGATTTGCATCTCTCTAATCAATAGTGATTTAGAACACTTTTTTCATATAACTATAGATATCTTTAATGTCTTCCCTTGAAAATTCCCTGTTCATATTCCCCATTTATCAATTGGGGAATGACTTGTATTCTTGTACATTTGACTCACTTCTCTATATATTTTAAAAATGAGGCCTTTATCACAGACACTAATTGCAAAAGTTATTTCCCAGTTTTATACTTCCCTCCTAATCTTGATTGCATTGGGTTTGGTTGTAAAAAAAACTTTTTAGTTCAATGTAATCAAAATTATCCATTTTATAATGCTTTATATCTCTTCTTTACTCAAAAATTCTTCCCTTTTCCTCAAATCTGACAAATACACTATTCCTTGCTTCACTAATTTGTTTATAGTATTAATATTTATACCTAGATTGTGTACCCATTTCAACTTTATTCTTGTGTACAGTGTCAGGCATTGGTCTATGTCCAGTTTCTGCCACACTGTTATCCAGTTTTCTCAGGGATTTTTGTCGAACAGTGAGTTCTTATCCCAGAAGCTGGGCTTCTTGGGTCTATAAACAGTAGATTGCTATATTTGCTAACTACTGTATCTTTAGTATGTAAGGTATTCCGCTTGTTTACCCTTCTGCTTCTAGCCACTACCAAGTGGTTTTGATATTTGCTGTTTTATATTACAATTTGAGATGTGATAGAGCTAGCAATTCTTTTCTTTAGTTCCCTTGATATTCTGAAACTTTTGTTCTTCCAGATGAATTTTGATGTTATTTTCCTAGCTCTACACATTGATTATCTGATACTTTTATTGGTATGACACTAAGTAAGTAAATGAATTTAGGCAGAATTGTCATTTTTATTATATTGACTCAGCCCCCATGAGTAACTGATGTTTTTCCACTTACATCTGACTTTGTTTGAATAAAAAGTGTCTTGTAATTGTGTTAATATAGTTCTTGGATTTGTTTGGCAGGTAGACCTCCAAATATTTTATAGTATCTACCCTAACTTGAAATGAGATTTCTCTTTCTACCTCTTGATGTTGAGCTTTGTTAGTAATACACAGAAATGCAGAAGATTTGAATGGGTTTATATTGTAACCTGCAACTTTACCAAAGTTGGGTATTATTTTAATTCTCTAAGTATATAACCATATCATCTGCAAAGAGTGATAGCTTACTTTCTCCTTTGTCTATTCTAATTCCTTCCATTTCTTTTTTCTTCTTTTATTGCAAGAGCTACCATTTCTAGTATCATATTAAATAATAGTGGTGATAATGGACTTCCTTGTTTCACCCCTGATCTTATTGGAAATGCACCTATCTTATCTCCATTGTATATAATGCCTGCTGAAGGTTTTAGGTAGATACTACTTATTATTTTATGGAAAGTTCCATTTATTCCTATGTTCTCCAGTATTTTTAATAGGAATGAGTGCTGTATTTTGTCAAAAGTTTGTTGCATTTATTGAGATAATCATGTGGTTTCTGTTTTATTTGTTGTTGACAGGATCAAAAATGCTAATAGTTTTCCTAATATTGAATCAACCCCGCATTCTTGGTATGAATTCTACTTGATCATATTATTCTCATGATTAGTTGCTGTATTCTTTTTGCTAAAATCTTATTTAAAATTTTTGCATCTATACTCATTAAATAAATTGGTCTATAATTTTCTTTCTCTATTTTGGCTCTTTCTGCTTTAGGTATCAAAACCATATTTGTATCATAAAAAGAATTTTGGAGGACTCCCTCAATTTTCAAAAATCATCTGTATAGTATTGGAATTAACTCTTCTTTAAATGTTTGATAGAATTCACTTGTAAACCCATCTGACCCTGGAGATTTTTTCCTAAGGAGTTCATTGATGACTTTTTCAATTTCTTTTTCTGAAATGGGGTTATGTAAATATTCAATTTTCTCTTTTGTTAATCTGGGAAGTTTATATATTTTTTTAAAATAATCATCCATCTCATTTAGCTTGTCAAATTTGTTGGCACAAAGTTAGGCAAAGTAATTTCTAACTATTGTTTTTATTTCCTCCTCATTGCAGGTGAGTTCAACTCTTTCATTTTAATATTGATAATTTGGTTTTCTTCTTTTTTTAATGAAATTACTAATTATATTGTTTACCAATTATATTGGTTATTTCATAAAATTAGCTCTTAGTTTATTTATTAGTTCACTAATTTTCTTAATTTCAATTTTATTAATCTCTCCCTTGGTTTTCAATATTTCTAATTTGGTATTTACTTGGAGATTTTCAATTAGTTTTTTTTTCAAGTTTTTCCAGCTGCATGTCCAATTTATTGATCTCTTCTTTCTCAATTTTATTCATGTAGGCATTTAAAGATATAAAGCTTCCCCTAAGAATTGCTTTTGTAGTATCTCATAGGATTTGGTAGCTTGTCTCATTATTGTCATTCTCTTTAATGAAGTTGTTGATTGTTTCTATCGTTTGTTTTTAACCCAATCCTTCCTTAGGATTAGATTATTTAGTTTCCAATTAATTTTGGGATATCTTTCTACAGCCTTTTATTACATATGATTTTTATTGCATTATGATCTGAGAAGGATATATTGACTATCTTTACAATTCTACACTAGATTGTGAGGTTTTTATGCCCTAATACACAGTCAATTATTGTATATATACCACATACTGCTGAGAAAAAAGTATATTCCTTTCTATTACCATTCAATTTTCTCCAGAGACCTACTATATCTACCTTATCATTCACTTCCCTAATTTCTACCTTGTATATGTTAAGGCTAGATTTATAAAATTCATTTATAATGGTATTGCTTCATGGTTTATGGTCCTTTTTAGCAGGCTATAGTTTTCTTCCTTATCTCTTTTGATTAGATCCATTTCTGCTTTTGCTTTGTGTGAGATTAGGATTACCACCCCTGTTTTTCTTACATCAGCTGAAGCACAACATATTCTGGTCCAACCTTTTACCTTTACCCTGTGCTTATACCCCCATTTCAAATGTGTTTCTTGTAAACCACATATTGTTGGATTATGCCTTTTAATACATTCTACTATTCATCTCCATTTTATGGAAGAGTTCACCCCATTCACATTCACGGTTATGATTACTATCTGTGTCTTTCCCTCTATCCTTTTTCTCCCCTTTTGACTTTTGGTTCTCCCAACTTATACTACAGGAAAGTAGAGGAGAAAGGGATAAATTGAATACTTTCGGGGAGGGACACGGTCAAAGGAGAGAACAGTATAAATGATGGGCAGGATAGGATCAAGGGAAGTATGGTTAGTCTTTCAAAACATAAATATTATGGAGGTCTTTTGCAAAACTATGTATATATAGCCTATATTGAATTTGTTTGCCTTCTCAGTGGAGAGGGATGATGAGGGAGGAAGGCAGAAAAGTTGGAACTCAAAGTTTTAGGAACTAATGTTGAGAATTGTTTTTCATGCAAGTGAGAAATAAGAAATACAGGTAATGGGGTATAGAAATGTGTTTTGCCCTACCAGAAAAGTGAGAATATTGTGATAAGGGAAAGGAAGGGTATGATAGAAGGGAGGGTAGATGGGGGAAGGGACAATCACACTGCATGGTGTTTTGGGGTGGAGGGAGGGGAGAGATGGGGAGAAAATATGGAACTCAAAATCTTTTGAAAATGAATGTTGAAAATTAAAAATAAACAAATTTTAATTTAAAAAATTAAGGATTTCTAGTGGCTACTTGAGGATAGGTTATACATTTTGGGATGCTATTTTAATGAATGGCTTAAAGTCACCAGGTTGTCATTTATAATATAATCACAGAATGTCAGAGCATTGAAGGTCTTTGTGATTAATTATATTTTTTCCTCTCATTTTGTAGAGGAGAAAATAAGCCCCAAAGGATAGTGTCTTGTCCATGAATGGAGGAAGTCAAAGGCAAACTCCTTGAAATCTCCTGGTTGTCCGTTGTCTCTCCTAGGAAGTCATTGATGTAGTGAAGATGTTATTGGATTGGGGTCAGAAATATTTGAGTTTGATTCTCATTCCTGATATGTATTGAGTGATCTTAAGTAAGTTGCTTAAATTCTCTGAGTTAGTGTGGTACTTATCTCAAATCACAATTCTGAGGCTCCAGTGACATAATTAATGTAGATCTCTTTGATAATTTTAAACTTGTATATACATATCTTTTAGGACTTAAAACTAATCAAGATGCATATGGTTGAGAGAGAGAGAGAGAAAGAGAGAATAAGTAAGCACCCTGATATACACAGTGGGGCATTCTATCACAGCTTCTTTGTTATGCATTTATAAAAGGAAAGGTAACTTCTAAGTGGTCATCAATTATTTTAATCAAGTATGTTTATCATTTACTTAGTTCAGAGGAATAAATTAACACCCTGAACTTCAGAGAAAATACAGAGAAAGCAAAATCAACAGACATGTTTCCAAATGTCTGACATAAGCAATACATGCATCATATGGCAGATACAACTGTCTAACCATAGTTCCCCGAGAGGGAAGCACGAAGGTCTGGGTTTTCAAAGACAGGAGGCTCCTTAGGCTTCCCGGAGTCTTGCCTGGCCAAACAAACACTTCCAGTCAGTGAGACCCAAAGTAAAACCTCACCTTCAGAGTATTTATACATTTTTTAGAGCCAGAAGGCATCACAACCCTTGAGAACAAGTACCTCATTAACATAAGTACCTCATTAATTGAGCCTTCCTACAAATTTTCCCAGATCCCTTAATAGGTGGGGACAATCTCCTTTAATAACATTATTGAATCAGAGACACTTCATTATACTAAAACAAAAAATTAATTATCAATACAGAGGAAGACTGATAGAAAGAGAGACAGAGAGACAGACAGAGACCCAGAGAGAGAAATACGAAACAAGAGTCCTTAAACAGACCACTCAGAATAAGTCTCTAATGCAGAGGAATAAATACTGAATCTAGAGGGCCAGATTACAAATACTAATTATAATACTTATTATACTAATTATTAATAATGTTATTAAAGAAGATCTTCCCCACCCATTATTGGACCTGGGAAAATTTGTAGGAAGGTCCACACCATTTGTGACCTTACACAATTTGCCTCTTCTTGCAAGGTCTTAGTTTCCTTTATTCTAAAATGAGAGAGTTAGACAAGACTACACTCTGAAGTCCTCTGGCTTTACATTTATTATACTATATGACTTAGTTCTAGGGCAATTAGGTGGCTCAGTGAATAGCATGCTGGCCCTGGAGTCAGATGTCTCATATGGATGGGTTCAAAGCTCAAAGCCTCAGACACTTACTAGCTATATGACCCTGTGTAAGTCACTTAAACCTGTTTGACTCAGTTTCCTCATCTATTAAACGAGTTAGAGAAGAAAATAGCAAATTGTTCCGGTACCTTTGCCAAGGAACCCCAATTTGGAGTCTCAATGAGTTAGACATGACTGAAACAACTGAATAACAAATTTACTTTGTATATATTTTATATTTCCTTATCTACATTCTTATTTTTCCCCTCATCCCAATAGAATGTAAGTTATTTGAGGGTAGACACTGTTTTATTTTCTTGTTTTAATTTTGTTGTAACTCTGCCAGTCCTCCTGACTTGCAGACTTCAAAATCATTTCTCTGATGCTAGTTAATATTGGAATTTCCCTCGGTACCTTGGGCCTCTTTGACTTGGAATCCCACAAAATCCTGTTGCCTTCATAACTTAGAATATTCTTCAGTAAGGTCTGCTCCCCTCTCCTGTTGGTAAGGAACTCCTCTATTTTGTAGAGAAGCTAACCTTCAGTTGCCTCCTGCCTTTCTCCCATTCAGACTTCTAAAGGCTTCACTCATACTGAGTGCCTTCATCTCCTCCCAAATCCTGTTCTGGCTTTGTTATATATATTGTCTCTGCTCCTCTGAAATGAAAGTTCCTTGAGGGTAGAAACTATCTTTTTGCTTATATTTTTATACCCAGAGAACTTAATACAGTGCCTGTAATCCTCCTTCCCTTCCATTTTTCTTTCCTTACTTCCCCTCCTCTTTCCTCCCTCTCTCTTTCCTTCATTACTAGAACAATGCCTGAAACTTACCAGTCAATTTGTACTTACTGAACTCTTAAATTGTTGTAATTATTCTCATGTAGATTCTTTATTTTAGCTAAAGCTTTCAATATTTCTAAGTATTAGGGAATCTATCTGTATGAGTATCCTCACCACCAATCCAGATTATGCCTGAGTAGTTGGTTTTCTGATTACCTGTGACAGACAGGAAAAAAAAAAATCACCTGTCAACCAACCCTTCACTCTACCTATGTAGTCAGTGATTTCGAAATTTAAAAAGTTTTCAATAGACATAATTCTTGTCATCTTAACATTTTAATTTTTTTATTGTGAACTTTTAAAAAGATCAACATTTTATTTGCACACCAAATTTGTGACATGTAAACAAAGGAGGTATATGAAATAAACTTAAGCTTCCCTGCAGCTCAAAAATTTTAAAACTCATGAATTTTTTTCAGTTTTAAAGCTGAAGAAAACTAAGTTGCTTTACCTTGACCATAGAGAGCATTATGAAGGTTATTTATTTATTTTTTACTTATCCTGCATTTGAGGGGAGAAAATGCTCTCTAGGAGTGGACTGCTGAATTCATGTCTTTGATTCTTCATACTTGAACTTACCAAGCAAGTTCCATTGTGTTCTTCCTTCTGATCTCTCTAAAAGCTTTTAATTATTAATAAGGTGCAGTAAAAACTGGTTTCTACTCTCTATGTGGGACCTACTTTCATGTGTCCCCCTCCATCACTCTACTTTTCTAAAAGAAAAAAAAATGTCGTTACATCAGTATTGAGACTCTCACCTATGCAGCCATTGAAAGGAATTGTGATTAACCATGGCAACCAATACAGCTCTTATTTAAGAAATAAAAATGAACATACTCCCTTTTCTCTCAGTTAAAGTGTCTCCAGTAAATAACATATGCTCTCATCTTTAATTTCAATCTATAATTCTTTTTCTCTGATTATTCTCTTCAATCTTGATTTCATAAAATTATAGACTTGTAGGACTACAGAAAGAACACAAGCTTTAGAGATCATTTTGTACAGCCTAATTTATATAGATATGGAAACCAAGGTACATAGAAACAAATGAAGAACTGCCTTTTTGGTCTTAGAGTTCTGACAAAAAAATCAAGTCAAGATTATCCTAAAATGGCTGTTAGTATAAGGCTGCTTTCTGGGATAGTGTATCTCAGTCCAGCAGTCTGAGGGTTGAGGAAAAGATTTCTGTGCAGGTATTCCCTCAGTTTGTTCTTTCTTCTGGATAGAACTCAAAACTCATGTTCTGGACAGAACCCAAAGCCCATATTCTGGATAATGCAATGGAAAAGTAGATACTAAATATCTCTCGACAGTAGTTCTGTGACTTTGCTTTACCCTCCCTAGCGGATAAGTAAAAAGAATCTGAAGGGAATGAGGGGTTAAAATGTAATTCTCAGTGATTCCAAAGAGGAATGAAAAATTTGAACATAGATGTACCATTCTATTGTACATCTAGAATGGTATCAAATTATTCCTCCCTATCTATCTTCACTGGGAAGAATTCAGAAGTTCTTGCTAGCAATAGGACACAAAACAGAAATGTATTGGATGGTGGAAGTCCCTTATGAATTAGGTCTTTCTTGAATCTATGCCTTTTCCCATGAGGAAGAGATAAAACCCATCTTTAAAATTCCTGAGTATAGATGAGGCAACATCAATTGTTGTGTTTGTCCTTCATGCTTGAAGCATCAAGATGATGACATTACTTTCAGTTGACTTTGATTTGAATGAGGGAGGGCTGTGCAAGATCACCAACCACAATTTCTTCTCCTGAGTCATTTGGATTCAATGACCTGATATCCATCAGGACTATTGAAGATAATCCAGGATGCAATGTGAGACTCTGGCCCTTTCAGGCTAAAGTCTTATCACATTCTCACTTTGAGTGAGATACAGCCATTCAATGAATAGCTTTCTTTAAATACTTGCTCAAGGGATGGCCCCTTTAAACAAAATAAAGAAATAAATGAAACTAGGAGGAGAAGACCCTCAGGGAACAGGTTGTTTTGGTTAAACACAACCTGATGAGATCAGTAGAGAAAAGGGAAAGGAAATACCCAGTTCACCCCAGTAGGTGACCTCCAAGATTAGATAGTAAGAGACTGATGATGAACCAACAAAAGAGATTTGGAACAATTTAACAGGTAGGAGACCAGGAGAGAAGGAAAATTATGTATTTCCTACCTGGTATTGATCATTGACCAGAAGAGAGAACAGGTAAATTAAACAACCAAAATATTTTTTTTCTGGGACTGCTGTTTAGAGGAATTTTTATACTATCTGAGGACAGACTGGGTATAGAAATCTTTGCAGGCACACTGCCAAGTGGTAAATGTTTTGCTATATAATATTTATAATTTTTATGACATTTCTGCAAAGAGAATAAGATACACTATGCACTAAACATGAGTGCCTACCTATTTAGCAGAGTCAATGACATGAATTCAATGAAACCTAGGTCAGAGATCATGCAGGGTTTCCTACAGGTAGTTTCAGAGCTGTTTCTCATCTATACTAACAAATCACCTTCAATGACAAAATGGCATGCCCACTGAGAAAGAGGTAGAGGTCAGAGACAGAAAATTGTCCACTCTCTGAGAACAACAAAGATCATGGCACTTCTCCAGCACTGGACTTCATTGGGAAGCATCATACAATTGCCAAGATGAGCTTGGGACTTTCCAGAGCCTCTTCCTTCCTCCCTCCACCCCTTTCTCCTTTTCTTCCTTCATTTCTTTCTAAATAGATCCAGATTTATAACTAGCAATGCCACTTAATAATTTTAAAAGTGCAGCCACCAGGATGTGTGATGAGAATTGAGTCTAAGTGGTGAAAAGAAAAGTAAATTCAAATTATGTTTGGGGCAGATTTCCTTGAACAGTTCAGATCTAGCTCCTCTTTCAGAAGCTATTGTTTAATCTCAAATTGGGAGTGAAAAGAATATAAAAAGATCTCCTCTTAGCCGATGCTATAGTGTCTTGCCAAAAATTGACTGTAAGACAAAGAAAATAATCAACTATAACATTAAGTCTTAGGAATGGAGCGGTTCAGGCCCACTCACAGAGTCTGAAAGTAGTGAGGGATCTTGAGTCAGGTAGTCCTACTCATAAGTGAAAAGAATCTCCACTACAACATACACGATAGGTAATCATCTAGATTTTTCCTGAAGATAGCTAAGTGGAAACTATTACCTTGAGGTAGTTCTTTCTACTTAAGGAAAGTTCTAATTGTTGAAAGTCTCTTCTTTGCTTGCTTTTAAAAATAAACTACCCACTGTCATCAAACCTCTTTTCTATGTCCATACTAAATCCTTCCTCCAAGGTTTCCCTCTAAAGCTAAACAAAGCAGATCTAATGGTCTAATCACTCTTTCACTAGTTGGACCTGCTAACACCTGAAATGACCATCATGTCCTTTACCACCACCCCTTTCTCTTCTACAGGGTGAACTTGATTACTTCCTTAAAGTTACAATTATATTTTATAGACTTTTCAATCACCTTAAACCTCAGGTTCAGAACAAGGCCCAACAGTCTAGATGAGAGTGGACAAAGGAAGAATATTGGAATTACTGAGGAAAAATTAGATAATATACCTGACAATAAGAGGAGGGATGACAAGTCAAAAGAGAACCCAGGAGATATAAATTGTTAAGTGTCTAGAATATTTATGTAATTGCTGGATCTGGAAAGGGTAAGAGAAAAGCAATTTCTTCCTGAGAGGGAAACATAGTCCATTTTATATTCCAAGGGATGAAAGGAGAAACAAATTTTCTCTGGAGAAAAAAAAACCTAAATACTTAGATAGAATGGGAAGCACAGTTCTACAACAAAGTTTCCAGCTTGGATTTGAGGAAAACATTTAAGGGCTAGGCGAAGAGGAAAGTTTCTGAATTTCTAGTCATTTGACTGATTCAAACTGTGTCCCAGAATCTTTGCCTCTTTAAATTTTATTTATGTTTCCTTATCACTCCCCTTCAGATCTGTCAGTATGGCCACCTAAGGTCATTCTACATCCTCTCCCCCAGCCCTGATTCAGCAATATGCACTTGGACAAAAGCCCAACATCTACTGGAATTGCCTATTGAAAGTCTTGAAAATGGAAATGCTAGGCTAGGTCAGCCTGTCAAGCAGGACCAAAAGATCAAGGGCTGGTAAGATATTAACATTAAACCCCAAGAAGTATATCAATATGATTTGCAGCATACTGAAAGGTAACATCCTGACCACGCAATGTCACTTTTGTTTTATAAAGGAATGGTTTAATGCAAAATCAAGAGGCAGATGGGTATGACTATCATCCTTCCAGAAAGTGGCTCTGCATCCAGGTAGCTCTATTTTTAGTCTGTTACAAAGCCAAGTGATTCCAGGCATGCACACCACTAAGGAAGTAAAGTGGCTCTCTTGCCCTTTGTGACATGAAGCACTCTACTTAAATGAGATTCATTCCTGGTAGGGTCAGTAATTTAATGCAGCTATGGGTTAAAACCATTAATAATAAAAACCATGAAGATCCTGTTATGTTGAGAATATGGATTAGATTACTTATTCGGTTTCAATATTTCTTACAGTCAGTTTGGTAATTACATTGATTTCACATAGTTGAGAATTGGAAGCCTTTAATTTTTGGTATGAAATACAATTAATGATTACTTTGGATAGAGTGACAGATGAAATGACACATTTATCTCCTATTTCTTAACCAAGAAATATGAATTCATAGGGTGGAAGAGATGAAAGGGTTGATTCTTTGGAGTCAATTTCTTGATTTACATCTTGCCAGAGCCATAGCTAGCATGGAGTATTTGGGGTTTTCCCCTCAGAGGGATGGATTTGCAGGATACATAATTCAAATGTCATTTGCAACCTTTGGTAGCAGAAAAACAGCACAACATCTAACAGAGGAGAATATCTAGTTGAAATATGAAAACACCAAATGTAGTTTTAGCGTGAGGTGAACTCTTCTGAAGTTTTGCCTTGCTTTTCCCCCAGATATGTTAAGTAGTCACCATTGTTAGCTGAGTACTTTATTTCTCTCCTTCAGTACTCCCTCTACCCCCAAATGAAGATGTGCTTTGCGTTTTTATTCCTAGAAGACTTGTTCCCAGATAAAAAAAAAATCATAAATAACTTTTTAAGTTCACCTCTGCTTCATGTTTCCATTTGATGTTCCCCACCCTCCTGTTAGAATTGCACCCTAGGAGACAGAAGTATGTAGTTGCATATTTAGTGTGTACTTCAAAGAATGTGATAGAGACAGAGGGTTATAGAAGATGAATTCTAAACCTAGTGCTAGAAAGACCAGAATTATCAGATACTTAAAATCTGTGTGAACCAAGTCAGGTATTTTACCTTCCCTGAGACTCAGCTTCCTTTCTGTAAAATTGGCTTCACTGGCCTCTATTTTCCTGTCTAGCTCTAAGTCTCTGATCTTATTACCTTAAGACATTTTTCTCCCCTGCACTGTGAAGCAACTAGAGTCAGATTGAATTTCCATTATTTATGCAATATGTTCACAGCACTAAACATGTTCTAGTCAAAACTGAAAGTCAATTGAGGTATGTAAAAATGTTTTATTGGAAGAGGAAGAGACACCTTAAGTGGCAATAAAACTAGGGGTACAGTGGGCCCATCAATTAACAATGGTTTCACCTAAGGTGTTTGTTTTTTCCTTAAGTGTTCATTTGAATAATATTTGATATTGGGAAGGAAAGAACAAAGTATTCTATACCAAATCAGCCTCAAAGTTGTCTGCACAAATTTAGTGGATTCATAAAATAAAGCAGTTTTCTCTTGGAACATATCTTTGGGTTGAGGGGCTTATAGATTAGTTGATGGGGAGAAGAGATGCAGAGCTTCTCTCTGTTTTATGTATGGAGAATGTAAACCCCAGTCTGAAGGGGAATTCTGGACTTGGTAATAATTAATTCAGATCCATCTCTCTGAGGTAGTGTGCAGATTAATGAGAAAGCATCTGTGAAGTACTAGGCCATCCTCAGAGAAAGATGTTTTGTGTGAATACAATGCCTAGCAAAATCACCTTTAGCATATACATTTTCAGGACATTGAAAGGCTGAAAGAGGTACTTTAAATATATATATATATATATATATATCTGATTTGTGTGTGTGTAGAAATGACTTTCTCCAATGGGTATAGCTGTAATTATCCTAATTTTTCCAATATTCTCTGACACATCATTGGAGGGTAGAGATGAATCAGGAATAATCACTCAAAAACCATACATTACTTACTATGTGTTCCAGGCACTGTGCTAATCTGCTGGGGATATAAAAAGTGTCAAAAGACATTTCTTGCCTTCAGGGAGCTCACAATCTCATGGGGGAGATAACAAATAAACAAATATATACAAACAAATTAGATACAAGATAAATAGAAAGCAATTTTCAAAAGGGAATATACTAGAATTTAAAGGTATTGTGAAAGATTTTCAATTACAAAAGTGTGATTTTAGGTGGGATTTAAAGGAAGCCAGGTAAGCCAGTAGGCAAACATGAAGAAGGAAAGCATTCCAGGTTTCGAAAAATTCAAAGAAAATGCTTGGAATTTAAAGACTGAATAAATGCAGCTAAGTACCTAGTGGATAGAGCATTGTTTGGAATCAAGAAGATTTACCTTCTTCATGAGTTCAAATATGGCCTCAGAGACTTATTAGTTATGTGACACTGGGCAAGTCATTTAACCCTGTTGCCTCAGTTTCCTCATCTGTAAAATTAACTGGAGAGTAAATGACAAACCATTCCAGTATCTTTGCCAAGAAAATCCCAAAATAGGGTCACAACAAGTCAGAAAGTACTAAAAAGTGACTGAAGGACAATAAAAACAACAAAGACAGTATCTTGTTCGTGGAACGGTAAGGAGTCCAATGTCACTGTATTGAAGAATGTATGGTGAAATAGAAAGTAAAGCCATACTAGTCAGGGACCTCAACTTTCTCGTTTCTCAACTAGTTAAATCTAACAAAAATATAAAAATTGACTATTTTTAGGACAGAATATCTCACAACAAAATGCATAAAGGCAGAAATAGTGAACACATCCTCTTCAGATAATAATGCAATAAAAATTACACTTGATAATGAACAATGGAGAGATTAAAATTAAGTGGAAATTAAATAATTTAGTCCTAAAATAAATCAAAGGACAAATCATAGAGATAATAACTTCATTAAATAAAATGACAAAAAGTGAGTGGAATGCAGCCAAAGTGGTACTTAGGAAAATTTTTTTTATCTGTACTTGCTTACATAAATAAAAGGGAGAAAAAGCAGATCAACGAATTAGTTATGTAAGTAAAAAAATTAGGAAAAGAATAAATTTAAAGCCCTCAAATATCAAATTGGAAATCCTGAAAACCAAAGGAGAGATTAATAAAAATAAAAGTAAGAAAACAATTGAACTAATAAAGAAAACCGCAAGCTCATTTTATGAAAAAAAAAGCAATTAATTAGGTAAACCTTTGTATAATTTGATTTAAAAAAGAAAATAAAATTACTGGTATCAAAAATTAAAGAGATGAATTTGCCACAAATGAATCAGAAATTAAGATAACTGTTAGGAGCTATTTTGCCCAGTTATGTGCCATTTAATTTGACAAGCTACATTAAATGTATGAATAGGTACAAAAATAAAAATTACCCAAGTTAGCAGAAGAAGAAACAAAATATTGAAATTTAACAAGCCATTAATGAACTCCCTAAGAAAAAATTCCCAGGACCAGATGGATTCACAAGTGAATTCTAGCAAATGTTTAAAAAACAATGAATGCCCATAGTATATAAACTATCTGAAAAAATAAATGAAGAAGATATGGTGCAGACACTCACATTAGAAAGCCAAAAGAGAAAGAAAATTATAGACCAATTTCCTTAATGAATATTGATGTAAAAATTTTAAATAAAATACTAGCAAAATACTAACAAAGAGATTACAGCAATATAATGCAGGGATCATACACTATGACTAGGTGTGATTTATACCAGAAATGCAGGGCTGGTCCAATATTAGGAAAATTATCATCATAATTGACCACATTAATAATAAAACCAACACAAATCATATGATCATCCCAAACATGCAAATCCTAATCAAGAAAAAAATGGGACTTACTTAAAAGGGTAAGTAGCAGCCACCATAAGGAAATTTTATCTGTAATGAGGATAAGCTAGATGAGTTCCCAATATAATCTGAGGAAAAGTATAGATTTCATTAACATCTCTCTTGATTAGTATTGTACTTGAAATGTTAGCTATAGCGATAAAAGGAGATAAAGAAATTATAGGATTTAGAACAGGCAATGAAAGAAAAAATTATCTGCCTTTGTAGATAATGTGATATTATAGTTATAAAGTCCTAGATAATCACATAAAAACTACTCAAAATTATCAAAACTTTGGTGAAGTTGAAGAATACAAAATAAACCAACATAAATCATTAGCATTTCTATACATTGTAACAGTCCAGCAGCAAGAGATAGAAAGAGAAATTGCACTTAAGATAATTGTAGAAAATATAAAATACTTGAAAATTGACCTGCCACTATAAAACCAGGAACTAGTATGAACACAACCATAAAACACTTCACACAAATAAAACTGGATCCAATCATCAAAAGATATGAATAAGCAGTTTTCAAATGATAAAGTTAAAGCTATCTATAGTCATATGAAAAAATACTTAAATCAGTATTGATCAGAAAAATCCAAAATAAACATTACAGTACTACCTCATATCTATCACATTGACTAATATGACAAAAAAAGAAACTAATAAGTGCTGGAAAAGATGTAGGAAAATTGGAACATTGATGCATTGTTGGCAGAGTTGTGAACTGATTCAGCTATTCTGGAGAGCAATTTGGAACTATGCCCAAAGAGATATAAAATGTGAATACCCTTTGATGCAGCAACACTACTACTAGGTCTGTATCCCAAGGAAAACATACAAAGGAAAAAAGACCCACATATAGAAAAATACTTTTAGTAACTCTTTTGGTAGCAGCAAAGAATTGGAAATTGAAGGGATGCCCATCAATTGGGGAATGGCTAAACAAACTGTTGTATAGGATTTCAGAAAAACCTGGAAAGATTTACATTAACTGAAGATGAGTGAAGTGAAGAGAACTAGGAGAACATTGTACACAGTAACAACAATATTGTTTAATGACCAACTTTGATAAACTTAGTTCTTCTCAGCAATTCAATGATCTGATACAATTCCAAAAGAGTTATGATAAAAAATACTAACCACATTCAGAGAATGAACTGCAGAGTCTGAATTGAGATCAAAGCATATCTTTTTTTGTATTTTCTCTCTTCTGGTTTTAATCTTTTCTTCTCATTTTTCTTCCACAACATGACTAATAGGAAAATATGTTTAATATGAGTGTACATGTATATATGTACACTATATCAACCTATATCAGATTGCTTGCCATCTTGAGGAAGGGTGAAGGGAGTGATGGAGAGAAAATTTGGAACTAATTATAGTTCTTATAATCTTATAAATCTTATAAAACTGAATGTTGAAAACTAAAAATAAATAAATAATTTTAAAAAGAACATGGTGGCTGGGAAGAGTTGTGGAGACCTACTAAAAGTTCACCTATAGGAGTCCAGAGTGGTTCCTGGGCACAAAATCCAGAATGCATCCCTTTGTCCATCTGAACTCTACACTGGATCTTCTCCATCACAGTA
>CM053769.1:236554433-236577559 GCA_028658325.1 Potorous gilbertii
CTATCAGATAATTATTTTCTAGAGGTGGATAAAATAATATCAAAATTCATCTGGAAGAACAAAAGGTCCAGAATATCAAGGCATAGACCCATCTCTGACACCATACACAAGAATAAAGTCCAAATGGGTGCACGATCTAAGTATAAAGATCGATACCATGCACAAACTGGAGGAGTAAGGAATAGTGTATTTATCGGATTTACAGAGAAGGGAAGAATTTTTTTTTACTAAAGAAGAGAGGTAAAGCATTATGAAATGCAAGATGGATAACTTTTATTACATTAAACCGAAAAGCTTTTGCACAACCAAACCCAATGCAACCAAAATTCAGAGGGATGTAGTAAATTGGGAAAGAATTTTTATAGCTAATCTCAGGGATAAAGGCCTCATTTCTAGAATATATAGAGAATTGAGTCAAATGTGCAACTATACAAGTCATTCCCCAATTGATAAATGGTCAAAGGATATGAACAAACAATTTTCAGAGGAAGAAGTTAAAGATGTCTATAATCATATGAAAACTGGAAATCAAGGGGATTATGAGGAATATCTGGTCACTGGATTCAGATAGCTCTGAAGGAGAAGTGAGGCTGGTGACCTGCATAGACCTCACTCATTCAAAACAAAGTCAAGTGAAAGTCATATCATTATTTCTCTGATGGCATGGTTTTCTTTGGAAACACACACACACAACAATAAAAAGAAGTATTAGCATCTGTTTTGCCATATACCCTCAAGATCTTGAGACATTTCCATCTAATTTTTAGCTGAAACCTTTTTAGTTGAATTGTGTCACTCACTGGAATGTGTGCTCTTTGAAAGCAGGAGTTGGTTTCATTTTCTCTGTCTCTCATCACAAAACACAATTATTTCACGCATAGTAAGTACTTAATAACTGTTTTATGACTTTATATGCATTCAATTCATTTTTTTCTTTTAACTTATCTAAAAAGTAATCAATCAATTTAAATTTTTATTCTTTAAGTTAGTTACTGATAGATCACTTAAAAATACAAATAAAATTGAAGAAAAAACTATCCACTACATATGGAATTCCATTTATGAGATAGTTCTAATTATTAGATATAAGAAAAATCAGCTTCTGCCAAAAGGAGTTTTTTCTTCAAAGGCTCCACTGAGAGTCCTAAGACAATTCAAGACATACAATTAATTACAGAAACTACAGAGCAGTCAAAAACAGCTCAAGGATTTTTTGTTTAATGTTCAAAGGAAAATTCACCTCTTAGCTGAGAATAATTTTGGAATATTTCAACACAGAAGGACCACTTTCCCACAAAAATGAATGAATTTAAAAAAGTAAAACTGTAATAAAATTGTTCTTGCTACTATAATTATCAAATTAATAGTTACAACTGTGTGTTTATAAAGACATCTCATTTCTGTGCTGTGGTTCATTCATTTGCATTTGCAAAAGAACATCAAATTAGGTAAGGATGTGAAATTATACTCAAAAGTTGTAAAAGATAATTTCTCTTTTCCACCTTCTCTTTGGGAAGAGACAGCTTTGCTGTGATCAGTCGATGATTTTGACAACAGTCACAATACCTCTGGGAGGCAGCTGACTTGTTTGATACCCTATGAGACAAAAAATGGCTTTCAAAATTCACTTATTTTAAAGATTACCAGGGGATTTTTTTAAAGTCTTGTTAATTAGTAAGAAAAAAGAAGAAAACTCAGGGGCATTTTTGAATGGCATTTCTTTTTTTGGCATTCCTACACAAGGTATTACTTTATGTTCATCTAAGGTTGGGGAATTGAAAATAAAAGTCAAACTTTATTTGGTCTTTAAATCAATACCAAGCTGTTTCATGAAGAATGGTTTGTAGGTTTTCATCAATATAAGAAAATGAATTTCCTAAATAAAAATGCCAATTGTTTCAATGACTCTTTCTAAGCCAGAAACCATGTCAGCAACAAACTGGAGCTAGTCATAGATGGCAGCATCTTTATATGAAATTTGGATTCTTTTGTTCAAATCTGCCTTGGTCACATTGAGAATTGTTTTCCTAATGACAGCCTGCTAATTGATTATCATTTTGTGATCCCTACTCAGATTAAGAAAGAGATAGTTTCTAGATTGTAAACTAACTACATCATAAATTTAATAAATACATGGAGTCTTACTCACCTGTGAATATAGTCACAGTTTTCATATCCTTTACAAATATTAAATTACTTCTTGAAAACATAAATATGTAATTGTTTAAAAGGACCAATAAATTGCCATACTATTTATATGAATGACTGGTTTTTATCATTTCATTCTTGTACATAAAAAATCAGAAACCAAAAAGGAAAAATATCTCAGAAATTCTGCTTACAATAAAAACCACCAATAATATTAGTTTTATCTGTGTTTTATCTAGTTGTGTATTTGGGAAAATTGAGGACCATCATTTCATGGGACATTTGTCTTGCATTGAAGTGTTAATGATGCAAATTACAAGGTGATCACCATGAAAATAATTTTATGATCTCACATCTATTGTTGAAAGTAGAGAGACTTTAAGAAGAACACAATACAATGTTTCAACCCAAGTATATATTTAACTAAAGTAAAGATGGAATTAGGGGAGGATGGTAAATAGCTGCTAAAAATATGATTTAAAAGAATAAAATGAGAGAGAGAAGGTCTAATATACTACATAGAAGTTTTGCTATGACCATTCCAAATACATTCTTTGAGAACAGTGTTGGAAGGTTCAGAATATGGTGAGCATCAGAAAAAAAAAGGTACTTGATTATGTAGTTGGTCTATTTTTAGTAGTATTTTATTTTTTCCTCTATTACATGTCAAGACAATTTTAGCATTCATTTTTACAAGATTCTGAGTTCCAAATTATTCTCCCTCCCTGCCCACCTTTCTCCCTAGGCAATTTGATATAGGTTATATATGTACAATCACGTAAAACATATTTCCATTTTAATCACACTTGTGAAAGAAAAAAAGATCAAAAGGAAATAAAAACACAAAAAAGAAAAAAGTGGGGAAAAAGGTTTCTTTCTTCATATAAATTTGCACTATACAAATTTATCTTTATGTAAAGAATTCTGCAAGAAATCAACATTCTAAAAAAAACCCTCCTATGTTAAACTTCACAGTATTTTACATTCTCTTTCTTTGCTTCTGCTCCATAGTGTGTATGGTCTTCAACCCTCAAACTCAACAAAAATAATAAAAAACAGTAACAACAACAAGAAAACTTTTCTAAGTGAAAGCAAATGAATTAACACTGGGAGAGACAGTCACCATATCAAGACATTATCTAGGAGTTTCTGTGGCTCCCAAATGGATCAAATTTCAGAAAAATATGTGAGATCAAAAACTTAAGACAAATTTTTTTTTATTCTACTAGTCATGTAAGGAAACTAGATATATTGCACAATAATTCAAAATGGAAAATAGAAGTGTACTCATTTCATTTCTTTCACTCTCCTTAAGCTTCTTAAATATTCCCTATCATCTGCCAAGAAAGATTCCTATAGTAACCTTAAAATTATCTCTAGGGAAATTCAAATTGTGATCCTCTTCAAGTTATGATTATAAAGATGTGACCAAAATTAAAATTGGGATCATTTATTACATTACTGTTCTTTACTTCTCCCTTTTTAGATGCCAGTCTCCTTTTCCTATGGCTCCCTTGTGTGGTGGCACAATTCCCAGCAAGTTATACTGCTTTGTAATGAATTCCCATGGAAGAGGGAGTTCTGGGATATTTAGATTTTTAAAAATCTTATTTTCACATAATAGTTAAATGTATATGCTAGACTTTCAGTAATGTATAGCTACTATAATATGATTCTACAAACAAGATTATGCAAACCTAAAGTAAAGAGGGGGCCCCTACGGTGGGCCCAAGGTAAGATAAGGAAATGCATTACTGGATCACAGACTTAGTTCTAGAAAGAACTTCAGAGGCCATCTAATCTACCACTTTCCCCTCCAATTTTATAAACTGAGGCTTATGGAGATTAGTTAATGTGCCCTAGATCACACAACTATTAAAGGAATGGTTAATTTCTTTGGGTTCCGAGTCAGCACTCTTTAACACAATCCCTATGTTTGTTTTCCCAAAACTTCTTTTCTTTCCTCATGTCTGCTATATTTTTCTTACTCTTTTTCTTTCAAAATACACTTTGTCTCATATGTTGCAGAGAAGAAATAAGCCATTTAACATTAGTTCTCTCATTTTATTCAATCTATATTCAAAAGCCTCAAATATCATTCCTCTGTTCTCTCTTCCTTTGCCTTGGACCCTGATAATGAGATGGTCCTTCCCCTAACCAAGGTAGAACCTAGACTCCTCTCCCTACTTGTCTTTAATATCATTTCTTCCCAATTCCTGAAAGAGTTAGCAACTTCACTAATACCTTAAAACATGATGAGCTCTTTCACATACATAGAATGTCTTCACTATATTCTACCATCCCCTGAAGCTATTACTTTGTATTGCTCATTCTTTTCAAAGCAAACCTTCTAAAAATGGCATTTATATTCCTTGATTTCACTTCTCTCACTCACTGTTTTACTATTTTTTCTCTTGGAATTTTACTTCAACTTGATCTGGTAATGACAACTATTCTTTCCAAATTCTAAGTCTTTGTCCAATAAATTGTCAAGTCTTGATGCTACCTACAAAATATATTTCACAATAGTCCCCTTTTTTTTATTCTAGTTGAGCTCAACTAAATCAAAACTCTCATCACTTCTTACCTGAACTATTGCAATATTCTCCTAAACTGAACTCTCTTTTCTAGTCTTTGCAATACTACTTACCATTTACCACCTTCCTAAATGTTCAGATCAGATTACTGCTCCCACATCTTCTCTAGCATTTATTATTTTCCTATTTTGCCATGTTAGCTGATCAGGTGGGTATGATGTGGTGCACAAGAATTGTTTTGATTTGCGTTTCTCTAATCACTATTGATTCAGAAAATTTTCCTATATGAATATGGATAACTTTAAATTCTTTATCTGGAAACAGTTATTCTCATATGTTTACCATTTATCAATTGAGGAATGGCTTGCATTCTTATAAATTTGACTCACTCCACTATATATTTTAGAAATGAGGTCTTTATCAAAGACACTGGTTGTAAAAATTGTTTTCTGGCTTTCTGATTCCCTTGTAATCTTGTTTGCATTAACTTTGTGCAGAAACTGTTTAATTTAATGTAATCAAAACAATCCATCTTGCATTTCATAATGTTTCTGCTCAAGATCCTGCAATATCTAGTCATTGCTTCTCAAATAAATAAAAAAGTGAACTTAATATTTAAAGCTTTTCATAATCTTTCCTATCTTTCATTTTGCTTTTCCCATTACTCTCCGTATTCTCTTCATTCAAAACAAGTAGAAAAAAATAGTAAGCACCTATCATCTGCTAGGTACCATGGACAAAAGGAAAGACAGAGAGGAGACCCTGTACTCAAGGAGTTCCCCATAAATTGTAGAAAATTGTAGAGGGAAAACACTACCAGAAGGCAGGGGGAAAGGAGGGAAAAGGATTTTTAAAGAAGGTAGGATATTAGCTGAGATCTGAAGGAAGCCAAGGAAATCAGGAGATGGAAAAGAGGAATTCCAGGTTCAAGGCATGTGGGACAATTACCAAAAATACTTGGAATTGGGAGCCACAGTATCTTGGATAAGACACTTACTTAAATGGAACAGCAAGACAGCAAACTGGCCTGATTGCAGTGTTCCAAACTTAGCATTCCATCTCCCAAATTGGTGTCTTTGTATAGGCTGACCTCTGTACCTAGAATGCACTGATTCCTCATAGCAGACTCTTTGAATTCCTAGTTTTATTTAAAGCTTTAACTCCTATGCCACATCCTCAAGTAAGCCTTTCCTGATCCTAATAATTGAGAGTGTCTCTCCTTTCTCAAATCACACACACAATACATATATGTATATGATATATATGCATATATATATATATACATATTTATATGTGTGTGTGTATATACACACACACATGCCTATATATTTATATTTACATATTGTAACCCTTGGTAAAAATGACCGTTTAAAGCAGGGACTGTTTTAATTTTCTCAACAGTGAGACTTTGATTAAAGGACCCTAATCAACTGAATACACCAATCCACTTGATAAAATTATAAGGTATAAAACTTTGAGTGTCCACTTCTGCTTATGAAAAGGTCAAAAATTCACTGAGTATGCAACTGAAGACTGACAGATAATATAAACTTACCTTTGCCCATGCATTTCCTTAGTGTTTTTCTAAACCTGTTTATTGACATTGAAATCCTACATAGGTGGGAAACCTGCATCCTCAAGGCCACATGCAACCCTCTGTGTCCACAACTAACACAATTTGGATTCAGTCGAAGGTGGCCTCTAGGCTACAGGTTCCCCACACCTGCTGCCATATGAAGCACTGTGCTAAGTGCTAGGGATACAAAAGGAAGGAAAAGATAATCCCTGCCCTTAAGGGGCTCACAGTCTCATGGAAGAGCAAACAGGTAAATAAACATATACAAACAAGCTATATACAGTATAAATGTAAATAATTTGCACAGGAAAAGCACTAGAATTAAGAAGGATCTGGAACAAAGGACGGGTAAGGCAATTAGCATTCTTTAAGAGTCAGCCCAGTGACAGTACTCTTGAGGTGTCTCTGAGTTTAGAAGAAATACTTATTCCTCTTTTATAGTTCAGCAAATTGAGGTGGAATGGGATGATTTCTCCCCTCTCTTCCACATTCAGCATTGTCATCCTGGGGCAGATGCATATGGCTGGGATACTGTTTTATGGTTGACAGTAGGTAAGCCTCAAAGCTAATATCTTGGGGAAGCAGAATTTGGTCTTAGGATAAATTCTGAAGTTCCTTTAGAAACAACATAACCATCTTTTAGTCAAGGACTTTGACTTTCCTCTCTTGGAGGAAACAGAAACTAGGACCAGCAGAAATAGAGCAGGTAAAACAGGCCCATGAGGGAGAGGACTGTGTGAAGCTGAGGCACATCAACCAGGGAGGAACAGCCTGATATTGTTAGAGCTGTAAGTTGCCCTTCCACATCATTCACTGTATCTGTACTCTATCATTTTTCTAGTTGATGTTATTTATCACTCTCCCCGTTGATGTTGTTTTTCTTTCCTTCCTTCCTTCCTTCCTTCCTTCCTTCTTTCCTTCCTTTCTTTCTTACTTTCTTTCTTTCTTTTTTTTTCTGGTGGTGGGTGTTGAATACCCACTGCAAATTTTCCTACTCTACTCTTTCTAGATTCTTTGCTTTAAAATAAGCATACCCTTTAGCTAACTGTCAAAAAGTAATCCCACTAAGGTGAGTTTTTGAGATATATTTTAAATGGTATGGATCCACAATTTTTTGAATCTGGGATTCTTACCTTCCCTGGTACAAGATTGGCAACTGTGAGCTTGCTTTCATGCTTACCTACGTGTGTGTGTGTGTGTGTGTGTGTGTGTGTGTGTGTGTTGGTAGGAGTTGGGGGAAGGGGTAGTGAGTTCCCCTAAGGCACTATATATTTTGTTTCCTTTTGCTTTGCTATTTAATCTGTCATCTAGTACAGTGTTTTGCTCATTAATAAATGTTTGTTGATTTAGATCAGTTTGGGTTGGTATGAAATGCATTTCACATACATTATCTTCACAATATTTTCACTAGTAAATACTAAAGCTTGCAACATTATAATCAATTTTTAGCAATAATTCCTGAAATTTAGAGTATCAGACCTGGATAGCAATGACCTCAGATTCAACCGCAACATGCCATCTATATTGAAACAAACATCTGGACAGTTTGAACATTTCAATTATGCCATTTTACAGAAGAGACTGTAACTGCAATTTATACATATGACACACGAATGTCTATCTATTGCTTACAGGATATAGCACAATGGAAATAACCCTGAATTTAGATCAAATCTCATTTCTTCTATTTACCAGCTATTTGGCCTTGGGCAGGATACAGCACAATGGAAAGAACCCTGAATTTAGAGTGATTAAATCTAGGATCCAATCTCGTTTCTTCTGCTTACCAACTATTTGGCCTTCAGCAAATCACTTCCCCTCTTTCTTAGTATTCTCACATATAAAATGAATGCTTAACTAGGTGGGACTGAAGTCAGGAGGACCTGAGTGCAAATCTGACTATAGACAATGACTAGCTGTGTGACCCTGGGCAACTCATTTAACCTTATTTACCTCAGTTTCCTTATCTGTAAGATGAGCTGGAGAAGGAAATGATGGTATACTCTAGCATCTTTTCCAAGAAAACTCCAAATTGGGTCACAAAGAGTTGGACACTGCTGAAATGACTCACAACAAAAGTATAGAATGAGTGGATAAGAGTAAATGACTCCTATATAATATAATGACTCTTGCTATAATCCTATGAAAATTCTCATCCTGTTATTCAAGTTTCTTCAAACTTTATGCCACCTATCTTAGTAATCTTATTTCTAACTCCTTTTCCCAATTCCCTTGGTACAAAATGAATTATTTATAATTACTTATTTATTGTCCTGAAATAAACATTATATATATAATATACATGTATACATATGTATGTATGTATGTGTATTTACTTTGTTTCATCTAGTTTTGTTTTTGCTTTTAACCTTATCCCTCTCTAGAATGTTCTTCCTTTTCCATGCTGTATTCTTTTCTGCTTCTTTACTGATCCATGTCCCATCCCCTTCCTGAAATGATATCTTTTTCTTATGAACTTCCAAAATATTTTATGTATTTTCCTTTTCATTTAAGCATGTATCACCTTTTGATATCATCTATACTATATATGGCATGAAGCCATATAAGCATATGATATAAGCATATAGCATATAAGCATATGATAGATATCTCTATCAATGTCTTCAATTGTTATTTATATAATGTATTGCTATTTACCTATCAAAGTATGTGTGCCTATTCTGACAACATATGTTCCTTGTGGGCAAGAGGGAGTGATGTGCCCTACTTTTTTGTATCCTTGACAACGTTGATTACTGTGTTGTTCACATACAGCCACTCAGGAAATTTTGAACTTATAAGACAAACAGGTGATGAAAAGTGAGTGAATCATAAGGTCATAGATTTAGAGTTGAAAAGAATGTTTTAGGCTATCCAATCCAACTCTATCACTTTACAGTTAAGAACCGAGTCCCAGGAGCTGGGATACAAACTAAGTGCTCTGATTCCAATTCAAATTTCCTTTATCTTATATTGCCCATAGTGTTTAGTAAATATGTGGGACTTGAAATTATTATAATATTCACTCTTTGATTCACTGTTACACCCACTTATGCATCCTTCTGAAAATGTGTGTGTGTCTCTCTGTGTGTGTCTTTGTGTGTGTGTGTATGCAGTATATGCCTAAAATGGAACAAGTATGCATCGGAAATAAGGAAAGGAGAACACTACCCATGTCCATGTCTCCATGCATCACAGGAGTTGGAACACTTTACAGTGAACAGAATTTGAGAAACTGGGAACTAGGGGAGGGCCACAATAGTCTCTGGGGCCCTCCATTTTATGAGGTAGAAAACTCATAATTTGATGATCCCACTGCAAATAGTAACAGAAATTTTCTAGTAAATATTACTTTCTTCAACCATTTCACAGTATTTAACAACAGCATAAACAAGATAGACTGGCCAATAAATGCATTTCAAATATTTAATCTCTCTGGTTATGCATTGTTTCTCTTAATTTTATTTCCATTTTCACAAACTTAAAAAAATATTACTTTTTTCTATATAATACTCTACTTTTCTTTTTCTCTTCTTTTCTGGCTAAAAACATTCGGTTGTTAAGTCACTAACAAGAAGACTGCCCAGTGAATAAGGCAACCACTGGAGAATTCTGATGAGAAACATCCTATCTTTTTTTCTGGTTCATTTTGCCAATTAAATTTCTTTTGAAATTCTCTTTACTGTGGTACCTCTACACCTGTGATTTCCAATAGAAAGCAAACTACTCAAGATATAATGCCTATTAGACCAATGATGAAGGAAGGTGTCATTAATGGAAATGAAACACTCTAAAATTATTTTCTCTTTCAATTCAAAGTGACTTAGAGAAAGATGAATCTAGTATTACCTTTTACCCATAAGAAATGTTTTTTCTTCCTTCATAGCAGAGTTTTAAAGACTGGTGTTGTTCTAAGAAACATATAAACAATTCATCTGGCAATAAACCAAATATGATCAATTTAAAGGTTCCTTAAATTATCACCTGACACAAAACTCATGCTATAGATTCCACTGGGCCAAAAGGATTCAACATTTAAGTGTAGCAAGCTTGCCATCTACTGATCATCAGAAGACCGTTTTTTTCTGTGTGAAAGTTCCAACCATGTGGGAAATGTTTTATAGATTGTTTTCTCAGTTGCCATATCAAAAATAGCTGCCTGAACATTGTCAAAAGCACTCAGCACTTTGCATATGAAAT
Source organism: Potorous gilbertii (assembly GCA_028658325.1). Classification (NCBI taxonomy): domain Eukaryota; kingdom Metazoa; phylum Chordata; class Mammalia; order Diprotodontia; family Potoroidae; genus Potorous; species Potorous gilbertii. The sequence continues at coordinate 236,564,895 of CM053769.1, forward strand.
ATAGAATCAGATAAAATTCCTGCCCCAGTGGTGGGTGTATGCTCTAGTTAAATTAAATACAAGACAAGAGAAGGGCAAGAATGTTTTTGTCTAAGCCACAGATAGTACTAAAAACTAAGTCGGGGAATGGAGAAGCAGGGAGGGGAGTAATAAGAGATTGCTTAACACAAATTTAAAAGTTGATTGGGGTTATAAAAATAATAATAATTTATCTTCATACAGTCTCTCCTGCCTTTTGAAGTAAGCTAGTGTGTGATTCTATTCCGTCCTCTGAGTTACCTTCTGAGGATGGAGGGCAGAGCAGTTGGATTGGAGGAAAGAGTAATAAATTAGATGTCAGATGACCTGAGTTCCAGTCTAAACTCAACTGCTAATTCATTGTATGACAATAAGTCAACTTGTTCCCAAGTTTTGCCTCTTCAAAATAAAGGGAGTTGGCTAAATAATTTCTATGTTCTCTTTTAACAATAACATTCTTCTTAGACTATGAATGAAAAATATTGAAACATGAAAAATCAATTTATTAAACAAGGTCAAGCAGTGAATAAGAAATTTTACTTCCCTCCCCACCACACACCTACTAAATACATTCCTATCACTGGATTATGAAGCTATTCATACATGCACACATACACATATACATATATACACATACATATATACATACATATGTGTATGTATGTATATATGTCTGTGTATGTGTAAACAAACATGCACACACACATATATTCACCAAATAATCCTTAACTTTCCACTTGACTCTTCTGTGGAAGACCTGGTCATAAACAGTTTTTATAACTAGAATGCACATGCTATTTCTGCAATAAGTTAATTCTGGAAAGGGATCTTATGAAGAAGAAAACTTATAAATGATAACAGACGGTTACTTCCATGGCAGAGAAGATATAAAAAATGTCTTCTGTGATCTGATTATAAAAAGACATGGTTCACTCTTTGAAGTTGTTATTTAGAATGTACTAGTTTTGAATGTTTGTGATGTACTTGATTTTATTTGACTACAATTACACACAACTTATTAACCTTGCTAGTTAAGACTATAATCACCTACATGCTAATCAACGTATCTCCAGAGAGATAGTGAGAACTAGAAAATCACTGACTACAGCCTTTTAACGTGTCTTCAGAAATCCTTGGCTCTACAAAATGTCTTTTCCTGCCGCTTATTTTTTCTTTCTTATTGGCCACATTGGCAGCCTATCTGCTCTTATCCATCTTAAAGATCCCTACCTCATTTTAGTCTGCATTAAAAAAGAAATCTCTTCAAAAGAAATTAATGGCCAATTCTAAATCAAATGTCAATACATCACATTACCGTAGCATTTTACAGATTAAATTACAAAATACATATATTTAAATCTGCATTTTGCACTTGAGAAAATGGAGGTACATGACATGAAATGATTTACCCTGGTCAGATATCTAGCAAATGCAATATCCTTAGGTCAGTTGACTCCAAACATACTACTTTCTAAAAAACAAAGAAAAAATAGAAAAATGAGGTTCATATATTTAGGAAATTATTTGCTCTAATTTGAGTCTAATTTGCATGGTACTCTGTCTTTATATTCTAGTCAAATAGATTTAATATGTCTTACAGGACAGCCTGCCAAATTTACTTCTCTGATGGGTTTATGAAAACAGGATAGATTGCATAATGCTTGAAGCCCTGTATGTAATGAATTTTCTTACTCTCTAAGTCCTATCCTTTTATCATATGAGTCTAGAGGGGGAAATGAGTTTTGGTAACCATAATGTCTATATGTGTTTATGAGGTTAGAAACCCTGAAGAGATAAGGGAAAATATATTCCTCCTTTATCAGTAAGACTGCCACCATAGAAAGGGAGTTGAGCAAATTCCCAATTTGATACCTTACTAGGTATGGTTTACAGAAGTGGCAGAAGGTCTGCTCTTAAACATTGACAGAGTAGGAAAGTTTTCTGAGGTTTGAAAGGGCCCAAAAAGTTGTCTGCTTGTGTGTTTTCTTTTCCCTGAGCCTGTAATGTGCCCTGCCCATGGACACTATGGAAAAATATTTATTAATTGGATTTTTAAAAGGATGATATCTCAGATTTTAGTACAGAATCTTCAAGAATCTTGTGAACAAATAATTCAACATCCTGTATACCCCATGGAAGCAAACCTTTCTCCCAACTTTGTGATGCTCAGACAGAAGACACAGTTGGTCTTTAGGTGCCAATTCACTGTCTTTCCTATTTGCTATTACCTACAAGAGCTAGTGCTCTGTTGCCATTTTATTTTGAGAAGCCATGAAAATATGAAGTACAGAATAACTGGAGTGAAGATTACTATTTGTCCTGTAGGGTCTAAAATTGTACAGTCTGTAAGAAAAAATCATTGAGTCAGAGTCCAAATGGATAACACTCTTAAAAAGGGTCCATGGCCTCCTCTAATGAAGGGGACCTCATATCTTCCTCATGATTTGAGATGCCTCCTTTCCCTAGGGCCTTACTTTTATACAGTTTGATACTCAAACATTCAGGAAAGGCAAAGTAAAATTGGTTGATAGACCTCACTCTTGACTCTTCAAGATTCATCAGCATAAGACAAAATGGGCAAGGGAAGGGTCCTCTCTGCTGACTAAGTAGTTATAAGAGAGGCAAGGCAATAGTCATTCATCTTTGTAGACTAAGTGGTCACCTGCCCCTGTTGGATAAGAGAAGGTGGTCTAGAAGTATGAAAATAAGTTGGAGAACTTTCCAAAGAATCAAGGCATCCTACCCATGCAGGGTTTGGACATGGAATTTGAGTAAAACAGGATGGAGATACTTTTGTCAGCATTCTTGTGGCTGTAAAACTGAACTTCATAACTGGTAAACAAGTGATAGACATTGCACTAAGTCTGCCTACTCTAAAGGTCTACCATAAGAACTTATCTTATGTAATTATCCCTGAATGATTTATATATATATATATATATATATATATATATATATATATATATGTGTGTGTGTGTGTGTGTGTGTGTGTGTGTGTACACACATACATATATGTGTATATATTAATATATGGTTGTTATTATACTGTTGCTAGATGGCTGATCAAATGCATAGTATTAGATGAGTCTATCACCAATAATTGCTAATAACCATTACCCCCTATGGAATCACACTGAACTGATTAACAATGACTGGAATGGAATTGGGTCCAAATGCATCATTTCTCACAATCCTCCTCTTATCAGTCACAACTTAGTTAATAATTCCACTAAAAAAAATTCCATTTTCACAGGCTCAGTAACTATGGACTCCATGAGGGCAAAGAATAAATTTAATTTAAAAATCATATCTTTTGTGCATGCCACATTTTCATAAACTGATCAATAGATATAGATATACATGGATATAAAGATAGAGATGCATATACATTTATATGTGTGTATATCTATCTATCCAACTATAAACAATTCTGTTTTTTCTTCCCTCCCTTTCTTTATTCTATTATGTGTACTAGGCTTCCATTTTTTCCTCATCTTACATTTATTAAACCTACTTTCCCCTTAAGCAAATTCAAGACAACTTTCTATACTTACACATGCAATCTCTATCTCTCTGTTGCTCTCTTCCTCTTCCCTTCTACCTTTTCTCTCCTTCCTCTCCCCAACCTCTCTATCCCTGTCTTTCTCTTGCTTCCTTTCTGTGTCTATCTGTTTCTTTCAGTGTGTCTCTGTCATTCTATGTCTACCTATGTCTTTATATCTGTCTACAAGTCTATCACCTTTCTTCTATTTTCCTCCACCCCTTTCGCCACTGGAAAAAAGAAATTGAATTGCTAAAATAGAAACAACTACCCAGAAAAAAACAAAAACAAAACTACAGGACAGAAGATAATATGAAGGGCATCTGACCTAATAGAAGGAAGCACAAGTAGATGAGAAATTGTTAGAGTCAAATAAAATTATGTGGGTTATCACTCAAGCTGTTCCTTTGTTCAGTAATTTTACTCATGTCAAACCCTTCTTGACCACTTTTAGTGTTTTCTTAGTGAAGATATTTGAATGGTTTGCCATTTCCTTCACCAGCTAATTTTACAAATGGGAAAACTGAGGTAAACACTGTTAAATGTTTTTCCTATTATCACACAGTTAATGTTTATCAGGAGCCACTATTACTTTAAGTTCTCCCTTTCGGTTTTCTTATGAGGAAAGGGAAATATAGACAGATATCATAATGAGCATGTTGGGGAGAAATCATAGGGATGTGATTTTACCTGCAGCTCATATGTTTATGATATTCTGTTTAATTGTTTTTTTGGGGGGAATGACTGACTTGCACTTGTAATTTCATTCCTATAGTGAACTCCTCATGGAGAAATATTGAACGCAACAGAAAAATATTACTAACACTAACACTGTCCCAGTGTTGCCTGGGGCTCCTGAATGATTAAGCAACTTGCCTAGAGTCAAACAAAGTCCAAGAATATGAGGGGAAGGATTTGAATGTAAAATGGTGATACTTTTATATTATAATAATATAAACTCTTGCAATACGATACTAACCTCTATGATATGGATGCATAGAATAAGTTGTTGGTATTGTCCCACATATTAAGCACAGAAATTAGAGACTGAAGAATTTAATGTGACCTTCAGTTCATGAGGGAGAAGTATCTTAACCTCAGCCTTAATAGTTTAAGCAGGACTAATTCCACCATGAGAGATGCATTCAATAGTTATGACTCATAGTAGTGATTATATTTTTTAAGTGAAAATAGCTTGGTGGGTGTGTGGGAGGCATAGTTGGGTGGCACAGTGGATTGAGAACATCCATGGAATCCAAAGGACTTAAGTTCAAATTTAGTCTCAGACAATTACTGGCAATGTGACCCTAGGCAAGTCAATTAACCAGATTGCTTCAAAAAATAAACAAACAAAAGAAAATAACTCAGTTAAGAAGCTGAAGGCGAGATCTGAGTGAAAGCAAAGATGGATGTGGTAAGCAGAGGGCTTAGTCACCAGAGGCACAGAAGAGGCAAAGAGTAGGGATGGTTTCTGGGAAGACATCCAGGACAAGAATCCTGGAAGGGAGGTGCTATTATCATCTCCATTTTATTACTGAAGAAATAGAAGTAAATGGAGGTTTAGGGACCTGCCCAGGATCACTCAAGCACTAAGTTTTTGAACCAGGATTCAAACCTAAGTCTTTGTAATGATAACTTAAATGGGAAGATCTTTCCCATTCATTAATAGGCTTATGTCACCTGTCTGGGTCACATGGAAGTTTGAGTCACTAGTGAATCTAAGTCATATAGAACAGAAAGGGGTAGAGCAGGAAAGGTGGAACAGGAAGAGGCAGAGGTAGAGCAGAGCTGAGAGGGAATTTTATCATGAGAGCAGTCAGAGTCATGGAGGATGCAGTCAAGGAGGCAACCAGTTAGCATGAGTGAAAGAGTGTGTTTGTGATTTTCTTAAAGGAACTGGTTTGTGGAAAGCCTAGCAGGGAGAAGGCTTGGGGACGGTGTTGTCCTCTGCATCGTCTTTGTGTATAGATGCCTTTGTTTTATGATGGATTTGACTTTTTGGTGTCTGTCTTCCATGTGGAGAGTCTGTTGTATTTCACAATTCAGAATTACATCCCACCATGGGGGCTGTGAATATGGCATTGGCACTATAAATGGCAATAAGGGTAGTATTGTGAAATATCAGACCTCTATTTGTAGGCAGAAAGGCTTTGAGAAAGAAATGGATATCCCATGTTGGGAGGATTTTCCTTATTCTCCGTAGCAAGAGAATGAGCAAAAATCTCTGTGAAAACTGGGAACCAAGACTACACAAGGGAGGACCCAGAGCTCATAAAGGTGTTTGAAAGGAATACCCATAGAACCAGGGAAAGAAATGACAGGGGTATGTGGAAGAGGATGGGCATTTTTAACAAGCTATTGAATTATTTGTAAAAGCAGAGACACACTTCTGAAGAGAAAACTTTAATGGAAAGAGAGTTGACTATTTGCCTGAGAAGCTTTTAATGCTGCAGCATTCAAACTTTCCTTCAGAAGAGCTGGCTAGAAAGTCTCAGGTGATAGAAGAAAAGAAAAACACTTGCTCACAAAAAGAAGTAAAAATGTAACAAGAGGCAGGATGCATGGGCAACACCAGAAGAATTGAGGGGGACACACAGTGTTTGTGGAGGTAATTGAAGATTTTACTCAGCAGGAGGTTGTGGATATTTTGAGTAAATCCACAAAAAGGATGGGAGAATCATTGGTATCTTGGAGAATGAGAATCAGTGAAAAAGATAAATTTCCTGGAGAGAGAGAAGAGTAAATAGCCAATGTATTTAGTCAGAACAGATTGACAAGAAAAGAATTGTTTACTGCTCTATTGAGAGCAGGGGTAGATTTTGGAAGAATACATGCCATTCCAACTAATGAACCCTACAAAATGTATTGAGAAAAGGGGCTTGATAGTAGACTGAGTAGGGAGGTAGGAACTGCCCCTGAAGATCCTCCTGAAACATATCCAAGTTCCTCACACCTGCAGGGAGAATGGGAGGTTGGTCAGATCCCAGCTGAGATTAAACAAAGCATGCCTCTAGCCACAATGATAAGCCCCAAAATGCAAATTTGCAAACAGTAAACAACAATGAATGAGGCTATGATAGTGGTTTCATGGACTCTAGCCATGGACTCAATAACTAACCCTATTTCTACCCTGCTTCTGGTTATTGTCTCCTTGGGTTTTTTTTTTTTTTTACTTTTTGCCTGTTCACCTTGTTTGTCAGATTTGTTTTCTGCAGGCTTAATACCCTCCACTTACAGATGACTGATTGCCTGTCTATGACTGTGATGTGTCATCCCTGGGCCTGGTGTCAACCAAACTCTGGGTGCCAGCTAAAGAACTGATCTTTCAAATAGAATCTCTTACTCAAATTACATATGTATGTGCGTATACATGTGTATATGTATACGCACATACATATATGAATATGTATACACACACACACACACATATATATATATAAATTCTTTCTATCTTAAAGGATGATCTTAAAATAAATGTAATTGTTTTGTAGTTGAAAGTTGATCCTCTAATGATCTTTTTTCATGCAGGTGTTCTTTAGCAAATAAGATTGAAACACATTCAGTCTTTATCCTCCTATGTTACTTGTCACATATTCATGTGGATCATCCTTGGTGGTACATGGAACAATCCAATGACCTTCTTCCATTTTCCTAAAATTGAAAAAATGCCCATATACAAACAAGCACAAATCACTTATTTCTCAATTACAATATTTTACTGGGGTTTCTCTTCTTCCTCCTCCTTATTTTCTTTCTCCTTTCTCCCTTCTCTTCCTCCTTTTTCTTCTTCCTCCTCATCCTTCTACATACACATACACACATATGTATACATATATGTGTATATATTTATGTATGTATATTTCTTTCTTGATTTCCATTAGACTACTACTTCTGATCAATCCCTTGCTTGTAATATGTTGCAGTCTGTTCATGCTATGTGCTTCTCCATTTTTCCTTAAGGGATAATCAACTTCACTAATTTGGAGACTATATTGAGTGCATATCTCACCACCATACCTGAAGAATACTTATACTAAATCTGCCCTTCCGAAAGTCCTCCATTCTCACTATCAACCTGATTTGCTTGTCTTCTTGTTATTTTAATATTCCATAAATCCCATTGCAGTATCTGGGTTTACCATATATTATTATGCTTCTTTCTCTGTCATATATGTCCTGGATAATACATACTTTTGTTTTCATGTTCAAGTCATCTTCGGCTACAGGATATACTTACTTATATCATTGTTCATCCCTCCATCATCATTTACGCCATCTGCAATTTTGAATTTTCAGAAATCATGGCATTTTATGATTCATGGTCATGTAATATTGGTGTTAAAGAGGGAGGCTTTGGCAGCAGGGCGCCATTTATGATCACTGAAGGCAATGTATAATTTCCCAAATGCAATCTAGCCACCTCTCCTTTGCCTATTAAATTCTAGTCAGAATAAAGCACTACAAAGAAATTAAAGAGCATGAAGATGCAGGTTTTCCCCAGTATGAGGAGATATATGATTTAGCAATGCATATGAAAGCTAATAGCTTAAATCAGATAATCTCTAGTGCATATATACATATTATTGTAGAGACTTGCAGTAGGTTTTTTCTTATGCTAGAGGAAAAGAGCAGATGATGGCTTTATCCAGAGTAAATGTGAAACAAGCACTATGACAAAATAAAAGTGTTTCAGGAAAACAATTTAAAGCAGAATAATGAGAATGCACATACGGACGAACACCATCATCACCAGCAAGAATAATAATAAGTAACATAATAAGAATGAAGTTTCTATGAAAATAAAATGGAGTTTCTAAAAGGGACAAAGAAAAATCATATCAGAAAAACCTTTTAAACAGATGAGTTAAAACAACAAACTCTGCCCCCAGCATTCCACTGGCAAACATAAAAAAAAAGAAACATTAAAAAAAAAAAGCAGTGGAAAAACCAGAAACAGAAACATTAACATAGATTTGCCAGAATTTGTCATTGTAAAATTAGAATCAACAAAACACACATGCCGAATAAAAATAGGTGCTAAACAGAGAAATGGGGAAGCATAAGGAGATGTGTGTAGAACAATGGTATAGCAAGATTTCCTGTAATGTTCTTTTTGATTGTGAGGGGAAAGACATCTAGGGAAATATGCCTTAAAAGGGAAAAGAGAGAGTTCAGCAAAGGGATACTACAAAATAAGGGAATGTGAGTGTAGCAGGAAAAGACAAATTTTGTTGACTTCAGGGTTCAAACTACGTACCTTCACCTATTCCTAGAAGATAAACTGTGATTTGTTTTTAATTATCTTAGCTTTAGTCCAGCAATAGTGATTATAGCTTAGTAGCAACAGTTTCTCAATGTTCTCTCATTTTTATAGCAACTATCTCCTGGGATTATTGTTTATGATGAAATGCGATATTTGTAAAGTATTTAGCACAGTGCCTAGTTTATTGTTGTGTGTTTTTTCTTCGTTTTCAAAGACCATGACATCAGAGAAATGATGATATAACTTGCACTTGACATTGTATTGAGTGAGGGAGGGCTGTGCAAGGTCACCAGCTTCACTTTCTCTTCCTGAGCCATTTGAATCCAGCGATCTGATATTCATCCGGATGACTGGAGATGCCCAGAAAGCACATTAAATACTTTACTTTTCCTGCAGTAAGGGAACCATAGCTTCCAAAAATAAGAAAGTGATAGATCTATTACTTTACTCTATCTAGGCAGAACACACCTAGAGCATTGTGCTCAGTTCTAGGCATCATAGTTTAATATTTACATGGGTAAGCTGGTTGAAGAAAAATAGGATATACAAAACAGGACAAGCCCAATAGTAAGGGTCATGGTGCACATATCATATAAGTATCATTTAAAAAAATAGAAAGTAACTGGATTAGAGAAGGTTCAGGATGAATGGACATTAAGCATTTGAAAAACTATCATAGGAAAAATGGATTAGATGATTTTGTTTGACCCTAGAAGGCCCAGGAAGACTCATCTTCCTGACTTCAAATCTGGCCTCAGATACTCACTAATTGAATGACACTGGGCAAGTCACTAAAACCTGTTTGCCTCAGTTTCCTCATCTGCAGAATGATCTGGTGAAGAAAATGGTCAATTTCTCCAGTATTATTGCAAAGAAAATCCAATCAGGGATATGAAGAGTCAGACACAATTCAATCAACTGAACAAGACTAAAATGAGAGCAATAGGTAGAAGTTGAAAACATGCAAATGCATGCTCTATGTAAAGATGAGAAACAATCCTGATACTTTCCTACATAAAAATGAGACAAATTACCTTAGGAAATAGTGGATTTTCCTTCACTGGGAGACTTCCAACAAAATTTGTATGACCAATTGTCATTTGTTTTATTTTGGGGACTCTTTCACTTGGATTGGATGGCCTCTGAAGTTCTTTCCTATTCTGACAGTCCAAGATTCTCTTAATATATGAATGGCTCACTTAACAACATACTTTTTCTCAATGGGCATGGAATCTTGGTGAAGTGACTATACCATATAGTTGTACAAATGCCGTATTCTCTACAAGTTACTAATAGATATTTTTGTCCATTATCATTCATAAAGACTCTTAAAGATCTATGAACATGCTGGACATTTCTTAACATTCTATGAGCAATAGTCAATCAATTTGGCTTTTCCATTCTCCTAGGGTCAATTGATAAAATGCCCTTTTTGTTTACAGAGGACTTTCTTGTGAGTTACTTTAGTGTGATGTTTTGTTTTGTTTTGTTTTGTTTTTTTCTCAGAATCAGATTAGCCACAATGAAGAAGAAAACCAGACAAATATTAGAGTATGCAGACTTGAGTTCAAATCCTCACTACAACATTTGTTACCTACCTGATCCTGAGTAATTTCCTTTCCATATAACTTCCTCTTTCTCATATTCTATAAGAAGTCAATAATATTTATGTTATTTTCTTTACACTTAAAACAAGTTTTAAATTAACCTTTGAAATTATATATTCATACACACAAATATATGTATACAATGTGTGTAGATATGTGTGTGTGTGTGTGTGTGTGTGTGTGTGTGGGTGTGGGTGTGTGTGTGTGGGTGTATGATTTAGAATCCATTAAACTTGTATTAGCTAGGTAAATTATTGCCCCTTTCCTCTTCCTACTCTCAAATAATCTAGAAAAATTAAAAGTCTGTTAAAGTCAGAATCATGAGAGAAAAAGTTTGATAATTGCATGAGATACTTTCTACAAACACCATGGAATTCTGCTCTAGTTACTCATATTGTTTTAGCAGTTATCCTAGGTTCCCAAAACTTATGACAAGAGCACAAATTTTGACATGTTTTTCTATGAAAAGATTTAAAGTATTTCCAATAACTGGTTGTATTTGCTCTCCAACAACTGGTCTAGCTGAATACGGAGAAGCTCATTACTTGTAGTTTGCCCACTTGGTGATGAATTATTTAGGTATGATAATCCATGAGAGAAAAACAAACCAAAACAAACAAACAAAACACAAAAGTATGAAATGGTCTTCAGTTCTGTGAAACTCACTTTCATCTTTTCAGTGATGATGACAGAGTGTAAGAAAAGAGAGTCAAAGGTAGAAAGAATCACATGGTTTTAGATTATAATTTATGCTTCTATTTGACAGTAACTATGAGTTTTGAGTTTTAAAATGTAATTTAAACATGAGTTTTCTCTGTATGTTACATTCTTATATTACTATTAGGCACATATTACCAAGGTTGGAGTCAGGAAGACTTGAGTTCAAATTCAGGTTCAGATTTTCCTAAGTGTGTGATGTGGTGAAGTCAAATCATTTAACCATTGTCTCAGTCTACTCAGCTATAAAAAGTGGAAAATAATTTGTGGTTGTTCAATCAACTTTCAGTCATATCCAACTCATGAACATATTTATTTGTTGTTGTTGTTTTTGTTGTTGCATTCAGCAAAGATTTTGGAGTGGTTTGGCATTTCCTTTTCTGGTTCATTTTACAGATGAGGAAATTGAGGCAAACACAATTGAGAGACTTGCAGAAAGTCACAAGTTAGTAAGTGTTCATGGCCAGATTTGAACTCAGGAAGATGAATCTTCTTGAGCCCAGACCCAGAACTCTAACCACTGAGCAATCTAGCTATTCTAAGGGAAAATAATTGTACCTACCTAAAAGAGTTGTTAAGATCAAATGAAATAATATTTGTAGGCAAAGTCAAGATGGCGGAGTGAGAACAATGACTCACGTAAGGTCTTAGACAAATTCCTTCTGATACCTCTAAGGAGAGAATCTGACCAAATTTTGGAGGTGCAGAATCCAATAGGAGACAAACTGTGGCAGATTCACAGCTCAGGAAAGATTGGAAGGTTGATGGGAAGGATCTGTCCTGCAGGGGTGAGCCCACAGCACAGAGTGCAGTGCGTCCAAGTGCAGAGGAGCGGAAGGGCCCCAGGGAGACCTGAAGCAGCAGCACGTGGAACTGGCAGATGTGAAAGTTAACTGAAGAAAACAATTTTATAAAAATTAGAATTGGACAAGTAAAAACTAGTGACTCTATGACACAGTATGAATCAATCAAACAAAATCTAAAGAATGAAAAGATAGAAGAAAATGTAGAATATCTAACTGGAAAAACAACTGACCTGGAAAATAGATCCAGGAGAGAAAATTTAAGAATTATTGGCCTGCCAGAAAGCCACAAAGAAAAAAAGAGCCTGGACAATATCTTCCAGGAAATCATCAAAAAAACTGCCCAGAAGTGCTAGATCCAGAGGGCAAAATAGTCATTGAAAGAATCCACCATTCACTTCCTGAAAGGGATCCCAAACTAAAAATCCCAAGAAATATCATTGCCAAATTCCAAAACTATCAAGCGAAGGATAAAATACTACAGGCAGTAAGAAAGAAACCATTCAAACATCAAGGAGTAACAGTCAGGATCACACAGGACCTTGCAGCTTCTACATTAAAAGATCAAAGGAATTGGAATCTGATATTCTGAAAGACAAAGGATCTGGGACTACAATCAAGGATCAACTACCCAGCATAACATTTCAAGCAAGGAGATGGTCACTCAATGAAGCAAGGGATTTCCAGACCTTCCTGAAAAAAACTCCAGGACTCAA
>CM053769.1:236578059-236595780 GCA_028658325.1 Potorous gilbertii
TGCACTAGCCACTTTTATTTTCCCAATCTTGAACCCTTGATGAGCCAAGTCAGTTCTATATTGTCCCTCCCTTTTAAATCCCTAGCTCCTTTATCAGATTTCTGATCACATCCTACCAAATCTCAGTCTTGGATCACACCCATCCTTCATCACCTTTGCTCCTGCATATATTCTGATAAATGAAGGTAGAGAAAATCATGCAACTGTTTTGACTGAGTCCACTACCAATTTATGCTGTACAACGTAAATCAGGTCTTTGTTGGTGCCACACAGTTCTACTTTATTCTGCTCTAACTTCATATTTCATTTCCCACAGAAACTTTTCCAAACCCATTTAATGCCTCCTGAAACTTCCAATGCCTCCTCCTTCCACCACTCTCCCAGTTAAGATTCTTGCCTCATATTTTACAGGAAAAAAAAAACCTGAGACCATTCACTATGAACTCCTTCCTCTCCCATTCTTCACTTCCTATCAATCAGATGCTTTTAGCCTCTATCTGCTCCCTCACTTCTATCTCATATGATGAAGTGGTTTATTCCTTATTCCTTACCAAGACCAACACTTCTATCTACTCAGCGATCTCATTCCATCTTGTCTTCTCCAATAGATTACACTCTCTCTTACCTCATTCTATCACTTATTTTCAATCTCTCCCTCTATGCTAGTTCATTTCTTATTATCTAAAAACATACATAAGTCTATTCTAAAAAATACCCTCATTTGTTTCTTCCATCCTTGCTAACTATTGTCCTATATTTTTTCTGCCTTTGTAACTGAACTCTTTTAAAAGGCTTTCTATAATAGTTACTCTTCAGTTTCTACCCTTTCACTTTTTTTAACCCCGGACAATCTGGCTTCTGCCTTATCATTCCGTTGAAACTGCTCTCTCTAACGTTCCAAAGATCTCTTAGTTGTCGAGTCCAATGTACTTTTCTCAATCATCATTCTCCTTGATCTCTGAAGCCTTTAACCTTTTTGATAAACCTCTCCTCCTTGATGCTCTTTTCTTTCTACATTTTTTGGTAAACTGCTTTTTCCTGGTTTTTCTCTTGCCTATATGACTACTCCACAGTTTCAATTTCTGGATCCTTATCCATATCATGTTCTCTAACTGTAGGTTTCCTTTTGGCTTCTCCACTTGCTGGACTTATCAACTCCTGTATATTTAATTACAATCTCTATGCTGATGATTCTCAAATCTATCAGTTCTGTGTTAACCTCTCTGATAATCTCCAGTCTTGCAACATCAACTGCCCTTCAGACATCTCAAACTAGAAGCCTAGTACAAACCTTAAACTAAATATGTCCCAAACAGAACTCATTTTCACCTAAACTGAGTATAACTCTTTCTTCTTACACCTTCCTGCCATCCTTATTACTCCAGGGGACACCACTGTCATCCCTGTCCCTCTGATTCACAACCTACATCCTAAAAATTATCCAGGACTTTTCACCATCTCTCATCCTCCAGCCATATCCAATCTGTTGTCATCACTTGTTGATTTCATCTCTGCAATATCTCTCAAACATTCCCCCTTCTCTTTCATAATATTGCTACCACTATAGTGTAGACCCTCATCATCTCACTCCTAGAGTATAGCAATAGTATGCTAGTAAGTTTTCATGTCTCAAATCTCTTCCCACTCCAATTCATCCTCCATTAAACCAACAAAGTGATTTTCCTAAAGCGCAACTCCAACCATGTTATACCCCCCACCCCACTAAATAAACTTTAGAGTCTTACTATTCCTTCCAAGATTAAACACAAAATGCTCTTTTGGCATTGAAAGCCCTTCATAATCAAGAACTATCTTAATTTTCCAGTCTTCTTATGCCATAATCCATGCCATGTACTTATTGACTCAATGACATTCACATCTTGACAGCTCCATTGACAAAATATTCCATTTCTTGGTTGGGAGTATTTTTTATGACTATCCACCATGCCTGGAATGCTCTATCCTCAACTTCACCAACTGACTGCCTGAGTTTCTTTAGGTGCCAACGAAAATCTCATTTTTTACTAGTTTTCCCAGTACCTATTAATTCTACTACCTTTCCTCTGTTAATTATTTTCTGTGTATTCTTTATATAGATTGATACACACACACACACATTTTGATGTTGTCTCCCTCACTGGATTGTAAACTCCTTGAGGGTAGGGACTGTCTGTTACATCTCTATGTTACCGGAGTGTTTATACATAGCATCTGGGACTCAGTAGGTGTTGAATGAATGTGCTTTGATTGACTTATTTACCATCTAATAACTGACTGAGAGAATTGGAGACTAGTTGGTTTCACTTTGTATATTTTTTATTAAGTATTTTTTAAAAAAGCATTTGATAAAACTATAGCAAAATGCCAATTTAAATTCTTTCCTGTAACAATACATTTCTTTGAATTGTCAAAATTATGTAAAAATGCTTCAAATGTATAAGATAACCTTGTTTAATAAATCTCTGAGTATTACTTTTAAGCAAGGTTTAAAAAATTATGTGATGTATGGTCTCCGACGACATTTGTCCATATTTTTGAGAAGATCCAATGCAGAAATCACATTCAATAGAGATGTCCTCCAGACGGTGAGATTATTTTTCCAGGTGTGTGTATGTGTGTATCTGTGTGTGTGCATGTGCACATGTGTGTGAATGTGCTATTTGTAAAAAGCCTCAACTAACCTGAGAATTCCTATGTTACATCAATGATTAATAACATAATTTGGCCTAATAAAAGAAAAAAATATGCACACTAAGGATATCTACTTTCCAGAATATAATGAATAATTGAATGCACAGTTGATAGCACTGATCCCTTAGGAATACACCTTTGGCAGTTACTACAGACAAACAATGAACCGAACTAAAAACTGGATAGAAGGAAGAGACTTATGAGTGGAAAAGGACAATGGACTTGTCAATTTGTAAGAACAAGAAGTAATAGATAAACGACTCACATATTTCACTGTTACCTATGAAATGTGAAGGCAGGTCAAGCTAGGACTACAGGACCTGGGTTCCAGTAGTCATTATGTCAGTTAAATGGGAAAAAAAACAATAACAAATATAATGAAAATAGTAACTTTTAGATTTTTAATGTGTGTGGGTATGTGCATGTGTATGTGAGATTGAGTGATCTCATTTGATTAGGCAAGTCACTTGCTTTCTCTGTTTCCTCAGTTTCTTCATCTACAAAATTAGGGCAGAAGACTATGTGGTATTAATGTCCTTTCCATCTCGGACTGTGTATATTAGAGTAAATGATTTTTCATTGGTTTGTAGCCATAGCTGCTAGTGAGGACTGATAACTTGGGACATTATTACAGAGCTATATCATGCAAAAGGCATCTTTACTTAAATATAAAATGGTCAAGTGGTCTGTTTGATGCTTCATAAAAGCTTGAAAATCATTCTGTTAATTCTGGCTTTGGTCACTGTCCCATTTCAATTCACTTCACAGAAGATGTTTTGGTCACCTGTCCTGCTTCTATTCATTCTCTGCACATGAGCAATCCAGTAGCTTCATGTTGTAGCAGAGCTCATGGCTCTGCCTACAGGCTTTCTCAAGTAACCTTATTGCTAGAGATATAGCTTGGCAGTTTATTATTCAGTATAATTTTGATTCACAGAGCCACATGCGTCATTTGTACTCATGAAGTACTATTAATTGTCACTGTTATAATCATCAGCAATATTAACTAATTTTTATCATATCATAGACTTTTCATAGTAGTTTCAATACTTCTATGATATAATTAAATTTATATTGTCTTCATTTTAAACATGAAGAAATTGAGACATAGAAAAATAGTTGGTAGGAGTTGAGGGGGTATGGAGGCAAGATGGTGAAGTAACAACATGGACTTTCTAGAGTACTCCTGAAAAGCACTGCCAAATGCCTGTAAAAAAAATGGCTCTAAACAAATTCTGCAGGTGCAGAACTCCCAGAACAAAGGAGTGAAGCAGATCTCCAGCCAAAGAGAGACTAGAAGATCACAGGGAAATGTATATTGCATTATGGTGGGAGCAAGACACAGTCCAGTGTAGGTAGCACAAGCACGGCAAAGAGAGGACCTGAGCAGGCCTTGGGAAGACTGAATTTCTCATACCTGTGGCAGTTTCCAGACTTCATGACCACAAAATGCCTAGAACAAATTGAAAGGTCAATGGGAAATACCTTTGGGACCAGTGTGGGAGAGTGGAATGGTCTTGCTTCAACCCTAGAGCAGCAGTTGGGGAGGGGTGGAGGAATCCATGTCAGCCATAGCAGCCAAAGCAGCACCAGGGGCAGCTGCAACCACTGTTTCTGGAGCTCTAGGCCCAAAGAATGTGGCAGAATTGAGCCTTTGACAGTACACCCCCTACCCGCACTGGAAGCAGAGAGCTACCTTGACAAAGAGCTCAAAAGTCAAGTAACTGGCTGGGAAAATGAGCAAAATAGGAAAAAGAATCAGATTATACAATCTTACTTTGGTGACAAGGAAGACTAAAGCATGCAAACAGAAGAAAACAAAGGCAAAGCTTCTCCACCCAAAGCCTCCAAGAAAAATATGAATTGGTCTCAGGCCATGAAAGAGCTCAAAAAGGATTTTGAAAATCAAGTTAGAAAAGTAGAGGAAAAATTGGGAAGAAAAATGAGAGTGATGGAAGAAAATTAAGAAAAAATGAGTCAGTTGATTGCTAAAAGAGACACAAAAAAGTGCTGAAGAAAATAACACTTTAATAATTGTCTATTTTCTCCAGTGAGCTTTTGGATCTCCTTTTCCATTTGGACAATTCTTTTTAGGGCATTTTTATCCTCATTGACTTTTGGATCTCTTTTGCCATTTGTGTTAGTCTATTTTTTAAAGATTAAAATAGAACACATGGAAGCTAATGACTTTATGAAAAATCAAGAAATTTTAAACCAAAGCCAAAAGAAAGACAAAATAGACAATGTGAAATATCTCATTGGAAAAACAAGTGTCCTGTAAAATAGATCCAGGAGAGACAATTTAAAAATTATGGGGTTTCTGAAGCCATAATCAAAAAAAGAGCTTAGACATCATCTTCCAAGAAACTATTAAGGAAAACTTTCCTGATATTCTAGAACCAGAGGGTAAAATAAATATTGAAAGGATCACTTCTTGAAAGAGATCTGAAAAGAAAAACTCCTAGGAGTATTGTAGCCAAATTCCAGAGCTCCCATGTCAAGGAGAAATATCACCCAGAAAGAAACAATTGGAGTATTGTGGAAATACAATCAGAATAATACAAGATCTAGCAGTTTCTACATTAAATGATTGAAGGGCTTGGAATATGGCATTCCAGAATTCGAAAGAGCTGGGATTGAAACCAAGAATCACCTACCCAGTAAAACTGAATATAATACTTCAAGGGAAAAAAATAGTCATTCAGTGAAATAGAGGACTTTTGAGCATTTTTGATCAAAATACCAGAGCTGAATAGAAAATTTGACTTTCAAATACAAGAATGAAAAGAAGCATGCAAAGATAATCAGGAAAAAGAAATCATAAGGGACTTACTCAATTTGAACTGTTTACATTCCTAAATATAAAGATCATATTTGTAACTCTTAAGACTTTTTTCAGTATTTGAGTAGTTGGAGGTATTACATACATATAGACAGGGGCACAGGGTGAGTTGATATCTAAAAAAATGAAATTAAGGGGTGAGAGAGTAATATATTGGGAGGATAAAGGGAGAAATGGAATGGGGCAAATTATCTCTCATAAAATAGGCAAGAAAAAGTTTTGTCAATGGAGGGGAAAAAGGGGAAAGTGAGAGGAAAAAGTGAAGCTTACTCTCATCAAGTATGCCTTAATGAGGGAATAACATGCACACTCAATTTAGTATGAAAATCTATCTTACACTACAGGAAAGTGAGGGAGAAGGTAATAAGTGGTGTTTGGGGGGGGATGACAGAAGGAAGGACAAAAGTGAAGATGGAGTAATTAGAAGCAAACACTTTTGGAGAGGGACAAGGTCAAAATAGAGAATAGAATAAATAGGGAACAGGATAGAGTAGAGGGAAATATAGTTAGCCTTTCACAACATGACTATTATGGAAGTCTTTGCATAACTACCCCTACAGGGCCTATATTGAATTGCTTGCCTTCTCAGTGGTGAAGGGTGGAGAGAGAGGATGGGTGGGAAGTTGGAACTAAAAGTTTTAGGAATGAATTTTGAGAATTGTTTTTACATGCAACTGGGAAACACATGTCATGGGGTACAGAAATCTATCTTGTCCTACAAGAAAAGAGAGACGATAGGGATAAAGGAAGGGAGGGGTATGATAGAAGGGAAGGTAGATTGGGGGAAGGGTTAATCAGCATGCATGGTGTCTTGGGGTGGGGGGAGGAGAGATGGGGAGAAAATTTGAAACTCAAAATCTTGTGGAAATGAATGTTGAAAACTAAAACTAAATAAACAAATTTTAAAAAGAGAAAAGTAGTCTGCATGAGGTGACTTGGTATGTAAAAATCCAGAGCTCTAAAAAGTAGGCCTTCTGTCTCCACTGTATTACAGTTGAATTTTCAATCAAAATCACATTCTATGAGGCATGCACATTATGCAACTATAATGGATTTTTGTTAAAAATGAAAACAGAATACAATACAAGATCACAATACATAAAAGTCTACAGGTCCTGGAGAGAAATTATACTCAGTCTGGCTATTAAATTGGCTAATGAAGAGATGAAGAACATGGAATTATAGATTCAGAGCTAGGAGGGACCTTTGATGCCATCTAGTCTAACTTTACTTTTACAATTGAGAAAATGGAAGCCTAGAGAGAATAAGTGACTTGCCCAAAGTCACACTAGTAGTAAGGGACAGACATAGGATCTTAACTCATATCTTTTCACTACAGAATTGGCGCTCTTTCTGTGATATAAACTGTACTTCCAAAGAGTGAGGAAGTTTGTCAAAACTCAGAGCTATTAATTCCAAAAAAAAATAAATCTCCCTTAGTTTTTCCACGAGGTCATTACTAACCCCAAGGCTTTTCTTTTCATATTGTCTTTTTTTAAAATTTATTTATCTAACTTTTTACATTCATTTTCACAAAATTTTGGGTTTCAAATTTTCTCCCCATTTCTCCCCTCCCCCTACCTCAAACACACCAAGCATTCTGATTTTCCCTATCAGCAATCTGCCCTCTCTTCTATCATCCCTTCCTTCCCTTGTCCCCATCTTCTCTTTTGTCCTATAGGGCCAGATAATTTTCTATTCCCCATTACCTGTATTTTTTATTTCCTAGCAGCAAGAACAATATTCATATTGCCTTACATAGTGGATTTTTCCTCTTTACCCTTTGATCAACATGGAAACATACCTAATTTGCATTCATTGGATGGTCACTGCTTATTAACTAAACTCACATTAAAGTGTTAATGACTTAAAAAAAGAATATGTCCACTTACCATTACTTATTTACCCCTCCTTCCCAAAGTTTCTGTGCTTTAACCTGAAAAAATAAACAATAAAAATTTTAGGAAATATATCACATTTTGAAAAAGCTATTTGGAAGAGGAACAAAGCTAGTAAAAACATAAAAGACAATATAACTAGAGGAACATATTATTGTTTATGTGTGAGGTAAAAAATGGTGTTGTTTCCCGAGAATCACTTTCATATGACTGAATGGATAAATGAGCAAATAAAAGCAAATTTTTAATCATGTATTTGGGCCAGATACTATGTTAACTATCGGGAGAAATTTGCAAAAGTTAATATAGTACCTGACTTCTAAGAGCTGACATTCTAATGGAAGAGGGCAACACAAAAAGGGAAGTAGTGTCCAGGGAAGGGGGTTTTGGACTCAGAACTCAATAGAATGAGTTGATACTTATAGATATAACTTAATATACCCTTTTAAAATATTATAATATTGATTTGATTAGTGTGCCTATAGCAAAACATAGAAATAAAAGGTTAAACCATCAGAATATCCTCATGGTGGCAAAAAGATGGCCTAGATATAGAATTCAATAAGATATTCAGCATGGGCTCATCTGGGTTTGAATCAATATAGTATATCAGACAAATATTTAATTACTCAATCAAAATGGTTTCTCATAGGGTGAAGGTTTTAAGGTTTAGTAGGCAAAGTCTCAGGAGCTGAGAATATGATGCCTGAAGTTCTTGTGGGATGAACGGATCCAAGTTAAAAAAAGCATATAAACAGCAGGGCAGATACTATGATGACCTTGGGAAGACAGTCAGATAGAAAATGAAGCATGGTCTAATGTAGTACCAACTAACTACAGGGGGCTAGGTAAGTTCTCACGGAGCAATCAAAATGTCTCAGTTGCAGAGCAAGAGTTTTAGAGCTAAATAGAGTAACTCTTGTAGGGACTGTGCTATGATTTATGGTGGTCTGATACAGAGGGGTCTAGTACAGGTGAAGAGAAATTAAACATATAGAAATATAGCCTACTCAGTTGTCAGGATGGGACGTGAAAGCTTCCATAAGACTCTTATTTTGTTGTCTATAGGTGACACTGTACTAAACTTTCTTAATTGGAAAAGTGACTGCTTTATAATAACACAGTTCAAGTCCATGTTTTTTATTAATCTTAGGTATACCCTACACAGCATAAACTGAAATCCCTCTATGACTTTGCAAATATCTTCTATGGCAGAAAATATATTACCTTGAAGCAAAATTTTTGGTAAACTTTTGGAAAATTAGGGATGTTGGTCCAGCAAGACTAGACACAATGGACCAGTGCTGCAGTTTTTTAGTTTGGAAACTGCTTGGCATATCCTTTGAAATTCTAGTGCTATCTCTTTGTTATAATATGCGTTGAAGGAGATCTCTGGGAAAAAAAATTATTTGCGACACAAAACAGATATCTTGCAGTAAAAGTTGTCCATAAAAGAAAACTACATTTTGTAAAATTTAAAAATTCAAAGAAACTCGGTGGTCATTTGTTATAACTCATATATGAAATTAATTAGCATTATGACAAACCAAGAAAAGTAGTCATTCATCCTCTGCTTGAAAACCTCTAATGAAGAGAAACCAATCATCTCTCAAAACAGTCATTCTACTTTTGGAAAGTGAACTTTTTGAACTTTTTTTGTTTTGACTTCCTAATATTAAATCTAAACCTAAATGAAATTTATGGAACATATTAAAGTACATTTTACCACTGATTCCTATTATAAAATATAATATACCTTCATATCCTTAAGATATGAAGGACATAGGGCAAGATTCCATCTCCTTTTTCAACCCCTGCTCTTAACATATTGATAATTCCTCAACTCACATATAGGATTAGCTTATTAGCCATTTTTTTAATGCCATGCCATTTTTAGTGTCATAGACCCCTTAGGCAGTTAGATGAAGCCTTCCTTAGAATAATATTTTTAAATAGATGAAAATACACAGAATTTCAAAGGAAAATAATTATATTGAAATACAATTTTCAAAATATGTATTTTTTAAAAAGTTCATATACCCAGGTTAAGAACTTCTGTATTAGGGGCAGTACAAGATAATCAAAAGAAGGTTCATCAGAAATCAGACAAAATGGATTCAGATTCTGGATTCCATCATTACATGAGTGTCACTGTGAACATATAGAAATCACCTCACTCCTCAGTTTTCTCGTATGTAAAATTGTGGTAAATGATTGTATCTCAAAACTCATAGAGTTGTAAGGAAGATCCTTTGTAATACTTCAAGCATAAGAGAACTGAGAATTGTTATTTTTGTATCTCTCAGTATAAAGGAAACAGTCACTGAAATTGTGAAAACTACTTATGGTCCCAGATTGTAAATAAATGCTTAACTCCATGTGATAGTTGTGGTTAATTAGAGAAGCTACAGCTTCCCTTCCAGGAAAAGTCCACCCAGCTGTGCCTGTAAAGACTTAGGGAAGAGGACACAACTTCACTGGTGATTTTGTCCAGGCAGTCAGAAGTTCCAGTACATGGACAGGTTTTTCTCAGAGCAAGCTTCCTAGACATGGAATAGGCTTGCATTAGAGCCAAGGTTCTGAGGACTATTCGTTCTCTGGAATCTTTGCAATTATCTTTGATCTGGTAAAACAACCAAAAGATGAAAGTTGGGGATGCCAATTAATGGATTTTTGGACCTATGTTATAGAAAATTGTCCAATTTTGAAACCCTACAGAGAAAAGTTGACCTAGTCATAGTAGACCCATGACTAGAGGTTATCAGAGTCTCCATGCTATCTGACCCAATCATAGGATGAGAGAAAGGTTCAAAGGTGCTAACAAGGATGACACTATGACAGACTTCGTGTCACAGAATCATTCCCATGAGTCTTGAAGTGATTCCTATACCTGAGGCCTCTAACATCTCAGAGTATAGAAAGATACTTTGTATAAGGAAGATAAATCTATTAAAACATACAATTCATGAGAACTCAATGACAGACACATAAAGAAAAAGAGATTTAAAAGTACAATAAGATATAATGGAGGAAAATAGCAACAATAGCTAAGAACATGGATATAGTGAATTTGCCTATAAAATGAAAAATAGTAGGATACATTAAAAAGCAGAATAGACTAGGAATCATAATTTCAAAAAGGAAACTAAAAATAAACGCAATTAGAAAGAATAAGTAGGAAAATTATGTTATCCTTAAAGGCAACATAGTTAATGAAGCAATATCAAATTTTGCATGTGTGAATGGAAAGACATAGAATCTAAATACTTAAAGACGCTAATTAGAGTGAGTATAAAAAGAGATAGCATGTGGGAGACCTTATCTCTAATCTAGAAAGCTCTATTTAACATATATATATATACACACACACACACACACACATATATATATATATATATATAATATACATATACATATATATAAAGAAAGAAGTTAAAGATGAATAGATATTTAGAAAAAACTATAAATAATAAATCCATGATGATTACTGAATGAGAAAAGAAATGTCTACATCTTCTTAGCTATTTATAGCACTTTTAGAAATACTGAATATATGCTAGGGAGATAACAACTTGACAAAATGGGGAAAAATGAATAATAAAGTTATCCACTGAACACAATGAAATAAAAATACATGTTCAATAAAGATCCTTTGGGAAAATGGTATCAGAAAATTTCATGTAAAAATAATAGGAATGAAGAAACGAACCAATATTAATACAAAGCATATTGATGAGAACATCAATCCATAAAAAAAATTGATTTACAAAAGGGAGAACAAATAAATATAATGGACATAAAATTTAAAAAAAAATTCTAAAAATACAACAAATTAAATCATCCCCTCCTAAATAATCAGAGATCCTTAATATCAAAGCATATATTAACAAAACTGACAGTAAAAACACTAGTGAGTTGAAAAATGCAATCAAGAGCTTTTAAAACAAAAAATAGATTAAAACCTCATTTAATTGTTTAAATGAAGTGATAAACCAAATTATCTCAAAAATGAAAATGAAGAATTTTCATTTGAAGATGAATTCGACTACCAGAAAATAAAACTGAAAAAGTAAATGACATACATCAATATTTACAAAAGTGCAAAATTCCCAGATAAAAAATTTTTGAAATAATGAGAGGTAAGAAGTTTGGTTTTTTAATCAAGTTGTAATTGAACTCCCGAGAGAGAGAGAGAGAGAGAGAGAGAGAGAGAGACTAATAGAGACAGAGAGATACTCAAGGATGAGATGGATTTACAAGTGAATTCTATGACAAGTTATTTGCAAAAAATAGGAAAAGGAGTGATATTTTCATGTGTCTTCTATGATAGAAACATAGTGTTCATACTTAAAGCTGGAAGAAACAGAGAAGAAAATGTATAGACCAAAATTCCCAAAGAACATTGACTTTTTTTTATTGCCCAAACATTCCCTCACACACACACACACACACACACAATTTCAGTAAGGAGGCTAAAACCAAATACTATAACAGTTATACACTATTATGTTAGACTTTTTCTAGGAATACAAGATTAGTTTAATATAAAGAAAATTGAAAACAAAGATATCGTGTTAATAACAAAGATTTTAAAAAACATATGGGTGATAAAAATAATTGATTTAATATAATCACTAGATACTGAAAAGCTTCTAAGAAGTCCACCAACCATTTTTGAAGTACTGGAAATAATTTGAGTTTATAAACCTCTCTTTAACAAAGCAAATAAATCTAAAACCTAAAACAAATTAAAATACACACACACACACACAATGGAGAAAGGGTAGAAGCTTTTCCAATAAAATCAAGGGTAAAGCAATGATGTCCACAATCCCTATATCATTTAATAAAATGTTTATTATAATATATAAAGCAGTGAGAAAAGGAAAAATGAAGAAATAAACAGGATAGTAATGTGAAGAGGATATTAAGCTATTCCTTTTTTTGTAGACCATAGGATGGTTTATGAAAACAACACTAGAGAGTTAATTAAAATTAATTGAAACAATTCATATTTTAATGAATTTATAGGAAACAAAATAAATCCATAGAAATATTCATTGTTTGTGTAAATTACCAGCAAAACACATAGGAAGAAATAGAAAGAAATCCCATTCAAAATATCTATAGAATACTTAAAATGTTTGAAATTCTTGTTACTCAGAAACATAGAAATTTTTTGTTCCTCTTCAGTTGTTTTAGTCTTGCCTGGCTCTTCATGACCCCTTTTGAGATTCTCTTAGCAAAAGTACTAGAATAAATTTCTCTTTTTTTCTCCAGCTCACTTTACAATGAGGAACCAAAAAAAAAAAACAGCAGGGTTAAACGATTTTCACAGGGTCACACAGCTAGTAATTGTCTGAAATCACATTTGAACTCACAAAGATGAGTGTTCCTGATTTCAGGCTTAGCACTTTGTTGACCTGGTTAGTATATCCCATCTATCTATCTACCTATCTGCTACCTACCTACCTATCTAGCTAGCTAGTTAGCTTTCTATCTGCTGTCTATACATATATACATGTATATCTGCATGTCTCTGTGTGGATATATATATATATATGTATATATACATATATATATAGAGAGAGAGAGACAGAGACAGAGAAACCAGAGATATGAGAGACTGAGAGAGAATACATGTGTGTTTAATATAAAAACTATGTTAGTATAATAATAAGGCACACTTTATAGAAATATACACCTAAATAATCAGAGTGCTTTTGGTTACCCATGCAATATAATAAAAAATGACACATATCACCTACATTAACTTATTTCTTCACTACTCCAAAGAGTTCTTTCTGTAGAGGTGGAAAAATATATAACTAAATTTATCTAGCATAACATAAAGTCAAGCATTTCAAGAAAGTAATGAGAAAAATGGTAAACAGTCCTAACAGCACTCTATTTCAAACTATGCTATAAAGCAATAATCTTTAATACTATTGAGTACTACTCTCTAATTTTTAAAATTTGAATTAAATTGAAATTAAAAATTGGGAGAAAATTACTAGAAGAGACCAGGAACACAACATACAAAAAGAAACATACTTGCATAGTGTTAAATAAAGCCAATGGCACTGGCTGTTGACATATGGGCTCAGAATTTTAAGAAATTAAAGAAAATACTGGGAAAACTTGAAAGTAAACAGGCAGAGATTAAGCATCAACAAAAATCTCATTGCATAAACCAAGAAAAACATCAAATCAATTCATAACTTAGACATAAAATGGTGGCATCATTAACAAATTATAGGAACAAGAAATAAATTGCCTTTCAGATGGATTGAAAGAGTTCATAACTGAACAGGGGAAATAGAAGATGACAGAATAAAACATGGAAAATTTTACTGTTATAAAACTGACAGTTATAGACAAACAAAACAAACACAGATAAATTAGAAGAGAAATAGGTAAACTGAGAAAAATCTTTACAGCATTTATCTAGTAAATAAATATCTTAGATTCATGATGTATAGGGGACTGACTCAAATTTATAATAAAAATTCCCAAATAGGTATGCAATGAAGAGTTATAACTAGGCAGTTTTCAAGGGAAGAAATCCAAGTGAATGAAAAAAAAACATAAATAATACAAATCATTAATAATTAATTAGAGAAATACTAATCAAAATAACATGAGTTTATGTTTAATAGTAACTGACCGTGAAAGCTCACAAAAAAAGGAATTTGACAATTGTATGTATGAACTGTAGAGAAACATAAACAGTAATGTGAAGCTGCCAAGACACACCTACCTAGGGAGGCAGTGGATAGAATATTAGGCTTGGAGATCAAATACAGCCTCAGACAAAAATCTGTCACCTTATGCCATTCACATAACTTTTGTCTGCCTCAGTTTTCTCAGCTGTAAAATAGGAATATTAATGCATTTATATCATGGAGTTGTTATGAAGAACAAATATTAGGCTCTTAACAAAATGCCTGGCAGATAGTAGTCTATTAATACTTTTTTCTTTCCTAACACATTGTTGGAGCAATGAATTTGTCTAGCCCTTTTGAAAGGCAGTTTGGAATCACATCCCAAAAGTCAATAACTCTGAATAAGCTTTGAACCAATAATACCATTATCAATCTTACACTACAAATAAATCAAAGGCAAAGCACAAAAGGACCCATTTGTTCAATGTGTACATATATGTGTATATGTGTATATGTATATATATATTTATATGTGTGTATGTGTGTGCATATATATACACACTCATATAGTATGTATGCATATATTCATGTGTATGTATGTGTACATGTATATATGTATATGTACACATGCATGTGTGTATCTATCTGCATCTACATCTATCTATTTATACACATATATAAGCTCTGTTTAGAGTGCAAAGAAGAAATAAAGTGGTGACCAACTATCAATTACTGAATGGATAAAAAATCGTTGCATATTAATGTGTTGGAATATTACTGTCTAATGAGAAATAATGAGACAGCTTTAGAGATAACAGATTTATATGAGAAGATGTAGAGTGAAGGGAGAACCAGAAAAATAATTTACACAATAAAAAAATTAAAATCTTAATTTTGAAACTTTTAAGACCTCTAATCTATTCAACAACCAATTATAATTCCATAAAACTGGCGAAGAAGAATGCTAACCATATCCTCACAGAGAGGCAATAAATGGAAGGCAGAATAAGACATATGTTTTTGGACAAGGCAAAAATAGGAATTTATATTTGTCAGGTACACATATTTGTTAAAAGGCATTTTTCTCACAATGAAGATGTGGGATAGTTAGAATAGGAATAGATTAACAAGAAAAGGGGGGAAAGAAAGAGAATAGAGTAACTGAAGCATTAAAAATGCTCAGAAGAAAGGAAAGGCCAGAAAAAATCATAAAAGTAGGGCAGCTTTGAAAGTTGCATGTTGAATTTATTAGCTATTCATAAAGAAAAGCAAGTTGTACATAATGGACATTTGCAATAAAGCTGTTTTTTTCTACTCTGTATGCCCATTTAATTTAGTACATAAATTAAAAATTACTTTTAAATAGTTATATTATCTTATATGTAAAATTTGTGTGACCATGAACAGACCACTTGAAAGCTCTATTTTCTAATTTGTAAATATGTGGATAAGAATACCTGTAGAGTCTAACAGGTGTGTGGTGAAACTAAAGTTGATATATATCCATGTGTGTATAAATGTATGTACATGTATATTTTTGTTTGTATAGATACACATTAGCATATATGGATATATACATGAGTGTGATCATAAATACATTATTTCAGTCTCTAAAGTGTTGTATAAATATCAGCTTTTTAGTATTATTATTGCCTATTGTTGAAATGATGGTGAATGTTGGGGAGACTGCAACCCAGCTGTCTTATATCCCAATCTAATGAACTGTCCACTGTTTTACAAATCCAGGTATATTCTGTCTATTGATGAATAAGGTAAGACAATAAACCTTAAAGGACTATAGAGAGTCATTAAGGCATAAGGGATAAAAAATAGTTTTGGAGTCAAGACCTAGGGTCATCTTCAGCATATACTATATTCTCTTGGGTAAGTCATTTAAACTCTAAGGCCACTAGATAAACCTCTTACCTATATTTGCATATCAATTGCAGTCAGATTGATTCAGGATTCATTAGAGTTTTCTATACCAATGAAATAATAGAAGAGTGAGATAGAGAGACTTAGAGGGATGTGGAGAGGGGAGAAGAGAGGAAGGAAAAAGAAGTAAGGACTTAAGGGAAAGTGGCAAGATGAGAGGCTTAAGAAGGCTATTGGATATTAAACTGTGGTTGATAGTTAAAGGGGTTAATAAACAAAAAAGAAAACAACCACTCCATCTGTTTTTAACAGCCAAAGAATGTGACCATGAATTTATAATCTCTAACACCAACATAGTCCGATTGTCTCCAAACTCTTGCCACAGGAACACATTGAATGGTAAACCCCTACCCGAACACTGGTAACATGACGTAGTTAGCAAACTTACAAAATGCAACAAAAGATGTAAAGAAAGGGAATCAAATTAGGGTTGGAGACCATGGGAAGGATCAACAAAGCTAAGACTTCATAAAGGAAAAGACTAAAGGTCTGACACCATATTAAAGACAATTTTTGTTTGTTGTGTGTTTGCTCTTGGACCCAGCAACTGACAAAGAGTTAAGTGAGTGAGACATCCAAATTTGTAAATATTCACCCTAAGATGGTCATTGACATTCTTCAGGCTAACGATCATCCTTATAGAACTGTCTTTAGGAATATATGGCTGATTCACCGACGGGGAGGTGAATGTCATAAAACCTTCCAATTGTTTAGATTATATTGTAAAACATAAAGATTTCTGGGAGAGGTAAGATCTTAAGATCTTGTAAGTCTTTTTCCAGGGTTACAACATAACATAGGGGAGAAGTGAAAAGTGAATTGGGAGAAGTTCAAGTGATTATGTTGAAGGAGTTCAGAATCAGTTTTGCATTTCAAGCTAAAGGACATTTATAGAATTTCTATAAATGTCTTTGAACTCTGACATATTAGAAATAAACCAGAAGACAATATTGACTATA
The DNA here is from genome assembly GCA_028658325.1 of Potorous gilbertii. Taxonomy (NCBI): domain Eukaryota; kingdom Metazoa; phylum Chordata; class Mammalia; order Diprotodontia; family Potoroidae; genus Potorous; species Potorous gilbertii. The sequence goes on from CM053769.1 coordinate 236,595,050, forward strand.
AATTTATAATGTTAAAACTATATATGTGTAGCATATGTGCATACATACATAAACACACACGTACATAATTCTCATACACCTATGACCATATAGGAGTATGCACCTATAATTTCATAGATATATATAACATCTAATAAAGCAAGACACACACACATATATGTATATACATATATACATTTATATGTGGGTATATATACAAGCATATCTGTGTATACGTGTGTATGTGTATATGTATATATATGCATTTGTATATATTTATATTAACAAATACATAAATATAAGTGTGTATGATGAATCGATTTTCTACACCAGGGAAATCAAAGGCCTGCACCCAAATGAACCAACAAACAAAAGAGTGATGGAAATGTTTAGGAAAGATGAGATTAAAGAACTATAGAAGGTACTGAATACTATCTGATATTTACCAATAAGAGCAATTTTTGTGAAAAATATTGCAACTGTATTGAGAGAAATGATTATTTCTCTCTCACATTAATTATCAATCATTGAATTAGGTAGCACCAGGATTTTTTTTCCAGAAATCTATAGGTTGTTAAGTCTCAGGAAGGATATTGCTGATAATGAAATTAAATTAACTTTTTCCTCCATTTTATTCAGATTCCCACTCTGGTGGGGAAGCTCAGTGTAGCTACATAGATTTGGGTGGGGACAAATTCTCTGATTAGAAAATCCAAGACTGGGTAGTTTAGAAGTAAATGGCATAATCAAAC
>CM053769.1:236596280-236617108 GCA_028658325.1 Potorous gilbertii
GTCAACACTCGGGGAGGAACAGGATCAAAAGAGAGAATAGAAACAATGGGGGGCAGGATAGGAGGGAGGGAAATATAGTTAGTCTTACACAACACGACTATTATGGAAGTCATTTGCAAAACTACACAGATATGGCCTATATCGAATTGCCTGCCTTCCCAAAGGGAATGGGTGGGGAGGGAGGGATGGGGAGAAGTTGGAGCTCAAAGTTTTAGGAACAACTGTTGAGTATTGTTCTTGCTACTGGGAAATAAGAAATACAGGTAATGGGGAATAGAAAGTTATCTGGCCCTACAGGACAAAAGAGAAGATGAGGACAAGCGAAAGGAGGGATGATAGAAGAGAGGGCAGATTGGTGACAGGAGAAATTAGAATGCTGGGTGTATTGGGGTGGGGGGAGGGGATAAATGAGGAGAAAATTTGGAACCCAAAATTTTGTAAAAATGAATGTAAAAAGTTAAATAAATAATTTTATATTAAAAAAGAAAAAATATAACACTCATTCTTATTAAAAACATTAGAGAACATGGGAATAAATTGAGCCTTCCCAAAAATGAAAAATAGCATCTGCCTAAAACCATGAACAAGCATTATATACAATGTGAATAAGTTAGAAAATTTCCAGTATGATCGCAGGTGAAACAATGATGTCCATCATCACCATTTCTATTCAATGTGGTGCTAGAAATGTTAGTTTTAGCAATAAGAAAAAAGGAAATTGAAGGAAAAACAGAAGGCAAAGAAAAAACTAAACTATCACTCTTTGCAGATGATATGACGACATACTCAGAAAATCCTAGAGAGTCAAGGAAAAAACTACTTGAAATAATAAACAACTTGAGAAAATTTGCAGGATATAAAATAAACCCATAAAAATCTCTATATTTCTATATGTTACTAACAAAGCCAAGCAGTAAGAATACAAAGAGAAATACCATTTAAAGTTATTGTAGGCACTATAAATATTAAGGAGTCTACCTGACTAAACAAATCCAGGACTGACTATATGAACACAATTGCAAAACATTTTTCACACAAATAAAGTCAGATTTAAATAATTAGAAAAACATCTGATGCTCATGGGGGTCCCGAGCTAATATAATAAAAATGACAATTCTACCTAAATTAATTATTCAATGCTATCCCAATCAAACTACCAAAGATGTATTTTATAAAGCTAGAAAAATAATATTAAAATTCATCTGGAAGAAAAAAAGATCCAGAAATCAAGAGAACTGATGAAAATAAATGCTAGGGAAGGTGGCCTAGACATACCAGAGCTTAAATTATATTACAAAATAGCAATCATGAAGACCACTTTGGATAGGCTAAGAAACAGAGGGGTAGATCAGTGGAACAGGTTAGGTGCACAAGACATAGGTTAGGTAGTCAATGATTATAGTAATCAGCAGTTTGATAAACCCAAAGATTCCAAGTTCTGGGATAAGAACTTACTGTTTCATAAAAACTACAGGAAAAACTGCAAAACAGCATGGCAGAAGCTGGGCATAGACCAACAATTGACACATTATATCAAAATAAATTCCAAATAGGTACACAATCTAGATAAAAATACTGATACTCTAAACAAATTAGGGTAACAAGGAATCATTTATCTCTCAGATTTATGGAGAATGTAAAAATTTATGACCAAAAACAGATAAAGAACATTATGAAATGCAAAATGAATAATTTTTATTCCATTAAATTGAAATGGTTTTACACAAACAAAGCCAATGCAACCAAGATCAGGAGGGAAGCAGAAAACTCTAGTGTCTCTGGTTAAAGTCTCATTTTTAAAATATAGAGAGACCCGAGTCAAATTTACAAGAATACAAGTCATTCCTCAATTGATATGAACAGGCAGTTTTCATAGAAAGAAATTAAAGCCATCTTTGGTCATGTGAAAAAAAATGCTTTAAATCACTATTGATTAGAGTGATACAAATCAAAACAACTCTGAGATACCACATCACACCTATCAGATTGGCTAGCATGACAAAACAGGAAAATGATTACTGTTAGAGAATATGTGGGTGAGTTAGAAGAGTAATTCATTGTTGGTTGAGCTTTAAGCTGATCCAACCATTCTGCAGAGCAATTTGGAACTATACCCAAAGGGCTATAAAATGTTCATACACTTTGACCCAGCAATATCGCTCCTAGGGATGTACCTGAAAGAAATAATAAAAATTGGAAAAGGAAAGGACCCACATGCACAAAATATTTCTAGCAGCTCTTTTTGTGTTAGACAAGGAACGGAAATCAAGGGTATGCTCATCATTTGGGGAATGGCTAAGTTGTGGTATATTATGTAATGAATATTATTGTACTACAAGAAATGATAAGCAGATGGACTTTGGGAAAACCTTGAAAGACTTATATGAACTGATGCTTAGTAAAGAGGGCAGAACGAGGAAAATATTGTACACAGCAGCAGCCACAGTGTGCAAGGACTAATTTGGATAGACTTAAACCTTCTCAGCAATTCAAGGACCTAGAACTTTTCCAAAGGACTCACAATGGAAAATGCCATCCACATGCAGAGAAAATCTATGGAGTTGGTTTGCAGCTAAGTAGATTCTTTTCTCTTTTCATTTTGTTTTGTTTTTTTTCATTCTCATACTTTCTCCCATTCATTATAATTCTTCTATACAACATGACTAATTGTGAAAATATATTTGATTGGAATGTATGTGTACAGCCCACATTACATTGCATGCTGTCTTGGGAGAGAAGGGGGAGAAAATTTAAAACTTATGCAAGTGAATGTTGAAAACTGAAAATAAATTAAATATTAAAAAATACAGCATTCATTCAATCATGTGAAGGCCGACAACATGTACCCCTACCTGGCTACTCTACATTATAATCTAAGCCTATCCAGATCATTCAACTAATCTTTAGACTGTTTGAACTTCAGCCTATTCACCATCATGGTTGCGTTCTTTGAGAGTTTTCTAGTCTATTGATGTCTTTCACAAAATACAATATCTAGAACTGAATACAATATTTCCTATATGGTCTGAAGAGGATATAAGACAAAATCAGCTATTTCATCACTCCCTTCAAATTTATGCATATATCAAAACATTATTGTTGTTTTCCTCATAAACTTCATTCCCATTCTGAATTTATGATTTTATGGTTTCAGTAGGTATAATACAATAAGAAACCTAGAGGTTATATTTGATTATTTCCTCTGTCACCTTGGACATGCAATAATTACCAATACAAACTTTTAGATCTCTCCAAGGTTTCTTCTTCTCTCGACTCCTCCTTGCTACTTCCTTGGCCAGCAATTTATTGTCAAATTTTACAATGAACTATTTGGTTATTTGCTCTAACTATAAAAGCCTGGTAACAGTCCATTTGGCTTCTAGTAGCATACCCTTCCAATCCATATTTTAGGTAGAGGAATCATCCTTGTAGATAGATTTGTTCCTTGCTTCCTTCTGCTCTTCTCAAAGATGGTTAATGAGTTCTTCTTTTCTATTTTAAAGTTACTTCCTTCTTATTTAGTTTTAACTTTGACTTTTGTTACAACTAGACCATGTATAGATGGGTAATATATCTCAGTTTCTTCATTAGTAAAATGGGGATAATAACAGTACCTTCCTCCTGGGATTGTTGCAAGGATAGAATATTACTATTAAAATTTTTAGCCTACTTATATTAATATAATAATATTATATAGTAAATTTCATTTTTCTGATATTTGTTGGAAGGTGCTTACCATGCCCAGTGCCTTCTATAGCTTATTTTCTAGAAATTAACGTAATTTACACTTACAAGTTTTCCAAATACCCTATGAATTCATGTCCTCTATATTTTATTCAAATCTTACCCTCCAATATATTTTATGCCTTTAACATATTTTGCAACAGATGATGGTATATAAACTGCAATTATCTCCATGGTGGTCTATTTGATTTTGTTCATAAAAAGAACTGTAAGGAGAGAAAACAAGGCATCTTGGGAAGTATCATTTTTGTTGACTTTGGGCATGGGAAGAAACCAATTTTGCCAACTATGTTTTTTGTTTCTCAGAGAAAATCTGCTATGCTATCATTTGATTTGGCTGCAACTTCTTGATGTGTTCTGGTTTCATTTAGAGGGAGAATATCCATATAGATGTTTCAGTTATGGTATATCATTTCATTGATTGATGGACTACATTTTTGTCTTTAAAATACCAAAAATAAAATTCTAGCACATTTCTATACCAAAACTAGTTCAATCATTTTCTAACTCATTGGTACTGTCTCAAATTCCAAATATTTGCCACATTATAGAAAGCTATAAACATTTTTGTGTATCCTTAGAGTTTGTTTCCTTGAGACTAATCACTCTCTTAGTGTAACCTGTCTTTTCCCTGCACCCATTTTCTCTTCTCACCTTTTTCTTCCATTTTTCCATTGAGAAAAATATATTTCTGTAACAAACTGTATATATATATATATATATATATATATAATATATATATAAAATATATATATAATATATACATATACACTTGTGTGTGTGTGTGTTTCCTCTCTTTGGGTAATGATAAGAATAAGGTTTAATTGAATACTCTCATATCCCCTTCTTCTTTGACAAGGTAACTCTGGATTTTGGATTTGTATATGTGGGAGTTTTTATTTTAGAATCTCTTTTAGAAACTAATTAGTTGTAGTAGCAAGCATCCTAGTACACCCAGGAAGGCCTGCTAACACAAGTCCTTTATTCTGTTTTTCTAAAGGAAAGACAGCTTCAAAAGGGTCAACAATCTCACTTTAATTACAGATAAGTAGAAAGAAGTTAGTATAGAAAATACAAATGGACAAATTAGCACAGAGATTCAAGAGACAGGGCTCCAAGTGTCTAAAAAAAGTAATCCAACCACCTAGAATACACCACTAGACCAGAAGAACATCAACATTTGAGGAGTCAGGGGCCTCTTAACAAATGGCTACTCAGTCCTGTCCAGGGAATCAAAAGGTCCTTCTCATAAGCAAACCCCCCAAGTAACATGCCAACCTCCCAGAATATATAATAAATACTTGGCCCCTGACTGTCTCAGAGAAAATAGGCATAAAACTTACTGACTAAGCACAATTGTGAATTATCTAGGTTCAAAGAAGATCAGTCCTTCAAATATTCACAATTTAGCCCAAGCCTGGGAAGTTGAACTTGAAAAAGAAACAAAAAAAATTCCCACATTACTTGTGCTTCCATTAGTGCATTCCTTGTATTTTGATTTTGTCCTTTTCTGTCATATTTTTGTGCCTCCTTTGCCAAATTGTTAACTTTTTTAATGATTTTATTGTATCACAAGCATTACTTTTCCCAATTTTTCCTCTATCTTTCTTACTTAATTTTTAAAATCTTTTTGAGTTCTTCTACAGTATGAGACCATTTCATATTTTTTTTGGATTCTTTGAATGAAGAAATTTTGACTTTGATATCTTCTTGTGAGTGTGTGTTTTGATATTATTGTGATCAAAATTTTTTTCTGTGATCAGAATTTTTTCAATTGTTTGCTTATTTTCCAACCTATTTCTTAATTTTAACTCAATGCTAAAATGGATTTCTGCTCCCCAAGTGAAGGAGGTACTGTTCCAAGCTTCTTGTAAGTATTTGCTTCTTCCAAGGTGCTATGATCTAGGGAGAAGTCTATTTACTACTCTCTGGTACTGTGCACTGATTTGTGAATGACCATAAGCACTCTTTTTCACCCTGGAACTGTGATCAGGGCCACTGCTCCCTTGCAGCTGAAAGTTCTGCTGTGCTAGTGCTCCTCCTCACACTGGGACTGAGACCCAGAACTGTGACTCAGATCCAATTATAGGCAGTGCAACAGATTTCTGCCCCAGCAAAGGGACTCTTGTAAATCTACTTCTGACTCACTACCTGATGCCTTTACACTATAAGGACTAAGAGGTCCAGAAACTGCCACTGCTACTGTTTATTCAGTCACCCTGAGAACTCCTCCTGCTTTTCTGGGGCCAGGGCTGTGCAGGCACAGCCAGCATTGGACCATGCCCTACTTTTAACCTGGTACAACAAACCTTTCCTGCTGATCTTCTAGGTTCTCATGAACTAGAAAATTATTTCCTTTCATATTTTTATGAGTTCTGTTGCTCTAGAATTTGTTTAGAGTCATTTCTTGAGGGTAATTGGAGGAGTTTGGGGAAGAATTCAGGTGAATCACTGCCTTTTACCCTGCCATTTTGACTATGTCTTTGCTTTTTAATAGGCAGGGAGCTAGCTATACCTCTTTTTATCATCTTGGTTCAGTGTAAACCTGCATATTTTTTTCATGGAATAACTGGCAAACATTTTTGGTCAGTAGCTTGGTGTTTAAATTATTATCCAGGTTGACATATACATAGAAAAGTTAAGCAATCTGTCATCCTTTGTCTAAACAATACTTATATAGATAAAGTTGGAGTAGAAATCTTTGTCATATTTCTGTCCTCGATTCTAAAACTGTGTAATTTGAAATGAATATACAAAATCTTATGTTCCACTTGCAAATATTAAATTTAGTCCTTTAAAAAAGTTTTTTGGTTCAAATTTGTTGATTTAAGCCATAAGAATGTTTTGCAATTGGACAGTTGTAAAATGGTAGAATTGCAATTGCTTATTCAATTATTTGTGTGTATGTATGTAGAAAAACATGACCATTTTAAAATTCATTGATCTAAAGATGAATCTTTTATCCTGTGGCTCCAATGTGATATTTATAGCACCCAAAGCAGCCATGAATATTCTGGAGCAATTCTGAATCACCAAATACCACAGACTCTCCACATGGAAGACAGAACCAAAACATTTATTCAGACACAAGAAACCCAAATCCATCATAATAACAAAGATTTGTATACACAATAACAACACAAAAACAACACCATCCCCAAGCCTTCTTCCATGCTATGCTTCCCACAAACCAATCCCAAGCAGGCCCCCTTAAACAAAATCACAAACAAGACCTTTCACTTAGGTTACCTAGCAGCCTACTAGCTTGCATCCTTCCTAGTTCCGATTGTTCTCATGACTAACCTCCCCTCAGCCCTGTTCTAGCTCCACTTCTTTCTGTTCCAGTCATTCAGCAAACTCCTCTCACCACAGGCTCCATGTGACTCAGACTTCCACAAGATCCATGGGCCTATTAATGAATGGGAAAGGTCTCCCCATTCAAATTACTATTATATGCCCATACCCACCTTTAAAAACCTTCAAAGGATTCTCTGCTGAACCCAGCCCATGCCTGCTGCTCCCTCCCAAACTGAGGAATAAAGAGAAATGAAGACTTTTTTGTGTTTCTATTTTCATGGATGTTTCCTATCTTTTATGTGATATGTGAGTACAGGATATGAGATGGTTTTGATGAACTGTTTCTACCCCTCAAGGTATCATGTTTGTTCTCAGACTATTTCCTATGACTGCCAAGGCCCCTTAGTGTTTGACCAAGATAAAAGCTTCTGCTTTGTCACTAGATTTAGGCTTCATGTAACCAGCACCATGGTATTTGCAAAGGAGAGCATCAGGAGAACTTCACCATCCTCACAGAAAACAACATCAGCTTGCCCTAAATCAGGACTGAATCCTCTTCGAAATTTTTCCATCCCCCGGAAGTGAAGATGTTTGCTATATACTCAGTTCCCTGTGTTAGGTCCTAACAGATATCAAAGGTTATAGAGTCATGGAGCAGGGTTATTTCTGTTGTTAAATATTCTAGGGAATCCTGAGTGATGGTGAGGAAAGGATGTAAGATATTTTGTTGGAGAAGAGTCCCTAAGGTATTTGTGCTACCAACCAAAGATTTTTTCCCTTTTAATTTAATTACAATTAGATCTTATTATTTATTATACAACTTTTAATCCAATGTAGAATAGTAAAGATGGTGTCCAGTGTTGATTATCTCTTGTGAAAGCCTGCTTAAAACATTCTTTGAGTGTGTTCTTAATTTATGTATTTTGTATTTATGTGAGTTTATTTTTATTTAATTAAAAAAATAAAAATCAAGGATAAAGGGGAAGGAGCCAAGATGGTGGAGTAGAAAGATTTGCATATGCTAGCACCAAACACACAGCCCATAAATTACCTATAAGGAGAAGCTCCCAACAAATTCTGGAGCAGGGGAAGCCACACAACAACAGAGTGGAAGAGATTTCTGTTCCAGAGAGCCCTGAAAAACTGATCCCAAAGGTCCATCACACACCAGACTGGAGCAGAGCCCAGCCCTGCCCTTGCCATGCAGCACCGAGAGGAGCAGATCTGAGCATGCTTCAGGGATGGAATCTCCAGTGACCACGAAGGTCCCTCCAACCAAAGGTGCACAGGTCAGTGAGAGAGACTTCTGGTCTGGCCGACGGGGAGCAGGATAACTCAGGCCCCCTCAGGAGGCAGAGGTGGAGACAAGGACAGCAGCAGACCTCAGCTCCCCAAGCAGGAAGGAGCTCAGATCCATTACTGAATGTCTCTACATAAACCCCCTGAGGGAACTGAGCCTGGGAGGCGACCCTGCCCCCACCTGAGCACCAGAACTTAAGCTCACATTGAATAGCAGCCCCGCCCCTGCTGAAAGCCCTGAGGCTGGGGAGCAGCATTTGAATCTCAGACCCCAAGCACTAGCTGGGCAGATCTAGGCAGGGGTGGAGAGGAATCTCAGAAGTCAAGTAACTGGCTGGGAAAATGCCCAGAAAAGGGAAAAAAATAAGACCATAGAAGGTTACTTTCTTGGTGAACAAATGTTTCCTCCTTTCCTTTCTGATAGGGAAGAAAAATCAAGGATAAATGGTTATGCATTATGGAATGAAATGATCTTGAAAAAACAAAAATTTCATGTAGCCCAAGGGACATAGCAGAGATGCATGTTGGGTTTGAAGTGTTTGTCGCATATTACCAATGTTGACTTGCATCTGAGATGTGCCATCAATGACATATTCAATAAATCTAATCCAATACACATTTAGTAGGTACCTACTATGTGCCAGGCAGTGTCCTAAACATTGGAGATAAAATTAATAAAAGAAGGATAGTCCCTGCCCTCTTAAGAAAATTAGTCTAAAGAGGAAGATCATCTTTTGTCATGAACTCAGGATCTGAACTTCATCATTCTGATAGTCCTACTCTGAACTTAAATGCATTCAGTGTATAACTAAATATAAAACAATTCCCAGGATTCCATAATGTTAAAAAAAAACAACTTTGAAAAGTTGGGTTAGAACTTCAGATTTCAATATTTATGACTGACTCATTTCTTATGACATTTATCATAACTGAGACAGGTCAGGAATATCTCAGCAATTCCAGCAGGGCTCTCAAATATACGGCAGGATATATCTTAAGCAAAGAAACAACATAGAAAGATTAATGATTTGCCTATTTTATTTTAGCACTTTTGGTTTCTACTTAAGAACATACTAAATCTTCTGATGTGAGGATATGTAGGACTAAAAATCTCATTGCTCTAAAGGGACTCACTTTTTATTTTTTTTTAACAAAGGAGGAAATAAAGCCCAAATTCGTGAAATAATTTGCCCAATGTAATCAAGAAAATTAGTGATGGAGATAAGGGGCCAGAGTGTCTTCATTCTTACTGTAATATTCTGGTCTAATTTTACAACTGAATTTAATTGAATACAACAACTATACACCACATACTATGTGCAAAAATCTGTGACAGTTGTGGAGAATTCAGACAGTGACAAGAGAATAAAAAATCTATGATAAAATAAAAATTCATGCAAAGAAAAGATACATAGTGTTGCAAATATTTCAATGTGAGATATTGTCATTTAGTGCAGGGTATCAGAGTTCTTCATAGATAAAGATGATTCAACTTGGGCTTGGAAAGTTTAAGTGAAGGGCTTAAGGTCACAGAGATAGTGAGATTCTAGATACAGTGCAGTAAGGGTTCTATCTTCTGACTCTTAATTCAGTCATCTTTAAAGGTCACCATCATGCTTCCTCTTCAAAGAATACACCTAATTGGAATTGTATTTACTATGATGTTTATCAATAGTAAAGACCATCCAACCTCTCAGAGAGTACATTGAGTTTAAAAGTATATACATTTTGAAATTGTGAATTAAAATCCATTCCAGATTAATCCCTCCTTATTGACTGTTTATAAACTACCCTAAATCAAAAGCAATTTAATTGAAAACATTTTTCTTACTACTTTACAATAACTCATTCAATCAGCAAGCATTTATTAAGGGCTCAATATGTGCCATATACTGTGCTGTGTGATGAAAGATACAAAGACAAAAGTAAAATCTTTGCTCTCAATGGAGAAAATGTGCACACAGATAGGTTCAAAAATGATAAATAGAAATAGGACACAAGATAACCTTGATAAGAAGGTATGGCAGCTAGAAGGGACAAAGAAAAATATCTGTCAAAATCAAGAATCCAGATCAAGTATTAAAACACTAACAATCAAAACAAGAACATTGTTTTATCTGAACTAATTAAACAAGTGAGTTCATTAGCATTTTTGAGGCAATTAGGGTTAATTGGCTTCCCCAGGGTAACAGAGTTAGTATGTATCTTAGGTCAAATTTGAACTCAGGTACTCATGACTCCAGGGCTAGTGCTCTATTCTCTGAATCCTCCAACTGCCCTTCTATAGCATTTTCCTTTTTGTAATGCAGGCAACTGCTGATTCCCTAAGTCAAGCTCTAAATAATAAAACTTACATTCACTTAGCATTATAGAGTTTGCAATATATCTTATGAGTATCATCTCATCTCATTTTAGCTTGAAAATAATACTGTTTTGTATTGTTTTGTGGGGTATTGCTATCCACAGATTATAGATAAGGAAACTGAGTCTTAGGGAGATTATCAATTTGCCTATGATGACACTGTCAATGGTGGGATTTGAACCTATATTCTTCCTTACTAATTCTAATACTACCCGAAAAGCCTTGTATTCTCTCTCTAATCTCTGGTTTTGGAACTGGAAGATCTGGGTTCTAATCCCAGTTCTAATAAACATTTCCTACCTATGAGATTTTGATCAAATTTCTTATCCACACAGGCTTCGATTTCCTTAACTGTAATAATATGAGGATTGAACTAAATGACCTCTGAGTTTTCTTCTCCCCCAAGATTGATAATTCTATGATGGTCTCCATGTTTAGACACTTTAGCTTATAAACAATAAAGAAACTGATGTTATATTGTCTTGAATAGACAATCACCTCTTGAGTACAAAGGTACAGAAAAAGAGAGAACAACTTTTTCATTGATTTCTCCTTAAAAATTCTAACATAGGGATACTTGGGAAACATGGTTAGATTTCAGTAGGTCCTTTCCCTAGATGGAGAAACATTTCATGATGATTAATTTGCCTTGTCAATTCTGTGTATTTTATTTTATACATTTGAAATTGTTTTCCCCAAAACATGATCTGTAAGTTTCACTAGTCCGTCCGAAGTGGTCCAAGACATATAAAAAGTCAAAAAACCCTCCTCTAAGTAAAAGGATGAAGACTTTTTCCTAACCAGGCATCAATAGCACCAGACAGCATGATGGATTGAAATGGCAATATCCAAATCGAAGTCCACGTCTCATTGTACTATGTCCCATTCCTTCTCTTTATTGATATTTATTATTGAACTCCTAAAATTAGTTAAAATTTTATTAAATAAGTTTAACTTTTTAGACTTTTTTAGATTACTATAGTTTTTTCCAATTCATATATCCTTGTTAGTAGTCCGTGTGCTTCCTAGAATTTCTAAGAATGAAGAATTGGGAATATTCCAAGAATCATGTTTAAACACCATCACCTTTACTATAACTTAAGGCACAGGCTATTTCATCGTCTAACAAATCAATGAGTACTTACGTAGTAATGATGATGTGTTCCTCATTATAGCCAATGTGAAGGTCTCTTTCCTCTCTCATGGTTTGCCTTGAAAATCACTTACTTTCTAAGTTTAATAAGATTTGGGATTATTAGTTTCGAAGCTGTGAATACATTCATTCAGCCTAGATATAATATTCATCTACTCAGTCAAGACTTTTTTTTAAACCATCTTTACTAATTAAAAAACATAATGACAGGAATAATGTAACCTATAAAGAACTTAAGGAAATTAATGGGTGGTAGAGAATACAAGGGTCTCTATCTGTCCTTTGGTTATTCTTATCAGTAAATACTAAGATTAACAACCCTATCAATGGAAGGAAAGTCTGAATTAGAGGCACTGAAGCAACTAACACCTCCAGTAAAATCAATCAAAAGGAAAGTTCATTGAATTTTAGCAGTCTGGGAAATAGTGCAAGCTGTCAATACATAAAACATGAGAGAAAAGAAAACTCAATGAAGGCTTTCCTAAGAGACTAGAAGGTAAAACTGAATTGGACCAAAGATTCTAGAATTAGTCACCTCTGGAATTGAGTCAATCTGGAGAGCTCAAATAGAAAGATCATTTTCTTGGTCTGTATACACCAATTACAAGGAGCCTGAATCTTTATTGACACACTAGGAAGAATATGGGACTAGATTGAGTCAAAGGACCTAGACTGATTTTTAAACACTGCTACATTTTAGTCATGAATAATGAGAAAGATCACAAAATCTTCAAGTCTCTGTTTAATCACATCTAAATTGAAGAAGCTGGACTATCTTATCTCTAGTATCCCCTTCCAAATGTAAGATCTCATGATTTAAGATGAAAATAGGTGGGGTTGCTTAAAAACTTGCTGCTGAAGACCATATTCAACTCAATTTATGTCTCTGAGCTTCAGTTTCCTAATCTGTAAAATGGGAAAGGTTGAATACTTGCATGAACTACTTCATCAGGTTATTAAGAATAAACTTTTAATATGACTAAAAGATATAAAATGCAAATTAACATTTTACTGACATCCAGAATATATTCAACCTAGGATTTTAAGCAAAACTGTTCTGTTCTTTGGTACTCAGCAAAATATGGTGACCTTGAATCATTTCATAATGCAACTTTATTCTTCTAATTACGATAGCCATCGATTACTCTAAACCTTTTTCAGAGTTCCAAACATTTTACTTGACTATTACGTGAATTATCAACTATTATCATTAGTCATTTTTGTTACATTTTAAAACAGAAGAGTGAATGAATATTTCAATGAATGTGTAAGGATATCTGTCATCTAATCAATGAAATCAAAACTAACTTGCAGATATAGATTTCAAGTTCATCTTTCTTGCAGTAAAGATGGGAGGATTAGCATATTAACAGCATAGACTTACTTTACTAAACACAGCTATATTAGGTATGCAAGTCTCAGTTTAAAATTCCTGCATTTTTCTCTCCTGGGAGATTATGATGATTAACTACATAAGTCTTCCATATCACTTAAATTACTGTAAAATATTCTTCCCATACCATATCTTTAGAAAACATTGTAGCTTTTATCAGTCTGAATTAAAATGTTATTACTCAGTTTACTGCTACTGCAAAAGAATGTCAGAACCTATTGCTATATGTGGCTTAGTACTATTTAGCTAAACTGAAACTATTCAATTGTAAAAATGATCTGAGAATTTCTAATAATCTATTAAAATTTCTGACCTAATGGAATTTAGAAACTAATATGGATGCATACTTTTTGTCCATGATTGGAATATATTACTAGATAGAATTCACAAAATGTTGTTGAAAGTACTGTACATCTTTATTGAAGGAAGTCTTCTCCAGACTGACTCATTTCTATTCTACACGGACCAGTACTCAAAAAAAGTGACACTATAGTGACACATTTCCTCTTCCTCTTTCTATTCCTCCTCCTCTTGCTCTCCTTCTTTTTTCTTTCTCTCTCTCCTCATCCTCTTCCTCCTCTTTCTTCTTTTCTTCTCCTCCTTCTTCTTCCTTTTCTTCTTCCTCTTCTCCTTCCTCTTCTTCCTCCTCTTCTCCTTCCTCTTCTTCCTCTTCTTTCTCTTCTTCTTCCTCCTATTCCTCTTCTTCTTCTTCTTTCTTCTTCTTCCTCCTCCTCTTCTTCTTCTTCTCTTCTTCCTTTTCCTCTTCTTCCTCTTCTTTTTCCTCTTCTTCCTCTTCTTTCTTCCTCTTCCTCTTTTTCTTCCTCTTTTTCTTCCTCTTCTTCTTCTTCTTCTTCTTCTTCTTCTTCTTCTTCTTCTTCTTCTTCTTCTTCTTCTTCTTCCTTTTTTCCTGTTCCTCTCTTCCCTTTACTTTCCTAGATTATTTGAGATCCATTGATTCCATTTCTTCATTATATAATTCCTTGTCTATTCATTTTAATCAGACTCCCATCCTCGATACTCCTGGAACTATTATCTCCAGGGTCACTGATCATTGTCTATGAGGATCTTATGACATTATGTGTGTAAAGGATTCAGCATAGTGCCTGACACAGGGTAGGTGTTACATAAATGCTAATTATAATACTTATCATTGTTACTATTTTGAATAATTATTATTTTGTTGCTAAACTGAATGACTTTTTCTCAGTCTTCCTTATTTTAGACTTTTCATTAGCACATTATTTGTTTTCAGTCACTTTAGCTGTGTTCAACTCTTTGCTGGCCAAGATACTGGAGTGATTTGTCATTTCCTGCCCAAGCACATTTTATAGGTGAAGAAACTGGGGCAAACAGGGTCAGTGTTTGAGACTGGATTTGAACTCAGGAAAAAGAGTCATCCTGATGCCAGGCTTGGCATTCTATCGATTGTGCCACCTTGCTTGCCCTTTATTAAGCTATAAGCTAAATCTTTTCCATTAATATGCTCTTTTCCCTTGACCTCAAAAACTTTTCCATTTCCTATTTTGTCCCCTCCTTTCTAACTATCATTTGTTCCCATTCCATGAATGAATTTTCTCCTTCCACACATGGATATGAAGTCATTCATGGCTTTATACATGTGTTCTTATTTCATCCTCTACATTTTCTCTTTGACAATATTATCTATTAGCATGCTTATAATTATCGCCTGTATTTATCTGTTTCCAATGAAAGACAGAGACACATAGTCAGAAACACAAGGCGAGATACAGAGAAAGAAAGAAGGAACTAAGATGGACAGATTCAGAGTCACTAAAAGGCAGTGAAATTGTGAGAAAGAGAGAAACTGGTATCTCCTAATTTTTGAGACTTTGCCAAAGGTCATTCCTTCTCTCGTTTCCTCATTGAATTTCTCAATTTCTATTGACTCTTTTTCCTTTGATTATAGGTGTACTGAAGTCTGAAATAAGCTAAAAACAAGATAAAAGACAATCTCATTGACTTCTCTTGACTGGAAATATGTTATATATGTGATGCTTCCAGAGATTTAGTGTAACATACATTGGTCCAGAGTAGAGAAAATCCCTTTTAACTTTATCAAGCCTCAAATTTCTTATGTCAAGATATCTAGACCATTCTTTTGCCCATTCCATATCCTATCCTGTGTGTGTGTGTGTATGTGTGCGTGTGTGTGTGTCTTCTTTGCTCTCAGATCATAAGCTCCTTGGGGGAAGGAACTGCACTATTATTTCACATTTTAGCTCAACTAATTAGCAAAATTAATATTCTTATATGCAGATCACAAGAAAAAATTCAACAAAGAATTTATGTAGGATTCATGAAAGGGAAAATATATTAATCCCAAAAGATGGAAAGATAAACTTCATTCTGATCATTTTAAAGCTGTAGCCTCATTCTGTGACAATGGATCCGTTAAACTGGTGGTTCTAGCCTTGAGGCCTTGGAAGTTAGTTATTTTTGTGTGTTTGTTTTTTTAACCTGTTGCTTTAACCGTTTACATTATTTTACTTTTGAGAATCATTATTCTAAGAAAGAAGCATATAGTTTTTATCAGCCTTCAAAGTAGTCTCATGAAACATACACAAAAGGTTAAGAACTCCTACATTAAAGTATCAGAAAAGCAGATCACTTAATGGACGTGTAGAAACTATATGTTGCATTCAAATGAGATGAATACTTTTTATTGCTTAGGTCCTTTATTTCCTTCATGGGTTTTGTGCCCAAATAATTATATACTCATTGGTCTGCTGATAATCAGCCTGTCAATCGAAGTGGTCATCAGAAAGAAAATTCAGTCATTGTATATATGTATACATATGTACGTACATGTATATATGTGTATGCATGTGTACATGTATGTGTGTTGTATCAGTAAGTGTCCAACATACACAGGGGAGCCTGCTACCACAGGTATTTTAGATCTACTTTTATAAAAAGAAAGGGGTCAACAATCACTTTAATTACATTCAGCATTCAGGGACCAACAGACAGGCTTCCAATTGTCTGATCCTTATACAGATATATAAGTAGCTACCAGAGCGGGAAGCAGCAACATCTGAGTTTTCAAACCAGGGTGCTGCTGATTAGCTTCCCAGACCCTCATCTGGCACACAAACCTCCTTCCAAAACTAAGCCCTAAACAAAAATCTTCCCTCAGAGTATATATGCATATATGCATATATCTATATATATATGCATATATGCATATATACTCTTTTCAGAGCCAGAGAGCACAACCCCCCCTGACCCAGTGCCTCTTTAGCAATCAGTAAAAGGTGTGGGTCTTCATAGGAAACAAGCCTCCCCTAATCAAGCCTACCTCAATAGACTTACCTGAGACCTATCAATGTGTGGGGAGGATTTTTAACTCAAATTACATCTGTGTACACACATACATATATACATACATACATGCATGCATACACACATGTATGTGGGGGAGGCTGTATGAACCATTGGCAGGAGACGTGACGAAGTTCTGAAGAATGGTAGTTGCCTTTGATGAGAAGGATCAGCTCCTTACTGAGAACTGGAGCAGAGGAAGTTTTAGAGAACTCTTGAAGTTTTAATTTGGTGGTTCAGAGGAGAAGAAAACCATGAAATATTCCCTTCATTTCTTTCAAAGTACAGTGTGAGATGTAGATCTTAGATGAGATAGAGAGAGAAAGGAAAACGGAGATAGAGGAAAGAAGCAAATATTTTGAAAAGCCACTAAGTAGGTTGAGATTTAATTATAAAACAATAAATAAATAAAAGTGCCACACAATGTCAGGGTTCCAATTGACAATAAATAACACAAACTTAGAGTGTCCCAGTCAACACAGTAACATGATTGCTTTCAGTCATTACAAGCAGAAAATGAGTAGGAGGGGAGAAAGTAGATCATATGGATAATTGAGGGTTTGGGTTGGAAAGACATGTCTGTTAGTAATTAAGACAGTATAGGATTCAGCAATTGAGGATAGTAATTATTTGGACTACTTTTGACCTTATGTTATACCTTTCCAAAAGAGTTTAAAAAAATAAAAGACTGCTTAACTTAGAGCCAGCAAGAAGATTTGAGCAAGATATTAAGAAGTTCTAATATACAAATTTTTGAGACATTGGCAAATATTGCCAAGGAAATTAGTCTATATATCATTAAGAAGTAGATTGAGTTCTGTATCCTGGGGATTAGTCTTGTATAATTCATTATAACTGGACAGATAGGAAACTCTACTTGATAGTGGAAAACTGTCAGAATTTTATGGTTTAGTCACTGAATTTTGACCAGTTTTTGCATTGAGATACTACAGGGCATTAAAATTTAAAACAGTATTAATCAACCAAAAATTTTTCCAAAAGGGACATTTATCAATTTGGATGAATATTCTTTCGAAGGGGGCATTTATCAGTTTGGATGAATAGGTGAGAAGAACAAAAAGAAGAAACATTAGTATTAAGATTAAGTTGAATATCTTATATCACATTTGAAAAGTGCTATGCCAGAACGATTTTAACTTTGACTACCATGTAATAAGCACTCTGAGGTCCACAGGATATTCTTAATGAATTAAGTCCACATTGCAATACCCTGGTCACAGCAATTCTTTTCTCTAAAACACTAACGGCCTGCATTGTCCTAAGAAAATGACATGAAAGAGGGCAGAAGCAAGATGGTGGAGTAGAAAGACAGATCTGATATATCTCTCCCCCCAAAACCCATAAAATATCTTTAAAAATGGCTCTAAATAAATTCTAGAGCAGCAGAAGCCACATAATGACAAGTGAAAGAGATTTCTAGCCCAAGGAAGCCTGGAATGCTGAGATGAAAGGACTATAGCACCAGGTTCAGACTACAGCACATCCCACAGAGCTCAGCACAGCCTTGGTCTCACAGAACAAGAGGGAAAGGACTGGAGCAGGCTTCAGGGTGAAGAATCCCATGTAGCAGCTGAGATTCTCAGATTCTTCCACCCACAAACCCGAGAAACAACTTCAAAGGTCAATGAGAGAGTTCTTTCACCTAAGTCAGAAGGGAGCAGGGTCTTGCCCTAGCCCCAGTCCCAGGTAACTACAGCATCCATTTTTGGAGCCCTCAGCCTAAAGACCCCGGGGGAATCAAGCAGCTGACCTGGATCTCAGCCGTGAGTGGTGGGGGATGAAGTGGAGCACTGGCATGGTGGAACTGGAGGCAGTTGTGGAGAAGGAACCCTACTCACAGAACCTATGTGAAAAATCTTGTGGTTGCTCCCAGACCAGAGTGCAGGCTAGGAGAGGAGTAAATACTTCTTCCTTAGTTGTGCCATCTTGGAGGAACAGAGAACTTGCAGATCACTATAACACTTATCAAAGGACTAAAAAATCAAGCAACTGGCTGGGAAAATGCCCCCAAAAGGGGGAAAATTAAGACTACAGAAGGTGATTGCCTTGGTGAAAAGGTATTTTCCTCCATCATTTCAGATGAGGAGGAACAAAGCATAGCATTAGAGGAAGACATCAAAGTCAAGGCTTCTTTATTCAAAGCCTCCAAAACAAACTTACAATGGTCTCAGGCCAAGGAAGAGCTCAAAAAAGATTTTGAAGAACAAGTAAGACAGGTGGAGGAAAAATTGGGAAGAGAGATGAGAGTGATGCAAGAAAATCATGAAAAGTAAATCAACAACTTGCTAAAGACGACCCCAAAAATGCTAAAGAAAATAATATCCTTAAAAATAGACAACTCAAATGGCAAAAGAAGTGCAAAAAGCCAATGAGGAAAATAATGCTTTAAAAAGCAGAATTAGCCTAATGGAAAAGGAGGTTCAAAAACTCACTGAAGAAAAAAGTTCTTCACAAATTAGAATGGAACAGATGGAAGCTAATGACTTAATGAGAAACCAAGAAATTATAAATCAAAACAAAAAGAATGAAAAGATTGAAGACAATGTGAAATATCTCATTGAAAAAACAAGTAACCTGGAAAATAGGTACAGGAGAGACAATTTAAAATTTATGGGGCTACCTGAAAGCCATGATGAAAAAAAGAGCCTAGACATCATCTTTCATGAAACTATCAAAGGAACAGCCCTGATATTCTAGAATTAGAGGGTAAAATAAATATTTGAAGAATCCACCAATCACCTCCTGAAAGATATCTGAAAAGAAAAATTCCTAGGAATATTTTAACCAGATTCCAGAATTCCCAGGTCAAGGAGAAAATATTGTAAGTAGCAAGAAAGAAACAATTTGAGTATTGTGGAAATACAATCAGGATGACAGAAGATCAAGCAGCTTCTATATTAAGGAATTGGAAGACTTGGAGTATGATATTCCAGCAGTCAAAGGAATAGAATT
This sequence comes from Potorous gilbertii, assembly GCA_028658325.1. Classification (NCBI taxonomy): domain Eukaryota; kingdom Metazoa; phylum Chordata; class Mammalia; order Diprotodontia; family Potoroidae; genus Potorous; species Potorous gilbertii. The sequence continues at coordinate 236,615,844 of CM053769.1, forward strand.
AAAACCAAGAGTCACCTACCCAGGAAAACAGAATATAATACTTCGGAGTAAAAATGATCATTCAATGAAATAGAGGATTTTTCAAGCATTCTTAATGAAAAGACAACAGTTGAATAGAAAATTTGACTTTCCAACACAAGAATCAAAAGAACCATGAAAAGTTCAACAAGAAAGAGAAATCATAAGGGACTTAGTAAAGTGGAACTGTTTACATTCCTACATGGAAAGATAATATTTGTAACTCTTGAGACTTTTCTCAGTATTTGGGTGGTTGAAGGGATTATATACATATAGACAGAGGGCACAGGGTGAGCTGAATAGGAAGGAATGATATCTAAAAACTGGTCTGTTATAAAACATACAAAAAAATTTTTTAAATGGAAGGGAAAAGAGGGGAGGTGAGAGGGAAAAGTGAAGATTACTGTCATCACATTTGGTTTGAGAAGGTTATAACACGCACACTCAATTTGGTAGGAAAATCTACCTACACTACCAGAAAGTAAGAAAGAAGGTGATAAGTGGTTATGTGGGAGGCATGACAGAAAGGAGGGCAAATAGGAGGAGAGAGTAATTGGAAGTAAACATTTTTGGGAAGGGAAAAGGTCAAAAGGGAGAATAGAATAAACAGGATAAGATAGAGGGAAATATAGTTAGTCCTCATAACATGATTATTATGGAAGTCTTTTGCATAACCACACATGTATAGCTTATATCAAATTGCCTACCTTCACAGTGGGGAATATGTGAGGAGGGAGCAAGGGAGAGAAATTGGAACTCAGATTTAGAAAAAAATGTTGAGAATTGTTTTTATATGCAACTGGGAAATAAGAAATACAGGTAACAGAGTATATAAATCTCTCATGCCTTACAAGAAAAGAGAGATCGGGGGGGTGGAGCCAAGATGGCGGAGTAGAAAGACTCACCTATGCTAGGTCTGAACCCACAGCCCATAGATTCCCTGTAAAAAGAACTCCTGACAAATTCTGGAACAGTGGAAGCCGCGCAGCAACACAGTGAAGGAGATTTCCGTTGCAGAGAGCCCTGAAAAACCGACCACAAAGGCACCCCAGGCGGGAGCGGAGCCCTGCCCTGCCGAGCGCTCCCCTGCCCCGCCCCAGCCACGCGGCACTGAGAGGAGCCAGCAGAGCCCAGCAGGCGGCAGGGACAGGACCTGAATCTCCGGGCGGCGAGAAGGTCCCTCCACCCACAGATGCACAGGTCAGTGAGGGAGACGGGCTGAGAGGGGAGCGGGGGATCTCCGGGAC
>CM053769.1:236617608-236634410 GCA_028658325.1 Potorous gilbertii
CTAATTTTGAAAGAACTATTTTCTTCAGTGAGTTTTGTACCTCTTTTTCCAGTTGGCTAATTCTGCTTTTGAAAGCATTCTTCTCCTCATTGGTTTTTTGAACCTCTCTTGCCAATTGAGTTAGCCTATTTTTCAAGGTGTTATTTTCTTCAGCATTTTTTTGGGTCTCCTTTAGCAAGGTATTGACGTGCTTTTCATGCTTTTCTTGCATCTCTCTCATTTCTTTTCCCAGTTTTTCCTCCACCTATCTAACTTGATTTTCAAGTTTTTGAGCTCTTCGACATGGCTTGAGCCCATTGGATATCTATTTGAGATGTTTGGGATACAGAGGCCTTGACTCTTATGTCTTTACCTGATGGTAAGCAGTTTTCTTCCTCGTCAGAGAGGAACCTTGGAATCATTTGTTCCCCGAGAAAATAACCTTCTATGGTCTTATTTTTTTTCCCTTTTCTGGGCATTTTCCCAGCCAGTTATTTTACTTCTGAGAGTCCTCTCCACCTCAGGCCAGATCTGCCCAGCTAGTGCTTGGGGTCTGAGATTCAATTGCTGCTCCCTAGCCTCAGGGCTTTTTGGTGGCTGGCTGGCTGCTATTCAGGATAAGATTAAATCAGGTTCTCAGGTGGGGGCAGGGCTGCCTCCCAGGCTCAGTTCCCTCAGGGGGTTTATGCAGAGACCTTCTGTAATGGAGCTGCTGCTGAGCTCCTCCCTGCTCTGGGAGCCTCTGGCCACCCGCTGCCTCTGACGCTGCCTCCCGAGGGGGCCCGAGTTATGGAGATACCCCGCTCCCCTCTCAGCCCGTCCAGATGTCTCTCTCACTGACCTGTGCGTATGTGGGTGGAGGGACCTTCGCAGCTGCTGGAGATTCCGTTCCTGAAACCTGCTTGGATCTGCTTGCTCCTCTCAGTGCCACGTGGCCAGGGCAAGGAAGGGCTCCACTCCTGTCTGGTGCATGATGAACATTTGGGGTCGGTTTTTCAGGGCTCTCTGGAATGGAAATCTCCTTCACTGTGTTGCTGCATGGCTTCCACTGTTCCAGAATTTGTTGGAAGTTCTTTTTAGAGGAAATCCATGGACTGTGGGTTTGGAGCTAGCATATGTGAGTCTTTCTACTCCGCCATCTTGGCTCCACCCCCCCACAAACAGTTCTTGATTACTTAGAAGTCGACTATTCTATAGATCTCCCCCACCCTCTAGGAGCTCACTGTGGTTCCACCCATGGCTCTGCCATAACTGTATGGCTAAGCATTCTGAAGTACTTCAGTGTCTTTCCTCACTTCTCCTCCTCCATCTGAGCAGCTTCAGTGCCTGGAGAAAAGAGCCCTTGGCTTGGGGCTGCAGCTGTGTTGGTGTTAATATTGCTGCTGCTGCCACAGTCAGTGTCCTTGCTGCTGCCCCTGCTGTCATCTTCCAGGACCAGAACACAGCCTGCCACAGCAGTCAAATTTACATAATATAAACTTATGGAAGGAAAGAACCATCTATATGCATGATTTGCCTTAATTATGTTACCCATAATTCAACTAAGAATTATATTGCTCAGTCATTTCAATGGTGTCCAATTCTTTGTGACCTTGTTTGGGTTTTTCTTGGCAAAAATACTAGAGCGGTTGGTCATTTCCTTCTCTAACTCATTTTATAGATGAGGAACTAAGGCAGACATAGTTAAATGACTTGCCCAGGGTCACACAGTTAGTAAGTGTCTGAAGCTAGATTTGAGATCAGATCTTCCTGATTTCGGGCCCAGCACTCTCTCCATTGTGCCACCTAGCTGTCCCAAGAAAGATACAAATATATCCTTTATTGATCATAATACAGCAAATCATAACTACCACCTTCCACTATATCACCTAATGGCAATGAGAGGTGATAATTATTTTAGGCTGGACAGTCTGCTCAGAATGCATACTAATAAACACCCTGAAAATTAGCTTGACAAAACTACTATTAGACTTAATTGTACATAGGGAACAGGCAAAGCATTTGCAGAAGTTAGAAGAAAAAAAATGTACCTTTGACACTCAAATTTTCAAAACTCAGTTTTTTGTAAATATCTTATAAGGTTGTAAGTTATGATTTAAATAAACTGTTGATTCCATTTATAAGCAAAAAGAATATAAAAAACCATATTTAATAAAAATGTTATTTCTACTAAGTAAAAGAGTCTTCCAAACTTCAGTTTGACGCACAATAAAAGTAGTAACAATATTAAGAACAACTCTGAATTAATCAGATTAGTTTTACTTAATCTCACTCCTGGTAGGATTTCATGTGTAAGTAATACCTTCCGTTGTGATGTTCATAGCAATCAAAGTATAGCGCTGTTTGATTAAAATAAAGGTTGCCTAACACAAATGCTCAGGTTCCTTTGCTCTTGTCATAAGGACAGCACAAAAAGCATTCAAAACTGGCTTTACTAAATACAGGGTGTACCAAAGCAAAGTTTGAAGACTGGATTCTCCCCCCCTCAAAAAAAATTAGTTTATTTTTAGTGTGCTCTCAGATGTAAATGACATTTCGATCAGTGAACTAGGTTAATCCTATAACTAGTATAGTATTTTATTATAAAGACAGCTTATGAGATGCCAAGATAGTGAAGTACAGGCAAGAACTCACCAGATTCTCTTCCAATTTAAAATAATGCCTCGAAGTGAATTCTGGAATTGTAGAACCAATAAAAGATTGGAGTGAAATAAATTTCCAACCCAAGACAAAGTAGGAGTCAACAGGAAAGGTCTGTCACACTGGAATGGTCGTCAACCCTGGAGTGAAGTGCAGACCTTGGAAGTGACTGCATCAATTGTAGACGCAGCAATAGCTTCAGGAACTCACAGATAGTAAGGAGGTTGGACAATTGGTCACAAAAAAGATTATAGAAGACCCTTTGCTGCAGCTGAGTTCACGATTCTGTTGTATTGCCCATATGCAGTTCTGGGTCACACTCCTAAGGCATAAAGGAGCACTGGCACTTGTGACCAGAGGGGAGTAAGGGTTCTAGTCACAGTTCCACAGTAGAGAAGAGAGCTTGTGATCATTTCCAAGGGAGTTTCAAGACAGAAAGGAGGATTAGCACTTGTTGCTATAGGAGAACAAGGACTTGGTCACAGTTCCAGGGCCAACAGGAGCACCAGCACTTTTAGCTATAGGGGAACAAGCTCCTTTCCTGCATAAAGACCACAGCACAGGTCAAGAGAGCAGTGACCACACCTCTCCTTAGATCATTCCACCTTGGAAGCATCAAAAACTTACAGAATTCCATTATGAACTCTGAAAGTAGTAACACAAAAAATATGAAGTTTGGGATAGTGACCTCTTTACCCCAGGAGCAGAGGCCAAATTTAACTTAAAGTTAAAAGTTAAGAAATAGGTGGAAAATGAGCAAATGATATTAAAAAAAGAACCTGTCCATAAAAAGTTACTATGGTGACAGGGAAGCTCAAGACATCTTAGTTTATACTCAGAAGAGGACAATGAAGACAAAACAGCTATAAACAAAACCTCAAAGAAAAAATGTATGGTGAACACAAGCCCAACAAAATTCTTGGAAGCATTCATAAAGGGTTTACAAAATCAAATAAGAGAGGTAGAGAAAAAAATGAGAAAAGAAATGAAAATGATGCAAGAAAATTATGAAAAGAGAGTCAACAGCTTGGTAAAAGAGGCACAACAAATACTGAAAAAAGTAACAGTTTAAAAAAATTGACAAATGGAAAAGGATATACAAAAACTCACTGAAGAAAAGAACTACTTAAAAATAGAATTGATCAAATGGAAAAAGAAGTATGACAGTTTATTAAATTATTATTAAATTTATAAAATTATTAAAATAATTCCTTAAAAATTAGGATAAGTGGAAGCTAATGACTTTATGAGACATCAAGAAACAAAGCCAAAAGAATGAAAAAAATAGAAGAAAATATGAAATATTTCATCATAAAAACAACTGACCTGGAAAACAGATTGGAGAGAGATAATTTAAGAATTATTGGACTACCTGAAAGTCATGATCAAAGAAAGTGCCTAGACACTATATTTCAAGAAAATTTCAAGGAAAACTCTTCTGATATCCCAGAATCAGAGAATAAGAATAGAAATTGAAAGAGCTCACCCCTCATCACCTGAAAGATATCCGAAAAGGAACCTTCCAAGAGTATCATGACCAAATTCCAGAAATCACAGGTCAAGGAGAAAATATTGCAAGCCAGAAAGAAACAATTCAACCATTTTGAATCTACAGTCAGGATGACACAAGATTTAGTAACTTTCACATTAAAGAATCAGAGAGATTGGAATATGATATTCTGGAGGGCAAAGGAACTAGGAGTACAATTAAGAATAACCTATGCAGTGCAACTGGGAAATAAGATATACAGACAATGGGGTATAGAAATCTATCTTTCCCTACAGGAAAATAGAAGGGAAAGGGATGAGAGAATGTGGCAAAGAGGGGGGATGATAGAAGGGAAGGGAGATTGGGGGAAGGGGTAATCAGAATGCAAGCCATCTTGGGGAAGGGGAGAGGGGAATGGAAGTAAATGTTGAAAACTAGAAATTAATTTATAAAAAAATACGCTCCCTCTCCCAAAACAGAATAAGTTATGCAGGAGTGGCTGGGCCAGGCAGACCACATCCTGGTGACTTAAGGAGGAGGAGTTGTGAGTGAAAGAAACCTATACTCCCAAAGATGGCCTAACATGATGAAACCTGACTGGGTGGGAGTCTGCTGTGATATCAGAGATGAAAATAGATTCCACTATATCTCTTTGACTGAACAAATCACATGGGGATGCTCAAAGAGTACTAAAGAGGATTGGGAATAACTTGCCCTTAAAAGTACACTTCCTTAGGCATACATTCAGTCACTGTGCAACATCTCTAACTTATATACGAATGATGTGGCCCCCTGTTCCTACTTTGACTGATATTGCTTAGATGGCAGCAGATGAAGAGAAAACCTATACTCAAACCAGGAATAACACCCAACTCTAAAGGCATAAGGGGAAGCCAAGCCCACCACGTCATGTGGCACAATATCTCACTGTCCAACCTACAAGGGCCAGAGGAGAAACTCCTCACTTTGAAGAAACCTGGTTTATCAGCCCTGAGCCAAGCCACCAAACTATAGATGAGTTGTCATGTATACAGACAAATTGCCAAGATTTGGGCAGTAGATGCAGCTTCATTTTCACAAACACCAGATTTCTTACCTTCAGGAAGTTCAAAAGTCTCTTCTTTTTACCTTATTTTGGAGCCTCATTCCACTCTACAACTTCTATTGCCATTAGTGACATCACAGAGGAGGCTGAGTAAGGAGGCCCTAAGTTTCCATCAGTTCCCTTGTTTGTTCTGTTAGTTCTGAATGTTGAAAACCCAACTCCAAAGTTGACTGCTTCTTGGCTGAATATGAGGACCGTATGTCTCTCTGCAGAGCTAGCTGCTTTGCAGACATGATGGGCATCCTGAAGGACATTTAGGTGAACCAGAGCCAAGACTTGAATCAGAGCTTGGTGAGGTAAGAAGACCCTGCTGTTATCATGTTAGAAAGATTGAGAAAATTTGCTCTGAGGGAAGAAGATATCAGCATGAAAGGAAATTGACAGTCCTTTCTATGGAGCCTTATACATGGCCTTTTCTCTATAAGCTGTCTCACAGCAGATACTTCTTTGCCTTGCAGTTAGAAATGTCCCTCCATGATAGAAAACACTGATTGGCTAGAAATGGGGAGAATAGGGAAAAGCTGACCTGTTTTCAAACCTTGACCATCATTCAAACCTTAACAAAACTTTTCAGCAAAATTTTCTAAGCGTAATTTTGAGTTGAGGGCTTTCAGATCCTTGGTCATGCTGCTTTGGTTGCCAGACACTGAAGGACAAGATTGGAGTTTTGTCCCATACTGATGACTAGTTTCACTGTTTTTTCTACACAACTCCTGGGCTCTCAGAACATGTGCAATATGTCCTTCACATTCAGCTGCTTCTTTTGAGAGGATCAGGGTGCTGGGAAAACCTGAGATCTTCTCAGCACCAGTTATAAACCAACATTTGTACCCTGCCTACATACACCAGCACCCAGCTGTGCTGTGGCTTCCTACGGGTCCTGCAGCCCCACCTCATGAATAGGCAGCTGCTGGCAGACCAGGGCTTGCAGGATCCTTGGGACCTCTGCTTCACTGCCATGACATTGATGTCCAACAGCAATGTTCCATGGCTATTGAGGAATTTCAGCAGGGAAGAGGAAGAGGGGAGAGGGCTGTGCTTCATTTGGGGTCACATTTTCTCATATCTGAACCCCTGTTAAATCATTCCAAAGTCCTCACCCAACACACCTAATGCATGGCCCTGTCTTCCTTGGGACATCTTCAGTAAAACTGTGTATATGTGTGTGTGTGTGTGTGTGTGTGTGTGTGTGTGTGTGTGTGATGTATTTGGATCAAAGCACTACGGCATTAAAGAAAGTTTTTTGAATGGTTAATAAAAAAGAATAATACCCAGAAAAACCAAGTAAAACCCTTTAAGTTTAAGAATTGGGTGTTTAATAAAAAGAGAACTTTCAAGTACTCCTGATGAAAAGACCAGAGTTGAATGGAAATTTTGACTTTCAAATACAAGACTCAAGAGAAGCATACAAAGGTAAGTGAAAGAGAAATAAGGCATTCAATAAGATTAAACAGTTTATATTCCTAATTGGGAAGATGATACTTGTTACACCTAAAAACTTTATCATTTATAGGACAGTTAGAAAGGAATGAAGGGAGGCTGGGAAAGAAGAAGGGAGGGAAAGAAGGAAGGAAGTGGAGACACAGAGACAGAGAGACCGAGAGAGACAAGGATAAATGGGGAAAAAGACTAGAGGGAAATATGCAGTTAGTAATTATGATTGTGAATGGGATAAACTCATTGATAAAAGAGAAACAGATAGAAGAATGGATTAAAAGCCAAAATCCAACAATATTTTGCTTATTAGAAACACACTTGAAACAGACATACACAAAGTAAAAATAAGGGACTGGAGCAGAATCTATTATACTTAAGTTGAGGTTATAAAAAAAAAGCAGGGGTAGCAATCATGATCTCAAAGTAAAAGCAAAAATATACTTAATTAAAAGAGATAAGCAGGGAAACTACATTTTGCTTAAAAGGTAACACAGGCAATGAAGTAATATCAGTACTAGACATTTATGCACTAAATTGTGTAACATTCAAATCCTTAAAGGAAAAATTAAATGAAATCAGGAGGAAATAAACAGTAAAACTATACTAGAGGGGGACCTCAATTTTCCCCTTTCAGAACTAGATAAATCTAGTTAAAATAAACAAGAAAGAGATTAAGGAAAAATGGATAGACTTTTAGGAAAGTTAGGTGATATAGACCTCATAGAAAACTGAATGGGAATAGAAAGAAGTATTCTATACCTTGTTCTCAATTGTGCAAAGCACTTTTACAAAAACTGACCATGTGTTAGGGAATGAAAATTTCATAACCAAATGCAGAAAAGCAGAAATATTAAATGCATTCTTTTTAGGCTGCAATGCAATAAAAATTACATTCAATAAAAGACCATGGAAATATGAATTAAAAATTAATTGAAAATTAAATAATCTAATCCTAAAGAATTAGTGGGTCAAAGAACAAATCATAGAAACAAACCATAATTTCATTAAAGAAAATGACAACAGTGAGACAAAATGCCATGAAATGTGACCAAAGCAGTGCTTAGGGGAAGATTTACATGTCTAAATAGTTGTATCCATGAAAGAGAGAAAAAGCAGTTCAGTGAATTTGGCATGTGACTAAAAAAAAAACTAGAAAAATAACAAATGAAAAGCCTCCAGTTAAATACCACATTGAAAATGCTGAAAATCAAAGGACTGATTAATAAAAGTACAAAGAAAATCACTGAACTAAAAATTGGTTTTAGGCAAAAAAAACCCCACACCCCAATAAAATATATAAACCATTGGGTAATTTGATTAAAAAATAATTAAGCAAGTTACTAGCTTCAAAAAAAGAAAAGGGTAAATGCATTGCCAATGAAGATGAAATTAAAGCAATTATTAGGAATTATTTTGTCCACTTATATGCCAACAAATTTAAAATCTAAGTGAAATGGAAGAATATTTACAAAAATATAAATTGTTCAGATCAATAGAAGAGGAAATAGAAGACTTAAGACCCTATCTTAGAAAAAGAAATTGAACAAGTTATCAATGAGTTCTTTAAGAAATAATCCCTAGGGCTAGATGGATTCACATGTGAATTCTATCAGATGTTTAAAGAACTATTAATTCAAATGCTATTTGAAATAAATTCAAACTTTGACTAAATTTGGAAAAATAGGCAACAAAGGAGTTTTACCAAATTCCTTTTATGACACAAATATGGTTTTGATACAGAAATCAGTGAGAGCAAAAACATATTAAAAAAAACAACTACAGACTAATTTCCCTGATGAATATCAATGCAAAAATTTAAATAAAATGCTAGCAAGTAGATTATACTAATATACTACAAAGATCATATAGTATGGTCAGTGGGATTTAAAGCAGGAATGCAGGACTGCTTCAATATTAAGAAAACTATCATCATAATTGACTATATCTATAAAAAAAACATACGATTATCTCAACAGTGTCAGGAAAATTTGTGACAAAATATAACACTCATTCCTATTAGAAACACTAGAAAGCACAGGAATAAATGGAGTTTTCCTTAAAATTATAAGTAGTGTCTATCTACAATCATCAGCAAGACTTATCTGAAATAGCAACACGGTAGGCCTTGCTAATAAGATGGGGTGAAGCACAGCTGTCTACTATCACCACTATTATTCAGTAATGTGTTAGAAACACTCACTATATCAATAGGAGAAGAAAAAGAAATTGAAGGAATTAATCTAGGCAATGAGGAAACAAAACTACCACTCTTTCCAGATGATATGATGGTATACTTAGAGAATACTAGAGAATCAACAAACAAAACTAATGGAAATAATAGACAATTTTAGCAGAATTTCAGGATATAAAATAATCCCATGTAAGTCATTAGTATTTCTATACATTACCAAAATTCCTCACAGGAAGAAACAGAAAGAGAAATTCCAATTTAAGTAACTGAAGATGATATAAACTACTTGAGAGTCTACTTGCCACGACAAATCCAGGAGCTATATAACACAATTACAAAACACTTCTCACACAAATAAAGTCAGATATAAACAATCATAAAAATATTAATTTCTTATAAATAGACCAAGTTAATAGATTAAAAATGATAATTTTATATAAATTAATTTGCTTATTCAGTGCTACACTAATCAAATTACCAAAATACATTTTATAGAGATAGGAAAACCCATAAGAAATTTCATCTGGAAGAACAAAAGGTACAGCACTTCAAAGGAATAAATAAAAAAACCTGCAAATGGCTAGCAATACCAGATCTCAAACTGTGTTACAAAGTGGTTATCATCAAAACAACCTGCTACTGGCTAAGACATAGATTGATACTTTGGGGACACCAATTCACTACTTGACAAAAATTGCTGGGAAATCTGGAAAGCAAATATGTAGAGAACTGAGTCAAATTTATAAGAATATGAGTCTTTCCCAACTGATAAATGGTCAAAGGATATATAAATACTATATAGAAATTATCTATAGCCACATGAAAAAATGCTGTAAATCACTATTGATTAGAGAAAAACAAATTGAAACAACTCTGAGGTACCACCTCACACTCATCAGATTGGCTAATATGACAGAAAAGGAGAATGACAAATGTTAGAGAGAATCTGGGAAAAATTGGGACATTAGCGAATTACTGTTGGAGTTGTGAATGAATCTAGTCATTCTGGAAAGTAATTTTTAGAACTATGCCCAAAGGCTATAAAACTGTGCACATCCTTTGACCCAACAATACCAATACTAGGTCTGTATCCCAAAGAGATTTTTTTTTTTTAGAAAAAAATCAAAGGACCTATGTGCACAAATATGTTTATAGGAGCTCTTTTTTTGTGGTGACAAAGAATGGGAATTTGAGGAGATGCTCACCAATTGGGAATGACTGAATAAGTTGTGGTACCTGATTGTGATGGAATATTATTATGCTATTAGAAATGATGAGAAGTATGGTTTCAGAAAAACCTGAGAAGACTTAAATGAACTGATGCAAAGTGAAGTGAGTAGAACCAGTAGAGCATTGTATCTATCAGTAATATTGTACGATGATCAACTGTGAATGACTCAGCTATTCTCAGCAGTACAATGATCCAAGCCTTAGGACTAGTCTTTGAACTTTTTCCCCTTTACCCTACTTTATAAACTTTTTTTCTGGATTGCTTCCCCTACAGTTTTGTTTTTCTGCTTCCACTTGGTTAAGTTCTGACTCTATGAACCACACAAGGATTCCTCACACGAGACTTATATACAGCAATCAGGTCTTACTGGGGTTTACAACAAATCCTGGCCAAGGCCCTCAACAATGAAATTTACTCTATGGTAAATTAGCAAAATGAATCAGAGTATCTGTGTATATTTTTAGATGCCAGAAAGCACCATAAATTAAAAAAAGAAACATCATAAAATATCTCAAAGAAAGATCATCAAATATCCAATTAACATACTTAACTCATTTAAGCAAGAATTACAACTGGTAATGAAACCATAAAAAAAAAAAAATCAAAGAATTTACAGGAATAAAAAAATCTTTGAACAGCAAGAATAAGAATTAAAAGATGACTTTTAAAATATAGGGAGAAAAATGGGGAAAAATTCACCAATGTTGAATTATGATGATTCTTTAAAAAAAATCAGTGGAAGCAACCAACAATAGACTTTCTAGAGTAGGAATAAATGTAGACAATATCTATCTCATAGAAAAACCACCTAGTAATATTATTCACTCACTGAGTGAATTGGAGAATATGAAGATTGGTCAATGAATTATTGATGTAATCATACTATGGAATATTCTCCCAAATTTCACTTTCATTTGTAGTTTGGATTCCCACAGTATAGCAGTTGTCTTTGATTCTAGGGTATTTTGTGGGTCTGGGGTCCTACATAAGTTAAATAGTTCATGAACCCTACTAATCGTTCTCTTTAATAGTCAGTCAATAGACGAAATTAGCCCAAAAAAGGTATTTACTTTGGCAAATAAATAGTAAAGAGTAAGAATGATAAGAAAAGTAGACATAATACAATATCCTTCATAATTCTGGGGTTTACTCTTCCACAATGTCCATAGAAAATGGGCAAAAACTTAAAATACAAGGATAATGAGGCAAACATCTGCTTAGCATGTGTGACCTAGGCTACTTTACAATCCTTTCTTTACTGTGGAGTCTTCCCAAAGCTCTCCTCCGGGTCTTTGGCTCTTTCAGTCAAAGTGCTTAGCTACATTCCTAGGGCCTATTTTTCTCTATAACCTCAACTATCAATTTCTGAACCTGTTCATTTATTGTGTTTATGGATATCTCCCTTCTTTGCTCTTAGATGTCTCACTCCTTGATTTTACTTCCTAAAATATTGAGTAATACATGTGTGTATCCATATCTATCAGGAACAAACATGTGTATCTGTCCTCCATGCAAGATGAAAATACTCTCTTCAATCCAAAGACAATAAAGAAAAGAAAATGGAAAAGAGAAAATTGAGCCCTCTTTTCCCTTTAAAGGGAAAAGCCCATGTAGTACTGAGCTTTCAAGAGGTCTAGGACATCTGGGATTCATTGGAAATCATCTCATCTTCATATGAGAAATCAGACTTTCCTGAGTGAAAATTTCTCTAGGTTTCTATAATACACAGGGAATGCCAAGCATCTTCAAGATCTATCAAGGACAGTCCAAGTGGATAGACCACCAAAATGCTTCCTTTTGGTCTATGAAGCATGTAGGGTACCCAAAAATCTCTCCAGTGAACACCTGAAATACATTGGGCAATCGAAATGAAGGTTCAAACTCACCTCATCCAGGGGAAATAATTAGAAAAGCAAAAGCATACATTCAATGTTCTCAGAAATCTTCAAGATTTCAACTTTCCACTTTTGTTTTTTTAAAAAACAAAAATGTATGAATGTAATGAATCCATAGGGTTCCAATATAGGAAAATTCAAAATTCAATGTCTTTGATGCACTACAGTGAAACTTCCCACTACAGTAAGAAGGAAAACATTTTTTGTTGTAAAAGCCTGAACTGAAATGCTGAATGTTACCAGATTCCCATCCCCTGCACATATGCTGCACACTTATATAGAAACAAATGGAGAATGTGTCTAGGAGATAGAGCAAACATGTGACTCCTACAAGCAAGTTGTATACACTGACAACATGGGGAAGGTAGGAATCTTGTCTCAGATGAGATGGATAGAATTACTCAAAAAGACTGTTTCATAGAGAGTTCATGAGTGGCATCAATAATCAGGGCCACTAGTCTGAGTTTTATTGTAGTTCTGACAAGTTAGTCATATGTTTTAATCTGCTAGTATTTAACTTTATTCCTGTTTTATATAGAAATGGATAGGTGAATCTTTCCTATTCTGTCATGATTTGAAATGGAATGGAACAGGGAAACATTTCCTAAACCTTTATGTCCTTCCAATATTGATCTTAGTGACTGAAAGGGATGTGGGATGATAATGGGCCTAACTTGAGTAGGCTGCTATAAAGATATAATAACCTTCTCAGAAAGGATTAATTCACAAAAGCACAAGTCCTATTAATAAGAGGTAGAAGGAATGACTCAAGTTTAGGTAGTCATAGCTAAGGAAAGCTGACAAGTACATTTGGGGCTGTATTAAAATAAACATATAGGGTGTGTGTGTGCGTGCGTGTGTGTGTGTGGCCCCATGTATGTTTGATGTATTCATTTTTATATTTCTAGATGTAGCACTCGGGATGGCATAAAGTCTCTTCTATGCATCCTTCTGTAAAGGAGATTGATCCCCTCCAGAAAGGGAGCCATGAGGCTGGTCACTTGCTCTCATCAGATACGGGATACAAGGTTAAAATTATATCTATCCACTCCCTAAATATTTTTAATCTAGGAGAAATAATTTTTTTATGTTCAAACTGTACTGCAGATCACTATTGCTGGATGGAGAAGGACTATCCCAAGCCAGGTATTCAAAAGCTTAACTCCTTTCTTATAGTTATACAATGCCATTTATACAAAGAATATAGCAAATAGCAAGTAAACCCATTCATCCAAACCAATAACAAAAATAAATCAAAGAAGTTACACAAATCAGAATATACTAGACAATACACCAATTGAAGGATACCTGCCAGTAGAAACAAGATATTTCAACTCACCATAAGAGAAAGAAAAAGCCTCCCAGATCTCACTTACGGGGGAATTCCCTGAAGTCTCTAGCATATTGAGCTAGCATCGTAACATGATTGAGGCACTGCCTCCTCCACATGTTTACTCCTTCTCAGAGTTTTTCTTTCCTTTCAGGGATCTCTCCCTGAAGAGAATATAAAACCAAATATCTCCTCTCTTGTAGCAAAAAGCCAGAAGAACAAGGATCTCTGCTCACTTAAGCTCTTATCAATTACACCCTTCATGTAGGCTCATTGAATAATCATTGAATAATCTCTATCAAGAAGGAGAGTCTTCTGCAAATAGTTTTGAAAACCAGATTATGCATACAATATAGGCCAAAGGAGGCAGGCATGGGTAAAGGAGCAGAGAATATCTATTCTTCATCAACTTGGGAAGCCAGGACCTCACTTGCATATGAAAACATATTAAGCTAATAAAGCACTATTTGCTTCACTATACTTTCATATCTTACCTATATTTATTGGTACTAACCTTGTAGAACTTACTTCCTTTCAAAGATGAATATAGATTTACATTCTGTCTCCTTTCAGTAATTCCCTTTGCTCTTATTAAATCAGGACCACAAACAGCTCCAGATTGCTGTCAATACTTTGGCAAATAGCTTATTCTCCTGCTTGATCAAAATGATTCGCAATTTATGCTAAATAGAAATACCTATTACTGACTGATTTTATGACTTGTGTCATACTGGGAGCACATTATTTGGGCAGAACAGAGATAGCAAATTTTTATTCAGACTGCCATTTAACACCAATATTCTGACTCCCAATGCAATCTCTCTTTTCCTTAGGAAACTGATTATACCTTGCAGAGAAGATGCCATCCTGTTTTGGTAGATGGAGTTTTCTCATTCAGAAGTTCCTTGTGCCAATGTAATAGAATCCCAATCCTAAGAACTAGGTAAAATAAGTCTTTACCAATTCATTTTCTGGGCAAACTTATTACCTCCATGATTGCTAGCTCTACTTAGTACCCCAAATAGTACTAGAAGAGCAGTGACTTTACCTAGCTTATTATCTTACACATTAGGTAAGATGGTACTGGCTCTTTCTTACTATTTGTTCTTCAGGATAAAATTGAGTGAATGGGGGGGGGGATTTAAGAAAGGTAACTTCATTGTCAGACACTTCTAATTAAACTAGCCTTGAGTAAGTTTTTATCAATGACCATGGCTTCACAGCAATCTGATTGACTCAGATAAATCTTCATAACTTCAATTATAGCAAGCCAACGACCAGGCAGTAGAAAGAATGTTGAATTTGGAGTCAGAAGACATGGCTTTGAATTCTTTTGTCATTTTCCATCACAGATAGATGTATGTTACAGGTTCCAAGGACATTGTAAAATGAATGTATCAACACAAAGATAGAACAATGAAAAAGATTATGCTCATATAACTCAAGAATGCATTAACTGGTGAATGATTTAGTACCATAATTTTCATATGTGAAAATAATGCGTTTAAATATAGGAGTCATCTGGGAAATATCAGGCCCAATCTATGCTATATTCATGATACTTTCAGCTTGCTATGTACCTGTGCTTTTGCACCCCTGGTATTTTTTCAGTAGTGAAGGCTAGGACATTGGAAAGTAACTATGGTTTTATCTGAGTGGGTGAAGGCCTATTTATATTCTGCCAGGTGTCAATACTCTTGAACTCTCTTACATTTCTGTTGTACAGTTGCCTCTATCATCCACCAGTTGTATAAACTCTGAATTGACAACAATGGACATTCAGTAAGTATTTGTGAAATGAATGAATGTGTCTCAATGATCCTATACTCTAAGTCTTAACAGATCATGTAATCACAGTAAGCTGCAATCTGAGTTACAAGTCTTTATGTTTTCCTCGCTGAAGATATTCTAAGAGCTGACCCATCTTCTGTGGTTACACAATTAAGTAAATCTTTTCATGGGCTGCACAAAGAAATCACAGTTTCCTAGAGATGCAGAAAAGACAATTCATCCAAGACCTATAGAGCACACAAACACACATGAAGAAGTTGCAGGGCAAAGTGCCAAACAATTATGAGGAAGTCAGATAAACATGCTGGGGAGGGGGCAAAACAAAACAAAATAATGTGCTAAAGACAATTCAGCATTCAGCACACCAGACCTTGAACAACTAAAGAAAGTGTGAGTCAGAACATCTCATAAGCAAAAATAGAAAGGAGGATCTTTATTCTATCCCAGTTCTCAGCTATTTATAGTGTTGTTACTTTTGGGGGAGCATCTGCTTATTTTGATCAACATAAATGATCTATAGTGTTCCAGGGATGGATTCTAACTTTTTCCAATGTCAACTTTTTGAACACTGAAAGGACATATGGAGAGAAGAACTATACACTAGCTACTCTGAAGAAGGTTTTTTAAGGGATCAATAGGAATTGCTTATCAAGGTAATTGCATATGCTTTCAATGAAAACAAAGGCTGTTCAATAATGGTACAATGGCCTCTAGACATTATCAAATTGTGAAAACATAAAGATAGAAATATGAGAGGAGTTTAAACATTCCCCCCTCAATCAATCAACCAAAAGATATGTTTTAAAAATGTATAAATGAGATTATCTACAGTCTTTGAGCCCTTTATCAATATGGTAAATTCTCTGGGAGGTACTAGGCTGCCTAAGAAGGAGCAAATTGGACAACGTTGGAAACAAAGCATGTCAAAGCTTCCCTGATAATCAATGCTGAGGTTGGCTGTGAATAGCCCCTGAACTTCTTTCATAGTCAAGATAGAGAAACCCAGTCTTAAAAAAAAAAAGGCATTGGACTGCCTTTGGAGTTCAGGTTACCTGGTATGGATAAATTACTTCCAGGGGAAATGAAAGATGTTTCAGATATGACTTTGTGAAACAGTGACCATGATCACTGAGGAACTATGATTACAGATATGCTGGAAGACTAGAGATATTCAAATATAGTGGATTTTTGTGTGTTTTTTTCTCCTCCAATGTCTCTTAGCAGAGTCCTCACAATGTAAGCTATCCCCCTTTTCACTGTAGTCACTCAAAGATGTCTGCACAAAACATCCTTGCTTTAGAAAAACTTAACCAAAGGGGTAAAAGAAATATATGAATATTCATATTTTTTTTCTTTTTTTTTTTCCCTCCCTCCCCACCCATTCCCTTTGGGAAGGCAGGAAATTCAATGTAGGTCATATCTGTGTAGTTTTGCAAATGACTTCCATAATAGTCGTGTTGTGTAAGACTAACTATATTTCCCTCCATCCTATCCTGCCCCCCATTGTTTCTATTCTCTCTTTTGATCCTGTCCCTCCCCGAGTGTTGACTTCAAGTTGCTCCCTCCTTCCATTGCCCTCCCTTCCATCATCCCCCCCAACCCTGCTTATCTCCTTCTCCCCCAATTTCCTGTGTTGTAAGATAGGTTTTCATACCAAAATGATTGTGGATTTTATTCCTTCCTTTAGTCAAATGTGATGAGAGTAAACTTCATG
>CM053769.1:236634910-236650494 GCA_028658325.1 Potorous gilbertii
TCACATTTGACTAAAGGAAGGATTAAAATGCACAATCATTTTGGTATGATAACCTATCTTACAACACAGGAAATTGGGGGAGAAGGAGATAAGCAAGGTGGGGCGGGGATGAGGGAAGGGAGGGCAATGGAAGGAGGGAGCAACTTGAAGTCAACACTCGGGGAGGGACAGGATCAAAAGAGAGATTAGAAACAATGGGGAGCAGGATAGGATGGAGGGAAATATAGTTAGTCTTACACAACACGACTATTATGGAAGTCATTTGCAAAACTACGCAGATATGGCCTACATTGAATTGCCTGCCTTCCCAGAGGGAATGGGTGGGGAGGGAGATGGGGAGAAACTGGAACTTAAAGTTTTAGGATCAACTGTTGAGTGTTGTTCTTACTACTAGGAAATAAGAAATACAGGTAATGGGGAATAGAAAGTTATCTGGCCCTACAGGACAAAAGAGAAGATGGGGTAAGGGAAGGGAGGGATGATAGAAGAGAGGGCAGATTGGTGATATGGGTAATTAGAATGTCCAGTGTATGGGGGAGGGGGGAGGGAACAAATGGGAAGAAAATTTTGAAACCCAAAATCTTGTGAAAATGAATGTAAAAAGTTAAATAAATTTATTTAAAAAAAAAAAAAGTAAAGAAAACTCCAAATGGAGTCATGAAGAACCAGACAGTACTGAAAACAACTGACCTAATTGACTAAAGTGAAATGAAAGATGGTTGTTCTTTTACCTCTCAGTCATTACATGTGAAATTCATCTCAATTTTAATCATACATGCCCTTGATTATGTTTTCCTTCCAAGTTCCTACTAAAATGTAAACAGTGGTAGGATTCTGCAGATTGTTTATCCCCACTATACATGTTTTGAAACGTGATATTCACACCGGAATTTAATACATCATTTCTTGACTTCCATTATTTTATGCATTGTTCTTGATCCTGTGTGGTATTAAAATGAGAAAAGGAGTATTGACCCCTACTCACTAGGCCTTGATGTCTGTTGGTATCATTTAAATTTGGAATTTTGACAATTGAGATATATTAATAACCTTACAAGATGTCTAATTTTCATAACCTATGTGATTATGCCTACGTATGTCCAATATGAATTAGGGGGAAACTGAGAGAGTAAAGTACATTTTATAGCATATCTTTCACTTAAACCATGCCCCTAGGGAAGCAGTATCACATTTCATGACAGCCCAGCATTTTCCAATTCATTCGATGGCAATGTATCACCACAAATACAACTTGGACAAGTCATTCAACTTGTTGCTGCATCCTTAGAACTGTAATTTGTATAATGGACATTTTATGAATGTTTATTGACTTGATTATTTGCTTCTTCATCTGTTAAATGAGACCTTGTACTAGATGATTTCTCACACTCTTTCTTGTTCTAAATCATCTAAATTCATCAGCAGAAGAAGACAGGAAACTCCATAAAAACTAGGACCATGTATTACCTAATTTTGTTTTATCTCTTTCGGTGTCTCGCAAAATAAGTGGTTATTATTTTTTCTTGATTTGAATTACTGTCATTCCATCTACTTAGAATAGCCTTTCTGTTCCTTGTAACCGTTCTGAGTCTTACTCATTTTTCAAGGGACTAGCTCAAGTCTCACTTCTTCCGTGACTTCATGGAAGTGAAACAAAGCACTAACGTAGGAGTCAGAAGAACTGGGTTTCAGTTCTACCTCTCACACTTGATATTTGTGGAACTTGGAGAAATATACTATAATCTATGCTAGATTTTAGTTTATTCTTCTGTTAAGTGAAGGAGATGGACTAGATGGCCTCTCCAAGAAAGCCATCTTACTACAGATCTACAATCATATCATCTCTATAAGATAAAAAACTCTGAAAGAGAATGACTTCAGTCTTACACTGTCTTTTGTAGGACCTAGCACTGTGCTGAAGAGGCAGTATCACACAATGAAGAGAGGCATGGAGGGAGGCCTGGAGTGCAATCCCAGCTTTGTTGGTTATTAAATCTCTGATAAGGGATTAATCTCCTAATTTCCCTATGTCTCTATTTTCATATTCATTAAGTGAGACTAATAATACTTTCAGTTCTAAGAATTCATAAGACTACTCTGAGGAATGCTCTTCGTGAACTTTAAAGGGAAATGTAATTGAGAGTTGTTATTATTTTTAGGTTGTCAAAATATTTGTTGACATTAAACATAAAATCTCCAAGCAGAATACATCTTAATTATTAATTCAAATGAATCAAAGTAAGATATATATCGCCAACACAGCATATATTCAGAAGAAAAAAAATGTTATCTTTGACTTAACTCAAAAATAATTACTTTTTTTTCCAAAGTCTAATAATGATATTCCTTTATACTCCTAAATATACACTGATTGATTATAAACCAACTTGTAAAAAAGATACCCCAAAGCAAAGTCTTACCTGAAGAGAATGTGCCCAGTGTATGGTGCATACATGAATGATCTCCAGTGTTCTGTAATAGACTTGTCTATGCCAGTATTGATCTAGGCTTTTTAAAAATCAAACTATTAGCTATGTGAAGAACCAAGATTCCTTCCCCACCCCCATATGATTGATTTTTCCAAGAAAAAAATAGTATCAAAAGGAATTATCATGGGCAAGTAACTATCCAGACTGGATTTTCAACTTGAAGAATATTGTAGTATATTGAATAGAGTGCTAAACTTGGAGTCAGGGCAAATTGAGTTATAATAACACCTAAAACATTCCTTAGCTATTTAATAATGAATGTCACTTAACTCCAGGATATGTTTAGAACTGTAAGTTTTAGTGTTGATATTTGTTTGAGGTGTGGTGTTCCCAAACCTCAATGACAAGTCATTGGTGTATTCAATTATCCTTTTATTTAAAAAAAATATTGATTTTTGCTGAAAGCATTAGTCAATCTAGCAAGCATTTCTTAAGATCTACTTTTTGCCATGTTCTCTTATAAATTTTGGGAATACAGAGAAAGGCAAAAACCAGCCTCTCATAAAGCTTGGGGTCTTATGATAGAGAAAACTAGCAAATGATTATATATAAATGAGATATTTGTAGTATAAATTGAAGTTAAGGGGCATGTATCAACATTAAGGTTATTGGGAAAGGCTTGGTGCAAAATGTAGGATTTTACCTGAGACATGAGGGAAGTCAGAGCCAAGCCATCAAAAATAATAAGGGAAACATTTCCAGGGATAAGAGACATCTAATGAAAATGCTCACAGTCAAGGAGTGGAGCCAAGATGGTGCATAGAAGGAGGGACCTCACAGATCTCTTCTCCCAAAGCCCTCACAAAACCTTTAAAAGTGACTCAAAATAAATTATAGAGCAGCAGAAGCTACAAAAGACTGCAGCAAATTTCTAACCCAAGACAATCAGGAAGGTTGAAAGGAAGGGTCTATCACATCAGACTGGGAGCTTAGTGCAGTTTGGCATAAGCCACACTAGCAGGGAGTGAACTGAAATGGACCTTAGAGGACTAAATCATTGGGAGCTGCTGTAGGTTCCAGACTTCTCAACCCACAAATGCCAAAGACAGCTTAAAAGGTTAGTGGAAAGGGTCTCTCACTTGACTGAGAGGGGGCTGTATTCTGGACCCAGCACCATCCCCAGACTCAGACCCAAGGAAGCAACTTCCACTGCTGAAGTAGAGGCTACTTCTGGAGCCCTACATGTAACAAAGAGTTCAAGAGTCTAGTAATTGGCTGGGACAATGAGTAAATACAGAAAAAGACTATAGATTTTTACTTTTTCAGGGAAGAGGTATTTTCTTATATTACTAATGATAAGGAAGACCAAAATAGAGAACCAGAAGAAGAGAATAAAGCCAAAGCTGCTGCATCCAAAGCCTCCAAAAATATGGATTGGTCTCAGTCCAATGAAAAATCTCACAAAGGATTTTGAAAATCAGATAAGAGAAGTAGAGGAAAAATTGTGAAGAGAAATGAGAGTGATGCAAGAAAATCATGAAAAACAAATCAACAGCTTGCTAAATACTGAAGAAAATAACAGCACTAACAATAAGAGGACATCTCAAAACTTAAAAGAGAATATGGACTGGTCTCAAGCCCAAAAAACCATTCTTGGAAGACCTGAAGAAGGATTTTAAAAGTTACGTTAGAGAGATGGAAGAATTGTCCAATGATTTAAAAATACAGCTGACCAAACAGAAAAAAAAGAATTCACTGAAGAGAACAGTTCCTTAAAAAGTAAAAATGACCAAAAGGATAAGGAGGCACCAAACTTAACTGGAAATATTGGACAAATGGAGAAGGAAGTACAAAAGCTAACCAAAGAAAACCATTTGTTACAAATTAGAATTTGGCAAGTAGAAGCTAATGACTCTACGAGGCATCAAGAATCAGTCAAACAAAATCTGAAGAATGAAAAATAGAAGAAAATATAAAATAATTCTTTGGCAAAACTGAACTTAAAAATAGATCCAGGAGAGGGAAATCTAAGAATAATTGGTCTACCAATTATTGGTCTGCCAATTGGTCCACAATTAGGCCATAATGAAAAAAAAAAGAGCCTAGACAATATCTTCCAAGAAATCGTCAAGAAAAACTACCCAGAGGTCCTAAATCCAGAGAATAAAATAGTCATCAAAAGAGTCCACTGATCACCTCCTGAAAGATCTCAAATTGAAAACACCAAAGAATATCGCTGCCAAATTCCAGAATATCAGGTTAAGGAGAAAATACTACAAGGATCCAGAAAGAAACAACTCAAATATCATGGAACTACAGTCAGAATCACACAGAACCTTGCAGATTCATCATTGAAAGATAAGAGAGATTGAAATATGATATTCTGTAAGGCAAAGGAGCGTGGAGTACAACCAAGTATCAATTACTCAGCAAAACTGAACATAATATTTCAGGCAACAAGATGGACATTCAACAAAATAAGGGATTTCCATACCTTCCTGAGGAAAAGGCCAGAGTCACCAAAAATTTGATCTTCAAATACAATTCTCAAGAGAGGCATAAAAAGGTAAACAGGGAAAAATGTTATTCAGTGTGGGCAAACTGTTTACATCCCCATATGGGAGGATGATCTTTGTTAATCTCGAGAACTGTATATTTATTATAACATTTAAAAAGGATATACATAGAGGGGACATAAATTAACTGATGTGTTGATTAAAAAAGTAAACTAATTAAGTAGTTTGAAGGGAGAAGAGAAAAAGAGGAGGCAGAAAAGGATAAATTCCATGACATGAAGAGGCACAAAAGCACATTGTAATAGAAGGAAAAAAGGGAGGAAAATGAGCATAGTTTGAGCTTTACTCTTATTAGATTTGGTTCAAGGAAGGAGGATCATAGTCAGTTAAATACAGAAATCAAACCTTGCCTATAAGCAGTATGAGGAGAAAGGGGAAAGAAAAGGAAGGTGGTTGTTAGAAGGTAGAATAGAAGTTGTAAGGGCAAAGGGAGGGGGCCTTATAGAAGGGAGAGATAATTGAAGGGAGTGGTGGTCAAATGTAAAACTCTTGGGTAGGGGAAAGGAGGAGGGAGAAAGGGGATACGATGGAGAGAAAGAAGTAGAAAGTAATGATAGTAATATTTACTTTGAACATGAATGGAATGAACTCTCCCATAAAATTGAGGCAGATAAAATGGATTAAAACCACATTCATACATCATGTTTTTCTTTTTTACAAGAAACACATTTGAAACAGAGGGAAACACCCAGGGTAAAGGTAAAAGGCTGAATGGAATATACTATGCTTCATTTGATGTAGAAAAAGCAAGAGTAGTAGTCTCAGTTTCAGACAAAGCAGAAACAAAAATAGATGTAATCAAAAGAGATGAGGAAGAAATCAACATCCTGCTAAAAGGCACCATCAAAGTGAAATAAAAACATTACTAAACATATATTCAACAAGTGGCATGCCATTTAATTCTTGGAGGAGAAATTAAGGGAGTTGCAGGAAGAAATAGCAAAACTATACCCTCTCTGAACTTGATAAATCTAATCTCAAAATAAACAAGAAAGAAGTTAAGGAGATAATGCAATTCTGGAAACGGTAGATAGATACATGTAATGACAATCAAATTAGAATATTTTCTTGTTTTTGTTTTACTAAAAGTACCCCTGATTGAATAATGTGTTTAGGGAGGATCTTTCCCACACATTAATGAGCCTGCCCATTGTGCAAACCTTGATTAGGGGAGTTATTTTTTAGGAGGGTCCCAAGTACATTATTATTTTTTTTTCTATTGAGGCACTGGGTCCAGTTATGGTATATGAATGCAATGGAATACTATCTTGCTATAATAATTGATTAACAGGACAACTTCAGAAAAACATGGAAAGACTTATGTGAACTGATGCTGAGTAAAATGAGCAGAACGAGAGACCATTATACACAATAACAGCTACAATGTGTGAATACTGTTTCTAAAAGACTTAGTCCTTCACAACAATGCAAGCACCTAAAATATTTCCAAAGGTCTCTTGATGCAAAATGCCATCCACATCCAGAAAAAGAACTATAGAGTGAGAACACAGAATGAAGCAGGCTATTTTCTTTTTGGTTATGTTTCGTTTCAGTTTTTTTCATACTTTCTCCTATTTGTTTTAATTCTTCTATTCAACATGTCTAATGTGAAAATGTGTTTAATAAAATTCCATGTGTAAAATTCATATTAGATCCCATCCCATCATAGGAAGAGTAGGTAGGGAGGGGAAGAAAGATTTAAAACTTATGAAAACTGAAAACAAATCAATTAATTATTAATAAAAGCAAAAGTATAACCACCAAATTTTGGAAATTTATTTCATTATTCATTCTTTACTTGGTAGTTATACTTAACTTTCTTGCATACTATTTGTCTGGAGTATTTGCTATCTGCTCAGTTTTTCAGGAATACATGAAATTTCATTCCTTTGGAAAACATGCAGTTTTTTCATTTATAATTAATCTCAGATTTGCATGTTATGTTATAAATTTTGGATGACTGCTTGATCTCCTTTGCTTTCTAGAATATACCATTTCATCCTATTCTGCATTCTATAATGAGTGCAAAATAATCATGTTATTTGAATTTATTTCCTTTTATATTTGAAACTCTTTCTTCTTATTGATTATAGAATTTGCCAGTCATTTTTGTTATTTAATTTAGTTACTATATGTCTTGAAGTGTAAAGTATTGGTGATTCCGACTCCCTACCAATGTGATCCACGGATTTTTTTGATTTGTGTTTTGTTTTCTGTTTTCAGAACCTCTGAGCAATTTGCTTGCATTATTTCTTATATTGGCATTCTAATTTTTTGGGTCATGTTCTTCTCTGAAGAGGTTGTATTAAATAGCATTTGATTTGGCTTGTATGAAGATTTTGTCCTAATCCCACTTTCTGCTTCTTCCTTCACCACCATCATGTCTCTTCAGGCAGTTGCTATAATTTTCATCTTTATGGTACCTGACTTCCTAAATTCTCTATTCTACCGTAGCCTCTGATTCCTCAAATTACAACCTTTTCATGAGTACTGACCCATTTCTTATTTAGATTCAAAATTTAATGTCT
The DNA here is from genome assembly GCA_028658325.1 of Potorous gilbertii. Lineage (NCBI taxonomy): Eukaryota > Metazoa > Chordata > Mammalia > Diprotodontia > Potoroidae > Potorous > Potorous gilbertii. The sequence goes on from CM053769.1 coordinate 236,642,444, forward strand.
ATAATTCTATCAAATTTAATATCAACAATATACAATTTTCCCATCATCTAAAAATAATTTTGTTATTTATAATTTTTCAATTGTATCTTGAAAAATCCTCAAAACTATTTTGTATAATTGAATTGCCAGTCAAAATACTGCCTTCCAGCCATACCCAAATCTAAGCTGTGTTTATGATTTTGAACTGTTTTCTTTCTTCTTTTTTTTTTTTAACAAACATGAATATTTATTTGGCACCTGAAAGCAATACAAAACCCTGAAAGTGGGAAGTGAGGAGAGACTCATTTGAAGAGGCTCCCACATCATACTAATCCCTAGGCAAGGTTTAAGCAGACAGGATGGGAAAAAAAAAGAAAAACCCTTTCCTAGAGGTCCTCTACCCCCACTCAAATCAATAAGTATGTATTGAGCACCTTTAGTTACCAGCATAGTGCAGGGCACTGTGGGAGATAAAACTGTAATACATGATCTTTGTATTTACTATGTACCCACATTATGGGGGCAGCTAGGTGGTACAGTGGACAGAGGACTAGTGCAAGAGTCAAGAGGACCTGAGTTCAAATCTCACCTCAGATACTTGACACTCACTAGCTGTGTGACCTTAGGCAAGTCATTTAACCCTAATTGCCTCATCCTGGGTCATTTCCAGTCATTCTGATGAATATCTGGTCACTGGATTCAGATGACTCTAGAGGACAAGTGAGGCTGGTGACCTGCCCTCCTTCACTCAAGAAACGAAGTCAAGTGCAAGTCATGTCATTACCTCTCTTTTGGCACAATCTTCTTCAGCAATGAAGGAGGAACACACCCACCCACATTATGGGGGCTACTTAAGTATGACACAAGGTCACTGTCCTCAAGAAACTTATAGTTTCTTTGAGCAGCTGTAGCTGACATACATTAAAAAATCAGAACACAGTTAAATACTAAACTGTGATACTATTAAATACAAAAGGAATTCAAAAAAATGCTTCACTGAGGTAGGAACTGAGCTGAGCCAAAGAATAGGTAAGGCTTTGCAGAAGTACAGGGAAGGAGGGAGGCCATTAAAGGTGGGATGGTAATAAGAGCAAAGGCACCACAGAAGAACTAAGTGCTGTAGAATTTGAGTGAGAATACTAGTATGAGAGGTATAGGGGGTGCCTACAGGGAATATTGGAAGGGAAGCTGGAATATATCCAGTAAGGCTAGGCATAGTAAGAGGATATTTAAAAACTAGTCAGGGATTGGGAGTCTGTAATTTCTTTAGCAGGGGAATAGGTTAGAAAATGTATCTAAGAGTAGCATATGGAATGGATAGAGGGTGAAAGACTGGAGGTAGGAATATTAGCCAGAAAGTTTTTACAGAAATCTTGGCAAAAAAATATGAAAAACTGAAGCTGGATGGAAAATGGGAATAGTGAGGAAGGCAGAGCATCTGAAAGGAAGAAAATGGGATTTGGTAACAACTCAGGATAGGAGATGAAGGAAAAAAAGGAATTAGGTTATTCTGAGGTATCATTCCCATCCATTCTCCATTCTATTTTTGTTTTACCCATTTCAATGGGAAACTACAAGAGAAAGTAACTATATATTTGAAACCAATGAAACTCCCTGAGGGATAACTAAGAAAGAATCACCTTAATCACTTGAATAAGGGTAGTTTTCACCCTTATCCAGCATTGGACTGGAGTAAATTCCAAGTAGTTGAACAGGGAAAGACAGTCCCCTCCTAACAGGAGGTCTTAGAGTACTAAAAAGGAGACTACATAGACCATTACTGTAGATACAGTGTCTTGAGTTGTGCTTGACCCTCTAAGACCAAATATCCCCCTTATAAATGATTATCTACTGAGTTCTCAAAGACTGAAGCTAGTGAAGTACAAACTCTAGCAGACAGATTTTGCTCTAAGCTGGATAGGTTTTTGAAAATGGATCTAATGATTTTTCCCATATCTATTATCCAAAGAGAAATCTAGTTTAGTTTCAAAAGAAACATGACCAAATTGAATGGAGGCAATTATGTTTTGACCATGATAATTCTGAACTACCACTTACTAAATCATGGAGGGGTTTCATTATGTAACAGTGGAAAGAGTGAATATTCATAATGAAGAAATCATAGATTTTTAAAGTACTGAATTAGGTAGTAACAGACATCACCCAAAATATCCCTGAATGGCAAGGAAACTAGTGTTTGAAAGGATGGTAAGTGGAGAAGATCATTAAAATGGCTTAACTCCACATGACAGAAACAATGATCAAAGTGCTATTCACAATAGTCTTTGGAAGTGAACTCAAAATCTAGAAGAGGCTAGGGTTGAGGCTTGGTTGAGTATTAAACAATAGTATTTAGGACTGAAGCTCACTTATCCCATAAAAGCATAGTTTTCTAGAACTACCTGCCAGACTCCCTTATTGTATACCCTAAGCACTCTTCCTGGCAGTGACCATGGATTGTCAAGAAACAGCTCTAGAATTTCACACACAAGAGGAGCTAGCCTTCAGGCCTCATCTACAAAGTAGAAAATAAATGGTATGTAAAACAAGCCTGGAAGAAGCCATTATCCCTGAGGGGGAGGAATAAATGGTTCATTCTGAAGCAGCACTGTTCCATTCATGCCTCCTGTAGTCTCACTCTGGTAAGATGAGATGATGGGTGCTCATTATGTAAGAGGATGTCCTGGAAATAAGTAGAGGTGGTAGCAGTGGGTGCTGGAATATTCAGACATCTCCTTACACTGATGAACCTCTGTACCAGAGGCATAGCCTTTTCGATCTTTTATAAGTGCATTAACCTTACTCAGTATGTCTGCCACATGTATATCTGGAGCTCTTTCAGAGAATACTTGTGTCAGGACCTCAATATACCAGGATCTCTGCAGTCGCATTTTCAGAATCTTTTCTTTGCCAGTATCACTTTCCTCACACCCTGGAGAGGTCAAATGCTCTTTCCCATCTCAAAGGTCTACCCCCCTAAGTCTATCTCATCTGCATAACAGGCCTGAATGAAAAATTTCTTGTACACAGGTTTGGGCAGTTGGCATTGTCAAAGAGTTGAAAAACCTCTTGCAGCTGGAGTAGTTTGCCATCTATACCATAGATGCCACTTTCTATGCCATGAGAAAGGAGAGCAACCATGCAGGAATTTGTGCTCTGGTGAGCTGACAGTTGTGCTAACCTCTGGAAATTCTCATGCATTTCCTGTACTGTCTGATCATGCAGGACATGAACATCATAGTCTAAGAGCTTGAAGATGGCTACCAGGGAACTGTGATCCACATCCACATCAGACTGGAACTCCAAGTCTTTCTGCCCATTGAAGTGCACATTGCTGAGCACCAGTGCTAGGCTACTAGGTCAAGATTGCAGTCTATAGACCAAATGATGGTGTGTTAGATAAAACTCTGGGCTACAGGGTTTCACTTGGAAGCTAGAGGTCCATCTCCATTGTTCAGAGAATGTTCTATGGTCTCTACAGACAGGTGGAGTTGCTTGTGAGGGAGACAGGATTCACACACTGGGAGAGGGAGTCTTGAGTCATCATCACAGCCCAGTGGTGCCAGTAAATGCTGAAAACTGCAGAGGATTCTGTGCAACAGCTTCTCCAGGTGCCCTTAGTTTCCTGTAAGGCATCCCAGAAAACTCCAAAACCATGGGGACAGCTCTTTGGAATCAAATTAAAGAATTTGACATTCTGGCTGAAACAGCTTACTTTGGCCTGGATAAGCTCCCTCATCTCTAAGGTAATGATGTCCTTCTCTAAGAGGTCCTCTAAAAGTTCACTATGCAACAGCTTAGGCTAGCAGAATCCAGTTCTTCAGAGCTTCCTGATGTTTCTACTCCATTCCTCAGACTCCCAATATCCTTACGTGGCACTGAATCCCAGAGTCTCAGACACCTGCAACTGTATCAAAGGATGTGCTCAGATGGAAGTGTGACTCAGTTTCTTCATCTGTGCTCCCCCAGTCCCCTTCCTCCCCTTTGACCTCTTTTGACTGAGGCCTGGGCAGGCTCCCAAATCTCCACCATTTCCTGTATTTCCCAGCTCCTTGAACTATTTTCAAAAGTCTTTTTAGCACATTTCCCTAGGGGACAGTTTATTCCTACATATGTAGAATTATCTCAAGGTGGTTACATGCTCTGTTTAGCAAATAAAGTATCCACATATGAAAGGAACAACATCTTACAGTTTTATAACACTTCCACACTTGCCATCATCTTTATAATAATCATTGGAAAGTCCAATGGACTATCTTTATAATCTAATAAAGTTTTTTTTTTTCCGGGGAAATAAGTGACAGGGTTCTAGCCCTCCATATGACATATCCTTTCTTTGTGACAGTGGACAAATCAGTTAGGCTTCCATCATCTCAGGTCATTTTCTGAAAATCTAAGTTACAATTTGTTTATCAATACAGGTGGAAGGAGGTTGTATCCTGAGGTTCTCATACTTTTGAAATCACAGGTTTGGACAAAAGCAAACTAGATCAAAATATCCAGAATTAGGAAACCCTGAGACATAGTCTGAGAAGTAATTCGATTTACATTTAACAAGTGAGAATACTGATATTCAGATAGATAGATGATATTTCTTAGTTCATATATCTACAATGTGTGGTTCAAGTACAAAAGATCTACTACTTCCTCCTAGTCCACTGATCTTTTTCATTATATCATTGTATTCATTATATCATTCTATGCTATGCAATCCTTTCAACATAGCAACTGATTTCTTTTGCATTTTTAAAAAAGTATATAAATCCTTTATTGCATTCTTTAAAACATAGAATCATACAGTATTATAGTAGGGAAGATCTTGGAATTAACCTGTATCAAATGGAATACAGCCGAACTAGTAGTATGCAACAGTGCTATGAGTTCATAGAATAATAGAATCTCAGACTAGACAGGAGATGAAAAATGATATCCAATATACTCATTTTAAAGATATTAAGTCTTTAAAGAGATTTTCTCAAGGATGCTTAACTAGGTAGCAACTATATCTCAACTGAAATTTAGAATTTAAAAGCCAATTCCATTATTCTTTCCTTAGTATTATGAGTTCTCTGAAGATAGTAAGACTGAGGAACAATTTAAAGAGTTAGGAATTATTGCATTACTTTGTTATCATAGCCAGATGGTAAATGAGGAAAATCATTGTATTGTTTCAATTTTATTAAAGTTATGTATACAATAAAATCCCATGGCAATTTTAAAAATCCAGCTTCTATAAAGAGCTTATTTTTTTTAATCTACCCCACCTTTTGGGTAGATTTTCTATTGTATATTTTGCAGAAGTTTATAACAGTGCTGCAAGTAATATGAAATGTACTTTGGAAACTCCTGTTATGTATCTACAGGGTGTCAGAACCTGAGGCAGATTGTGGAAGGACAGTGGCATGAATCAGCCTTTGCCTGTCCTTGAATCATGCTGAGGCTGTGAGTAGAATTGAAACAGTGTTTGATGTTGGCCATTACTTTCTATATTTAGGTTTTCAAGTGTTCTTCTCAAGAATGCCAGTATAGTAAAATTACAAACAAAGAAACAAAAAAGCTACGAGATTTGAAAGCATTTTTGAAGCACTTGTCAGCTTCCTAGTATTGTGCTAAGCTCTGGGGACAGATATGTAAAACTGATACAGGCTTGATTCTTCTGAATTCTCTCCAGAATATTAATGTCTTTCTTAAGAGATGACACCCAAATATAATTAAAAACCTAAATAGTTAAAGAATTTGAGAAGCAGTATTCTAGAAATGATTTTGAAAGTCTTTGGACTATTATTCCAGACTAATCTTTAAGCTCATTTTGCAATCTGAATTTTTGTCTCAGTCCAGAAAAGCTTTTTAAATTCCTATTCCAGGATGATTTGATCTCTCTTTAATAAACTCAAAATATCAGAAAAAATTAAGCAAAACAAAGAAAAAGTTTGTGGAAAGAAATTTTCATGTAGAAAATGTGGCAGGAAACTTAACAGAACAATAAAATAATTTAATAAGAAAAATAGTTCTATAATAATAAACATACATTTCATTAAAACAATGAAGAAATATCACGAGGAAGAAAGAAGACTTATATGACTAGACCTTCAGGAGACCAGGCCAAAACATAAAACTTCAGGATTGTATAGAAATTCAGTAAGAAATATAAAAGAGGATGGGTTATCACCAAAGATAAAAATAAGTACATTGAAAAATGAATCCAAGGAGACAAAGAAGATAATAGAAAGTCCAAGAAAGATAGTGGAAAATCATAAGTCAACTGATTTTCTGAGGTAGATGATGAAAATTTAAAAAGGAAAAAAGACAATGGAGCAAAATTTAAAACAAGATGAACTTGATAGTGACTTCAGATATCCATAAACAAAGCTGCAGGGGACTGGTTATTTTGGCTCTGTAGTGGGAAGATACATGGGCAGGCCACATGGATATCTGGTGAGTTTATTTCTGGAAATGAGAGGGGCAGAATGGAAGACCATGTGCAGGTATCCTATGAATATCTTCACTTAATTACTGAATGATGATGTCTTTCCATTGGGTGGTAGATTGGAGATGAGTGAATACAAAGACATCAACTGGCCAAATCATGAATTTGTTGCCCTGGAAAATCCAGTGAAGATGAATAAATGATCCAATCATCAGAATAGGAAGAACCTCTAATGCATCTAATTATTACATGACTCCTCTAAATGACTTTTCCCATTATATGAAGTCCAGATTTCCTCTTTTCAGCTCATTGTTCTTGGTTTTACCCTCCAGGCCCAAAAAGAACAAGTCTATTTCCTTCTCCATGTGATAATCCTCCAAATATGTAAAGACAGTTAGCATATGCCCTTTAAGGTTTTTTTTTCCCATTCTAGCTTAACCACACCCAGTTCCTTCAGTTAATTTTACTACATCATGGACTCCAATTTCTTCACCATCCTGGTTGTCCTTCCCATTGACACTCTTGAAATAATAATAATTATTTTAAATCAACAAGCACATAACAAAGTACTAGAGAAAGTCTGATGAAGAAACAATATAGTCAGATTATCATCTCTCTATTAATGGAAGTTCTTTTCAATTTCATCCCAAGTTGCATTATCACTTTATCCTGTCACATTACACTGCTGACTCATAGTGAGTGTCAATTCCATTAAACATATAGATCTTTTCACAGCAAGTGCCAACAGTCCTTGTTTCATCCATTGTTTGCTAAAACTGAATTTTTAACTGAAATGATAAACTTTATTTTATTCTTACTGAACAATTAAACTGTGAAGCCCTTTTCAAAACACACTACACTTTGGCTTTCTTTGTATCCTAATGTGGAAAATAGCACTTGGCAAGTAGTAATCACTTAAGAAATGCTTGTTGACTGACTGAGCCCAATACTCTGCCTTATTAAGATCCTTTGAGGTCTATGTTAGTTCAATGAAAAAAAAGGTAAAAATATCCGAATGGTACAGTCATCAAGCAGGATGCCCAAGAAGAGAGAAAACAATATAATAAGACATAACACTGCTGAGGTGAGAGTCATAACGCAATCAAGTGTCTTTTTTATAGCAAGAATGTCAATACATAAATCAGCATCAAATAAAAAATATGGATAAGAAGAGTCAGCAGTTATTATGAATCATGTAATATTTCCACTTTGTCCTATTTAAATAAGCTGTCCACTCTCAAAATGGGAAATAGAAGTAAAGACATTTATTCTTATTATCATTTCTTAGAAAAATGTAGACCACCCATCAGACACCTCTGAAAAGAGAATCTGGCCAAATTTTGGAGGTGCAGAATCCAATAGGAGACAGACTGTGGCAGATTCACAGCCCAAGACAGACTGGAAGGTCAGCATCAAGGAAAACTGCTCAGAAGTGCTAGATCCAGAGGGCAAAAGAGCCATCGAAAGAATCCACCGTTCACCTCCTGAAAGAGATCCCAAACTAAAAACAACAAGATATAACATTGCCAAATTTCAGAACTATCAAGTGAAGGAGAAAATACTACAGGCAATCAGAAAGAAACCATTCAAATATTGAGGAGCTACAGTAAGAATTACACAGGACCTTGTAACTTCTACACTAAAA
>CM053769.1:236650994-236675038 GCA_028658325.1 Potorous gilbertii
TAATATGTCCAACTCTTCATTCCCTGGGAACTGGACAAGGGTCCGGGAGGCCCTGCAAGGGGTGCTTCTGGCCAACAATGCCACTGGAGACATACACCAACCACCGTCCCTGTTTATTAAGGAGCTCCGTAACACCTCGGCAGAGTTCGAACAACTGCGTGCATGCGAAGCTAAAGACTTTGTGGACTGGTTGTAACATCTCGTGGACTTTCAATGGCTTTTGTCACTTGCGGTTCCTGCTGTGTTTTTTATTTTTCTTTGTCTTTTTCTCCCATGCTGTGCTAAATGCTTTTGTGCTACGATTAGGAAAGCCATATTAGAGGCCAAAGCTGATTTGCGTACTCTCCATTCTTCCCCACAATTTCCCACCACTCATGAGACCACCCCTGTGTAAACAGAAAGTGGGAGATGTTAGGGGCCAAGCTCTGGACCATGGCCCCCTGAGGGCGATGTTGGAGCCAAGCTCTGGACCATGGCCCCCTGAGGAGCCTGGAAGATGCCCCGGGTGTTAACCTGCCTTCGGGTGCTGGGACCACCCATATGGGAGCTGGCTCCGCCCTCAGGGAGGAACATGGGAGGAGTTCTGGCTGGATATCCCGCCCTCAGGGAGGAACATGGGAGGAGCTCTGGCTGGGTATATGAGGGGGTGCTGGGAAGAGTTTGAGAGAAACGCCATTAATAAAGTAAAGTGCACTGGCCACCTCGAATGTTCTGTGTGGTCATTTTCCAGTGTTCCAGAGACTTCCGAAGACCTGGGGTAGGGTAAATATTGTGAAGGGATACCGCCTGGCGTAGTAGCCAGGCGAAGGCCGGGGGCTAGCCCCATGCAGTCCTAGAAACTATATCTTCTAATTTGATAACTTATTTTTGAACTACCTTATATTACTTGGAGACTTTTAAGGTCAATCAGTAACCAATAACTATTCAAGTACTTATGGTAACACATTGTATTGATACAGAACAGAATTAAGAAAGGAAATGGCATAGAATTAGAATTAGGAGTAGACAATCTTCAGTGTCCCATATAAATAGAATCATGTGAAATACATATGTCCATTGTCTTATTCTGGAAGTTAACTAGCTTTTTATCAGTTATACCATTAGAGTAAAACTCAGGCATGCCCTACTAATTAATAAGTCAATAACAAGCATTTATTGAGCTCCCACTTTGTACCACGCACTGAGCTAGTTGCTTGGCATAAAGTCTCACACACATACCTCTGAGTTACCAGACTTCTCTCTTTGGAGAGGTCTCAGAATCTGTGGCTCCCTTCTTTGATTGATGAATTTTCTGCCTATTACAAACAACCATTTCAAGACATCTCAGGACATCCATATTCACTTATTTTTCAGCTCTACTAATGACGCCTGATAATTAAGTGCTACATCAATGTTCTTTATCTATCTATAGCTATCTATCCGGGACAGTGGGGTGGTGAGGATAGAGTGCTGGGTTGGGAGTCAGTTTTAAGTCCATTCTCAGACACTTACTGTGTGACTCTGAGCAGGTCACTTAATTCTGTTTGCCTCAGTTTCTCATATATAAAATGAACTGGAGAAAGAAATGACAAATCATTCATTATCTTTGCAAGAAAACACTAAATGGAGTCAGGAAGGGTCGAACATGCCTGAAAAAAATGATTAAACAACAGCAACAAAGTCTATTTGCAGTGCTTCATCATGACATGAATATGACCACCAGAATATAATCAGTAGAACTCAAGATGCAAAAATATGGTCTTTTAGATGAACTCTGAAGGAAACTTCAAAGAGATAGAAATAAGGAAGAAGTACATTTGAGGTAAAGAAAATAACTAGTGAAAAGTTATTGAAATGAGATACAGGGTATCAGGTAAGACAGAGTGAATAGACCAGACTGACTGGAACACATGGTGAAGGTCACGTAAAGCATGAAAATGGTTTAAATTTCAAAGGGAGGGTTTTAGTTTTGATTCTAAAATGGAGGAATTAAGGAACCACTGGGAAAGAAGAGTCATCAACATCACTGAAGAATTGTGTCTGTTCTCCAAGAATTTATTCTAGTTAAAATATTCTCCTTACTAGAAAAGTGACCACTTTGAAATATATATATTTTAGACCACAGAGAATTTAGGCCATTTATCTAATTATTTCAAAAGAATGTCTGCTAATGTCTATATCTTAGTAGAATTTAAGTTCTTGGAGGAGGAGAGAGTACTCATTCTGTTGAAGTCATTGACTTTTAAAAGCACTGAAATATTGAAGATGCTTCAGTTCTTAAAGAGAATTGTGATTTTCATTTGAGTCATTCCTGCCATTATCTAGCTCGCATTCCATCCATACCTTTTCATCCTGAACAACTTTTCTCTGTGTCCTCCTACAATTTCTCCATAAGGTTTCCCCAAAAGATGGTAAGAACTATTCTCTAAGCTGCTGGGTTTTTTGTTTGCTTTTTTTGTTTCCTCTTATAATGGTACCAACATAACATCTGTCATCATATTTTTTATATGACTTGTTTTAGGGGGAAAATATATTGACTCTGGTTTTCTTGGATTTTGTTTTTGGAAGTTTCTAGATCCTTTCTGAAAAAATTGAAACAGCTTCAGGTTTGTTAGATTTCAGTGTTTTTTTCCTTGTGCTGTTTGAATTCTTAAATTGCTTTTCTCTCCAATTGCTTTAAAATTGAAAAAAGAAATTATTCTTGGTTTAGATAAGAATTGCATTCATACATTGGATGCTTTAAGGATCTCCTGATTGATGTAAAGCATTTTCTAACTTTCAAGGGCTATATATGTCCAATTATTATTAGAAAACGAGCATTTTTCTTAGGTCTGTTCTTAAGTAATAAGAACCCAGTAATATAGAATAAAATGTCCAAACTGAAAGGGCCCTTTGAAGTAATCCTACTGACAAGATTGTAGATGTAAGAGCTAGAAAGTAGCCAAGGTCTATAGTCTACCCCTTTTATTTTAGTAATGAGGAAACTGAGGTCCAGAGAAATGAGCAAAAAAGTCATGGTATGAGGTAGTAAAAAAAAGAGTTTGGGATTCAAATCTCTGTACCTTGCTGACTCTAAATTTAGTGCTCTTTTCCCTATATCACATAACTTGGACAAGTCTCATCTGTAGATGAGGAAAACTCAGACTCAGAGAGGGAAATTGACTTGCCCACATCACATCAAGTGGATGCACAGGGCAAGAATCCTGTTTCTTGGGCCATTTATTTTTCCTGTGGTGCAATGGAAAGAACAGGAGTTAGGAGAATCTGAGTTCAAATCTCACCTCAGACATTTGACACTCACTAGCTCTGTGACCTTGGGCAAGTCCTTAACCCCAATTGCCTCATCCTGGGCTGTCTCCAGTAATCCTGATGAATATTTTGTTACTGGATCCAGATGGCTCTCTAGGAGAAGTGAGGCTGGTGACCTGCATAGCCCTCCCTCACTCAAAAAACAAAGTCAAGTGCAAGTCATATCTATTTCTCTGATGGCATGGTCTCCTTCGGCAACGAAGGATGAACATACACTTTTACGTATATGACTTGTTTATACAATATTCATAATGGTAATTTTTATTTTTATAATTTCTGTGTTAACTTTAAATAGAATTTATTGTTATGTGGTATAGAATGTAAATGAAAGAATAAAAAACTTCAAATATGTGCAAGTATTCATACATGTATGAATATATGCATATATATATACATATACATGTATATACTTATGTACCTATACACACATATGCATAGGTTAAGGGAGGTCAGAAACTCTGAACTGATAGGATAATTCCATGTTTCTAAATTCCTGTACCAAAATATATTGACAACTAATCTATTAGTGATAGAGAATTGCCTACGGACACACAGAAACCACAGTCAAAGCACTAAGTGAAATATGACTGACCCATGCTTCTTATCAACGCTGAAAGAAAAGTACTTAGATAGGATAAATCTTTACTGTTTCTTACTTGGCTGTTGAGTTCACAGGGAACCCAATAACATGTCACAAGCAAATAGGTCTTCTGGAGAATATCAACATCCCATTCCCCATGAAGGAAACTCGGTGAGCCATCATATGAATTGATCTTTGGTTATTCTGCCAAATCCAATTACCTTTTGCAAATCTTTATTCTCTTCAGCCTCTCTGCAGTCTTTGACACTGTTTATCTCTATCTGTTTCTTTATATTTTCTTCTATATTTTGGGGATACTACTCCCCCCAATTCTTCTCCTACTTCCTGACCACTTCTTCTCTGTCTTCTTTTTTGGATACTCAGGATTATGTTCTTGGCCCTCTTTTCTTCTACTTCACTTGGTAATCTCATCAGCTTCCATGGATTTAATTATGATCTCTGTATTGATGGTTCTTAAATCTGCTTGTCATGTTCTACCCTCTCTGATGACTTCCAGCCTTGAATCACCAACTGCCTTTCAGATATCTCATACTGAATGTCCACTAGACATTTGAAATTAAAGATGTCTAAAAAAAAAATAAATCTTTATCCCCACCCCCATCCTGCTTTCCCTATCACTGCATAGCGCAATATCATCCTCCTGTTCCTCAGGCTAACAATGTAATCAACTCCTCAGCATCTATATCTTGTTGCCAAAGCCTGTTAATTTCACGTTTGCAACATCTCTCAAATGTTCTCCCTTCTCTCTTCTGACACTACCACCACTGTAGTACAGGTCCTCATCACCTCACACCTGAACTGTTCCAATAACCTGCTATAGAGTTTACCAGCCTCAGATCTCTCCCTACTCCAGTTTATCTTCTAGATTCCAAAGTGATTTTCCTAAAATACAGGTCTGATCAGGTCCATTCCCTGCCCTAAATATCTAATAAACTCTAGTAGATCCCTGTCTCTTTTAGGATCAAATACAATTTTTTTTTATTTTGCATTCAAAACCCTTCAAAACTTAGGCCTTCCTACCTTTCCAGTCTTTTTTACACCTTACTACACCACTTCTACCCTTTGATTCAGTAACATGACTTCCCAGCTGTTCCACAAACGAGACACTCCATCTCTCCATTCCAGGCATTTTGTCTGCCTGAATCCCATGCCTGGAACACTTTTCCTTTTCAGCTTTACCTATTCACTTTTGTGACTTATTTTAAATTGCAGTTAAAATCCTATGTATTACAGGAAACCTTTCCCAGCTCCTCTTAATTCCAGTGCCTTCTTTCTATTAATGATTTCCCATTTATCCTGTATGTAGATTCCTTTTATATATTTGTTTACATATTGGCTCTCCTCTTAGATTGTAAGCATTTTGAGAGTAGAGATTAGTTTTTGTCTTTTTGTATGCTCAATACTCAGCACAGCTAGGTGGTACAGTGGATAGAGCACCAGTATAGGAGTCAGGAGAACCTGAGTTCAAATTTCACCTCAGACACTTAACACTCACTAACTGTGTGACCTTGGGCAAGTCACTTAACCCCAACTGCCTCATCCTGGGTCATCTCCAGTCATCCTGATGAATATATGGCCACTGGATTCAGGTGGCTCTGGAGGAGAAGTGAAGCTGGTGACCCGCACAGTCCTCCCTCACTCAAAACAAAGTCGTGTCATTATTTCTCTGATGCAATGAAGGATAAACACACTCAGCACAGCTCCTCATCCATTATAGGTGCTTAATAAAAATGTATTGATTTTGATTCTTATTCTCTTCAAATGAAGATACTTCTTATATAGCATTTCACAATGTACAAAAGTTTCTTCCCCTTGGTCAAGCATTAGTTTCCAACAAAAGAGCACCAGAATATATTTGCTTCTGGGTTGATTTGTTCCTTATGTACACTGGATTGTACATGAATTCAATGTATCATTTTTTTGTGTCTTCAGTAGAGCTGTGCTTAGTGAAAGAAATAATACACATGTGCCCCAAGCTATTACAAATGGTAAAGGGAAAATGTTTCAATTATCTTTTTATATGAGATTCTGTGAATTCACTTTAATAATTGCACTGTTTTCATGGAAGTATGAAATACATGCCTTGACACTTACTTTATCATCTAATGAAGATTAGGAGCTTCATTAATAGATTGCTCCTTAACCATGCATTTTCTCCTAGGATTCTTATCTATGCCATCCCATAAATGCTCCATAGAATAATAGAAATAGTATTTACATAGTTCATAAAAGTGATGCTGAGTAAATCCACATGATTAAATACAGCATCTAGGTGAAGGGGTCAAGAGAACTGAATTTTAGTGCTGTCTCTGCTACTATTAGACTATTATGCAAATACTAAACCTCTTTAGACATAAATTTCTTCCCCTTTCAATTGAGGTGTTTGATGTAGATTATTTTAAATCATAATAAATTATGGCTGATTCTATTGCTCAAGAATGATTATGGACTCTGTATTTCCTCTAAGATATTATACAGCATCTTGAGCAGGCATTTAAAGCTCTTCACTATCTAACCTAAGATTTGCTTTATAGGATTATTGGAAATTAATTCCCTTCATTCATTATACACTTCAGCTAAAAGTTTTATTTGTGTATCCATGAAATTGGCATTCTATCTCCTTCCATAGCACAAACTATCTATCCTCCATGTCTGAAGACATTCCCACCTCACATCTGTGCAGTGGATTCCTTAACTTCTTTCAGGACTTAGCTCACGAATAATATTCTGAAGGGAACTTCCCTTGATCTTTGTCCCTCTTCTTGATAATTGTCTTTTATAGTCTTAGTTATTTACAGAAGGATGAAAGAGAAAAAGTGGACATAATGTTCAGAATACGTTATTCTGAAATTATGATGTGAGGAAGCTACAGTGCTGAGGAAATCACAAATCATGCATCCCTGTTCATCCTTGACTCTCTATATAAAAAGTGAGTTGAGTGAGAAAGTTCTACATAAAGAAGGTAATATTACATAATTATTATTTGAACCCATAAAATAAAATGAAGAGAAATGAAATGGATGGAGCAGAGACTTAAATTAGCTTTGATGTCAGGGAAAAAGGAAACAGCTTCCTCATTAAGTTGGGGATTCTCCCTCCATTGAAGTCTTCAAACAATGGCTAGTCAATCCATTAATCAAAACAAAATATTTATTAATTATTTGCTAAGTCCTAGGCATTCTTTGAAGGAATAGAAATTCAAAGCTGAAGGCAAAACTGTCTTCAAAGATCTCTTTATTTAAGTAGAGGATGAAAATAGATATAGATATTGATAGATATAAACATAGGCACAATTGTAGATACTGAAATAACAGAGATAGAGCTACAGATACAGACTTGCAGAGTAAATGAAAAGTCTCTTTTGAAAGAAAGGCACTGGTAGAAACTAAAAGAAATAGGAAAGAAGGTTATTCTTGGCCTAAACTTTAAAGGAATCCCAGAATTAAAAGTGGAGGTGAGAAAATATGAAATGAGGGAAAGTCAGTACAAAAGCAAAGAGATAGGACATGGAGTATTACATATAAGGAAAAGAATGCAGAAAAAAAATGTATTTGAGCCTTAAATATAAAATAGATATCCTTTCTGTATCCTGTAGAGTAATTGGTGAGTCTCTAGAATTTATCAGGTGGAGTATAGGATGAATTTCAGTGGGGAGATATTTGAACCAACATATTGAGCCAATTAGAAGAATATTATACAGCAAAAAAAAAAAAACAAAAACAAAAAAATAAACTAACAACCCAGCAGCAAGAGATTGAAAAATTCTATTTAAAATAACTATTGACAACATAAAATATTTGTGAGTCCACTTGCCAAGAAAACGTAGAAACCATATGGACACAATTACAAAACACTTCACACAGATAAAGACTGAACTAAACAATTGGAGATACATTAACTGCTTATGGGTAGGTGTAATTGTAATTTAAATCTTTCCCACTCATTAATGCTTATTAATGTGACCTGCCTGGATCACATGAGTCTGAAAGAGCTTGTTTGTGATTTTGTTTAAGAGGGCCTGCTTGTGATTTGTTTAATGGAACTGGTTTGTGGGAAGCCTAGCATGGGGAAGGCTTGAGGATGGTATTGTTTTCTGCCTTATTGTGTAGAGATTTTTGTTGATGTGATGGATTAGGGTTTTTGGAGTCTGAATAAATGTTTTGGTTCTGCCTTCCATGTGGAGAATCTGTGATATTTCATGATTTTCATTGCACTGGTATATCATTACTGCCATAAGCACTGTGAGTATCACATTGGTGCTATAGTCAGGACAGCAGTGAGTGAGAGCTAGCAAGGATGCAGGCAAGCAGGCAGCTGGCTAGCATGAGTGAAAAAGCTTGTTTGTGATTTTATTTAAGGGAGCCTGCTTGTGATTTGTTTAATGGAGCTGTTTTGTGGAAAGCCTAGCAGGGGGAAGATTTGGGGATGGTGCTGTCCTCTGTATTGTTATTGTGTGGAGATTAAGATTGATTTGGTTTTCTGGGGTTTGAATAAATGTTTTGGTTTTGTTTGCTATGTGGAGAGTCTATTGCATTTTGTGATTTAAACTGCACTGGGATTTTCATGGCTTTGAATATCATGTTGGGGATACAGTAGGCTAAACCAACATAACAAAAATGACAATTATAGCTAACTTACTTTACTTATTCAGTGTCATACCAATCAAACTACCACCAAAATTTATAGAACTAGAAAAATAGTAACGGAATTCATCTGGAAGAACCAAAGGTCAATAATATTGAGGAAATCAATGAAAACAATTGTTCAGGAAAACAGCCTTGCAGTTCCAAATTTCAGCCTTTATCACAAAAGGGTAATCATGACAGCAATCTGGTATTGGCTAAGAAATAAAGTGTTGGATAAGTGGAATAAATTAAGTACACAATACACAGCAGTGAATGTCCATATTAATCTAGGGCTTGATAAACTTAAAGATCCAAGATTTGGGGGTAAGAAAACAACATTTGACGAAAGTATCATTTTCATAGAAACTAGGGATACATTTCACACAGTTTACCAAGATGAGGACATAAAAATGAGGACATAAGTAATTCAGGGAGCATGGAAAAATGTACCAGTCTAATCAAAGGACAATGGAAGATTTATGACCAATCCAGAGATAGAGAGAATTATGGGAAGTAAAACTAATTTTAATTACATATAATTAAAAAGGTTGTGTATAAACAAGATTAATCCAGCCACAATTAGAAAGAAACCAGGAAAATGGGAAAATTTTTACTGTAAGTTTCTCTGATAAAGATTCATTTCTTGACAGGGAACCAAATTTATAAAAAATAAGAGACATTTCCCCAGTGATAAATGGTAAAATAATAAGAATACGAAATTTTCAGAAAAAGAAATCAAAACTATCTACAGATTTGACTTGAAGGCAAAGCATGAAAAAATGCTATAAATCACTATTGATTAGAGAAATGCAAATTAAAACAGCACAGAGATATTACCTCTCAGCTCTCAGCTTAGATAACATGACAGAAAAGGAAAACTCTGAACTTATTAGAAGATTTGACATACAAGAGCCAAAAGAAATATAAGGTCCATATCAAAGAATATTTGCCCTCTTTTCTTTTTGTTTTGTTCTGTTTCTTCTTTCTCATGGTTCCTTCCATTAGTTCTAATTCTTCCTTATATAATGGATAATGTGAAACTATATTTAATATGAATGTATAAGTAGAGCCTATATCAGATTACATACTGTCTTGGGGGTGGGGAAATAGAGGAAGGGGAGAAAATTTAAAACTCAAAATCTTATGGAAATGAATGTTCAAAACTATAAATAAATAAATTATTAAAATAATATTCTATGATGAGTAACTGTGAGTGATTTATGTATTCTAAATAATACAATGATCTAAAACAATCCCAAAGGACTCATGATGAAAAATGCTGTCTTTAGAAAAGGAATTGATGTTGTCTGAATACAGAGAGAAGTATATTATTTTTCTCTTCTTTCCTTCCCTCCCTCCTTCCCTCCCTCCCTCCTTCCTTCCTTCCTTCCCCCCTTCCTTTCCTTCCTTTCTTACTTTCTTTCCTTCCTTCCTTCTTTTTTTGCATGGTTGCATATGCACAATCTCTTATCAGATTGTTTACCATATCACAGAGGGAAGGAGGGAGGGAGGGAGAGAATTTGGAATTCAAAGCTTAAAACTAAATATTAAAATTGTTTCTGCATATAATTGGGGAAAATAAAATATAATTTTTACATGTAATTGAGAAATATTAAAAAAATGGGAAGAATTTAAAATAAGGGTATTACAACCATCCAGACAAAGATATGGCAATTTTAGAATATGATAGTAGCTATGTGAGCAGAGGGAAAGAGAAGTCAGAAATGTTGAGGATATAAAAAGAAGACGTGGCAACTGATTGGACATGTAGGGTGAATAAGAATCAAAACACTTTCCCAGGCAATTTCTCCCCAGTCCAAGGAAACAGCCTGTTCCAGTAACAACCACTATTTTCCTTCCTGCTATAATAGCCAGCTGCACATATAGAACTTATTAGTCTGAACCAGCTGTGTACTGACTGAACTGGCTATACACTGGGTCATAACAACATTCACTACTCACTGAACAATCTTATGTATCCTAGACTTTAGACATACATATACTCCCTTAAGTTTTTCTTTTCTAAGAGGACATTGATGAGAGCAGCCTGAGTATTATTTAGTCAGCCCTGACCTTTAGTTGACTTAGTGAAGTCTCAAGCCTAAAATCATACTTCCATATGCCACCCCCTTGGGCTGTTTCCTGATGAACTCTTGATAAAATACCTGTGCAGTAGATACTAAAAGTACATGTTACTTTAATCACTAGCCACTCCCTAATCCCATCCTGAATCACCTACTTATCATATTTGGTACATGTTTCCTATAGAATATTCTGTATAAACTTCACCTGTACCTCTCTAAGGTTGCAGGTTCCCTAAGAATTCTTGCCCGCTGAAAAGAGTTATAAATCTTTACCTTGACCTCAACAATTCTTGAATCTATGAATTCTTCTGCAGACATCCCAAGAAGGGAACTCTAGTCTTGGAATTCCTGTGCTCTGCCCCCCCCACCCCCTAACCAGCCCTCATTAATAGGGGTTGCCCAGGATTTGCAAGGGGTGAGTGGAATAGAATGAGGGTGAACATGTTAACTATTAACAAATTCCCGGTAAGATGTTATCTGATGCCTTTATACTGACTATCCTAGGTAACTGGAAAACTCTGAATCCTCATTTCCACATCTTTGTATCTCTGGCATCCTTTGAGACTCAGCTTAAGCCTATTTCCTTTCACAGTTGAGCCTTTCCTCTCTAACATTACTTTCCATCTATTCTGCATATATACCTATTGCTATTTAGTTATATCTGACTCTCCATCATCCCATTTCAGGTTTTCTTGGCAAAGATACCAGAATAGCCTGCCATTTCATTTTCTAGCTCATTTTACAGATCAGGAAACTGAGACCAGTGGGGTTAAGTGACTTGCCCACTGTCACATAGCTACCAAATGTTTGAGGCTGGGTATACATAGAGATATATGGAAAGCTATATATACATGCATGTGCCTATGTAAATACATATATTTGATGTAGAGAAAATAAGGATAAAAAAGCCAATGTATATTCTGAGCATGCAGTAATACTGAATGATAAAAACAATTACAATGTTAATAAAAAATTCAGAAAAATATGTCATCCACGAAAAAGAACAGCAAGACAGTAACAACAGACCACTAGGTGTTATTTCATTTTGAATATTTTACACATTAAGCAACCTGTAAAATGTGAACATTTATGATTCATCATTTTTCATGTTTTGAGTATTTGAAGGGTTGTTGTATTGAGGATGTTGTTTATTATAACTGATTTGTTAAATGCAAATCTATTCATATCATATCCAATGCCTTGTAACTACAAAGGGAGCTGGTCTTGTCCTGTGGAAAAACAAAGATACTAGATTGATATCCCACTGCACTCAAACCAATGTCAAAAGGCTAACATGTAGGTATTCAGAAAGCTATGTGGGTTTATCACAAAAGATTTGTAGAAGGATATACAAAAATATACATTGGTTGAGAATCCATGGTTTAATAGCAAACACCTTAGCACTCCCAGGATGACCTGCTAGAACACAGACTCTTTGATCTGCTTTATAAAAGAAAGACAACTTCAAAAGGTTAACAATCCTTTTTTAATTAAACATACATAAATCATTCACTAGTTCAGGGAAAAGGTTAACACCCTGAAAATGGAGAAAATACAAGCAGAGAAATTAGTTCAAAGATAAACAGGCAGGGCTCCAACATGTATAATATTTAATGCTCATAATGTAAATAAAACTGATGTCACATATGTCACACATGCCACATAAGTCATATGCCATATATGTCACAAACAAGTGATACATAAAGAAAACACAAAAGTGATAAGAGGTAACAGAAATGCTAAACATTTAAACCATCTCCATAGATTCCTATGATGTCATGTGTCACATGTCATATATTTTGTATATGCAATATAAGTAGAACATGCCTTATGTGAGACATATGTTATAAATGTCTCAAAACATGCAACCTGAAACACCTAGCATATTTCCATAAATTCATTTTGTGCCATGTCACACATTCCACATGTCACATATGTCGTATCACGCATGTCCATTATGTAACCCATGTCATAACCCATGAAACATAAAACATGTAACATGAACAGGAGGAAGAGAGGCCAATCAGAAGCCTATGGCAGTAGTCCAGAAAAGATGATTAGAACCTATAGTTGAGTTTTTCACTTGGTCGTCCTTCATTTTCGAAGAGAACCAATGACACCTTGGATTATTTCTTGACTCATGCTTGAATTGGATTTGTTAGGCAGAGTTGCACAACTCTCTCTTCCAGAGGTATCACAGCTTCCTATTTGAACTCTTCTAAATCTTCTAAAATCTGCCTTTCAGCCTTCATATCTCTACTGAGATTATTTTCTCCAAAGTAACAATGGCCTCTTACTTGTCAAATCTAGACACCTGTTCTCAGGAGTCATCAATTTTGGACTTACTGCAGCATTTAAAATTCTCTTCCTGGACATTCTTTCCTGTCTGAGTTTTCTTGGCACTGCTTCCTCATAGGTATTTGACTACTTCTTCCCAACCTCCTTTACTAAATCTGTATCCCTGGCATAACTGTAAACTATGGGTACAGCCACAGGAGATTTTTCTTGGTCCTCTTCTCTTTTCGTATTCCATTTGGTGACATCATCTCCTTCCTTGGGAAAGGGAACTGTCCTTGGAGTCAGAAAGAATTCAGTTTAAATTCTACTTTAGACACATTAATTATATGGTTCTTAACAAGTTGCTTTGGTCGGTTCATATTATTCTATGTGTACTTTTCTAATAAACCCAAACTAACTATCAAGTATATGTCCTTTGAGATGCTTTCAGATTAGACAAAATCTGCTTCTGTTCAGTGTTTTATTAACCCAATTGCTTGCCTAAGAACTGAGAAACATTTTAGATACTAGCAAATTCAGACAATTCTAGGGCCAACCATGTGGACACACAAATCATAAAGAGATTATTGAGAAATGCCATCAAGATTAATTTGGGGACATGTGACTTCAGGTCTGTGGTTATGAGCCGTGGATTAAATTGTCTAGGATTCAGTAAGCATTGATATTTTTGATAGTCATATCAACCTATGAACTCATTCTGAACTTTGGTAGTATGGCAAAATCACCCAAAATATTTTTACTTTAACAGTTTAGATACTTGCCCCCATCTTCTCCTAGTGAAGGTGTTTTATAATTCCAAAGTACAAGAATTTGCATGTATCTTGAATTATATTAGTAGATCTAATTGTTGAAGTGTTTTTGAATTTCCTATTCAGTCAACCAATGGACCTTTGAAAGCTTATGAGTTTTCCTTTATTAGAGGTATTCAAAGGGAGGTTAGATTGTCACTCATTGGGCATATTGTAGCAGACACTTGCTCAGGTACAAATTAAGCTAGATGGCCATCTTGAGATTTTTCCCAAATCCATGATTCTGCAAAACCATGACCTGCCTACATATAAAGTGCCCAGACATTTATAGGAGACACTCAAACTCTAATTAGGAGATAGGACAAGGGTTATGGAATTTATTTGGTTGCAATGGAGTTTTAAATTTATTATATATTTAGTTTATTCTCCACCCAGAGCTTGGTGCAACATGATGTCAAATATGGGCTTATGAAATCTATGTGGGGGGTTTGTCTTTAAAAATTTAATAGGTTAGGACATGGGGTTGAGGGAATTGCAGATTAAATATTTAAATTTGTTTTCTCTTAGGAACATTTCTGCATTGATGAGCAGTGAGGAAAGTTTGAAAGGCATATTAATAACTTTAATATCTGACTCTGGGTGGAATTTTCTTAAATTTAATTAAGAATTCCCAGGCTATCCTTTCCTACCACTCTGTTCCTATACACAAGCATGAGAAATGAATGTTTTCTGCTGAAGGCTATATGAATAGTTTTGTTTGAGCCTTTCTTTCTCATACTGGGATGGCTTGCAAAATATTTAGTGTCTATGACTTTAGAACATCTGACAAATGCAAACACTTAGAAACCTGTTAAGTTTGTAAATGACTCCACTGAAAATGACTATCCTCCTTCATATCCTTTTTTTCTGTTACAGAATTTAATACAAACCATTATTTAATTGTGAGATAAACACCATGTCCTAGAGATTATGTGGAAAGAAGTCTTATTAAATTTTCTCCTGTAGGGGTATATTGAAATTAGCTGTTGAAAGGAGAGTCATTAACTATGTTATAGAAATTTCTAAACCTAAAAATTTCTAAAACTGTTGCTGAAACCATATTGAAAAATTCTGAGTGTATGTCACCATGTCACCATAAAATTTAATTGAAGAGAATATAAATATAAATATATATGTGTGTGTGTACATACACATACATACACACATGTTTTCCTTGTAATAGTGTAGCTCTTACATGTAAATGCCTACTTATCGGTTATTTGTCCATATTTTCCCATAAGTCCTGCATAGGTGTTCACCTCACATTCTGTGGGATCTTTTCCTCAGAGTACACAAGCTGTCACCATGACTAGGGGACAGTTTCATGACATCAGGACAAGGCCAACTCTTATTTTATACATGTATCTCCTTGCTTATATCCTTGGCAACTTCTTCTGTCTAATGCTTGGTTGATAAGGTTGATAAGCTGTAGCTTCCTTGTGTCCAGCTATGGATCTCTCCATTGGGTTAACAACTGTTTTAATTATTCAGGAGTTGTAAAATTTGGAAATCACTGTATTTCCTCATAGATCATCCAATCAAAGTCTGTCATAACAAAAAGATCTGTTCTAAAATATCTGTAACCAGTGATATTATAATCAGTGATCCAATGATCCTTTCAAGTTTTCTAGGAGGAAGGAAAAAGCATTTCTTAACTACTCCTATGTGTCAAGCACTGTGCAAATTGCTATAAAAATATCTCACAACAATCCTGGTATGTAAAATTGCATTTATTATACTCTGTTTTATAGTTAAAGAAATTGAGGCTGAGGGAGGTGAAGTATCTTACCTAGTGTCACCCAGTTATTAAGCAGTTAAGGTGAAACATGAATTTTCTTCCTCTAGACCCAGCACTGAATTCACTGATCACCTATAAGTCCCTGATAATAAACTCACTATGTCCTTAACCAGTTACTTCCATGTTTGAATAGTTCTAAATTTTAGCAAGGTTTTTTATTTCTTTTTTCCCCAGGTGACAAAACTGACATAGGACAAGTTTGTATGATTTGCCTGAACTCAAACATATGGTGCATGGGAAGGGCAAGTCTAGAATCTAGGTTTCCTAACTTATAATTTTGGTAGTTGATAGATATGGTCATTATCAACACTGTATCCATATGCATTTAGTCTATTTTGCTGCAGTGACACTTTCTCTTACTATTGGCAAGACTTTGATAATAATCCCTGATATTTTCACCATCATTTTACTTTTAAGAAAAACATTAGATATATTTCAGTGGAAGAGGTAGCATGTTATAGTGAGTAGGGAGTCTGCCTCAGTTGGGAAGTGTCAGGTTCAAGTACCTTTTCTGACACCAACTGCCTCTATGAAACTGTACAAATAACTTAATCTCACACTGCCCCTCACAAGTCCCTGTGAATTTAAATTTGAAAAAAAAAAGTCTTCATTGGGAGAAGGAGTTCCTCCTTGTGAGCTCACTCAAAGCAATCATAAGTCTACTACAAAAGCAACAAGAAATTCAATAGTTCACTTGACCTTCACAAAAATTCTTTGAGGGAAAAATCACCTAATTAATAAGCACTTACTAAACAACGGCTATTTCTTAGATACTCCATTAAATTCTGTTCATATGAGACAAAAAATGATTGCCCCTGCCCTCAACGAGCTTGCAATTTAGGGAGGTTAAACTACATGTCTGCAAATCAATACCAGATATGTGAGATTTTTTAAAGTCCATGTATCACCATTCCTATTTTTCAGTTCATGAGAATGAAGATCAGAGATGATGAATGGTTTCTTGAAGGTCACTAAATTTGTAAGTTGCTGAGCTAGGTATTTGAAACTCTACTATACAACATCACTTCTAAGTGTCTGTACTTTTCAGGACCCTTTCCTTACAAGAGAAAGAATATATCAAGTTCTCATAGTGGCCATCTCAAAAAGCTTCTATACAAGGGCATACATAGCTGGAATATTTACCTGAAATACAATTTAAAAGACTGGGGTTTTTTTGTTTAACATGAATTGTACTACTCAGATGTAGTTACTTTGTCTTCACTTGATTAACAGGGATGCTATTATGATTTAGGAGATTATCTGCCTGCAAAGTGTTTTAAGTTGCCCCCAAAAAAGACTATACAAACATGAAGGGTTATTATAGCATAATGTCTGCTGTGGCCATCTGGACCAAATATCTAGAGGTGAGAAGGTTACCTAGCTTCCATGCCCATTTGCTTCTTGGCATCTCAGCTCAGACTGCTGAGCTGAGACGCCAACTGTTATTGTTTTGGGAGTTTCAGATACTTTGTCAGGACCTGGATTGAGACCACCACCTCATTCCTCACAGGCTGCAGCATAGCAATCAGCTGCTTAGCACATTCCATCACTGGAAAGCTGGGGCTCAATCCAATGAGTGACCTAGATGTGGAAAGCTTCAAATCCCACTGTTAATTCTCTGGGCTCCTCAGTCTTCTGAGAATATGCTTACTGCTAAATCAGGTTAAGCGGATGCACCCTCTGTCACACCCTTATTGCAATATTAGGCCACTTGCCATTGGCATAGGATTAAGGTAGGAATACAAAGTTATCAAACATTCTCTTTTTTGCAGCTGCTAGACATAGCAGTTTTAAAAACGTCGAATCATCAGGAAAATATAACTAATAGGCTAGAAGGTATCTTCTTGAAGTTTGTAAGCTCTAAATTTCTACATTTTTCTCATAGATAACTATGTCAAGGCAATAGAGACAGTTGTGTGAAACTCTGTGCTTGCAGGATCCTTCCTTTCAGGAACTGCAGTAAATTGGAGGCTTGGAACTTTGCCTTTTTCCTACACCCATCCCTCAGTCACATTCCTGAGTACAGTTTGGGTTCTGGTCACAAAGACATATCCAACTAGTCCAGTTATGCCTCAGTTTACAGATTGTCAGAACTAGAAGGCAACTGAAGCAATAGGATCAAAAGTTCCTTGGATTCATTCCCTGCATACTCAGGTTCTAAACTCAGCCCTGACAATTAATTGGGTAACCTTGCACATGTTAGATCCTAAACTCTCAGTCTCGTTATCTATAAGATATCACTTGCTGTATGTGATATTATTTAGAAAGTCTTCTTTGAGCCAAAGTGATCTTTAAAATTCTCAGAACTCTTCCGAAACATGAATTATCCTTCATCCCTTTTATACATGAAGAACATGATGCATTCATAAGTAATTTGATCAATATCATGCAATTGATTAATGTCAGAACTGGGATTCCTCCTACACTAACGCTAAGGTCTTTTGACCTTTAATGATGTGCTTTCTCCATCATACTACATTTGTTTTAAAGTTGTTTTTGGGAAATCCCTCTCATGGAGAGACCTGTGGATTTTGAATATTAAGGGGTGGACCTGATCCTCTCGGTCCCAAAGAACCAAACAATAGTGAAGGCTACAAGTTGCAAGCAAACATGTTTAAGATTAAAGAAAAAAAAGCAGCTCTAGAGTGGGGGACATGACTTGTCTGAGATCACATGTATCATAAGAACAGTCCCTGGGTTGAAACTCAGGTCTCTTGATTCCCAATCCAGCTTCCTTTGTATTGTATCACATAGAGGGAAGTGTGTGTATAACTATTCTCATTATTTCTTCCAGCAGCATGTTATTCAATGATTTAGGTAGACTAAATTATATAGTGTAGTGATCACTGGGTAAGGAGGCAGTAAACTTGGATTCTATTCCCAAGTTTCTAGTTGGACAGTCAAAGGATCTTCCCCATTTGGGATTCATTTTCTCTCCTCTGGAAAATTGAGGGGGTTGGGGTAGAAAAGGGGTAAGCAATTTTCTATGTGCCAGGTACTGTGCTAAGGTCTTTATAAGTATCTGCCTTGACCCACATAACAATCCTGAGAGGTAGACACTTATTATTCATATTTTCCAGTAGCAGAAATTTAGGCAAACAAAGGTTAAGTGATTTTCTCAAGGTCATACAGTAAGTATCTGAAGCCAGATTTGAGCTCATATCCTCCTGACTCTATCCCATGGCATTAGATAATGCATGTAAGTACCTGTTCTAATGACGGATTGAACTAAATACTCAAATACTCATTACATTTTACTTAGTTCTGAATTTCTAGGATTCTAAATAGGTTGGAATACTAGAAATCGTTAGAATAGTTTTGCTTTATTTTATTCAAATGGGTGTGAAGTGCCTTAAGATACCATACTAACAGGCAGTTAGCTAGGTTAAGGAGTGGATAAAAAATGCTGGTCCTGGAAGGAGGAAGACTTGAATTTAACGCCTTTAAACACTTGCTGTATAAACTGAATAAGACACAAAGCCTCTGTTTGCCTCAGTTTTCTCAAGTGTAAATGGGGGTTAATAATATTATCTTCTTCTCAGGATTGTTGCAAGGATCAAATGAGACAATATTTGCTATTGTCTGCCTAGCACATTATTGATTAGTATTGTTCTTAATGTGCTTAGCACATTGCTTGATACATAGACAGCAAAGGCTCACTGTTCCTTCATTCTCTCTCTTCTTCCTTCCTTCCTTTATCCATTCCTTCTTTCATTACTAATTTCTGCATGTTCCCAAGTTTAGCTGTGTTTAAACTAAAAACTTACTCCAAGTTTATTCTATATAGGGTATATACCAAACAGGGTGGGGGAACGTATCAAAAGATTGGAAAGAGAACTTTAAGGAAGTCAGAATTCCTGTTTGCATGATTATTCCACAGAAACAGAATTCTAATGAATGGTCTGCTATTTCTTGGGGGTGCATTCTATGTGAGAGAAGTCGCTAGTAGATATGTATGGCAGTAACCATATTTACGTCTGTTCTATATCTCCTTTTTCTCTAGGGACAAGGTTTCCAGGCTAGCCAAGAAAATATGGATGCCAACCACTTATGCTGAAAACATCTCACCCATGAATTCTGCAAACTGGCAGTTCTATAAGGGGAAATCAAATGGTCAGAAATAGCATCAAGTCTGCCAAAGACAAAATTACTCTATGCCCAGAGGACATATTTAGTGTATCTTCTCAGGACAGGTACAGGCATTTAATTTGACATCTTCTCAGCTCTCTATCCCCTTAAATAGTGTTATCTACAGATATCAAGTAGTATTTTTTTGTTATAACACAGCATATTTGATGCTAAAATTCCCTAATATCCTCCCAAAAAAGAGCTCACAGAAGCAAGAAAGAAGTTGCAAAAAATACCAGACCTCCCCCAAAGACATTGCTTCAGAAATGTCTGGATTTTTTCGATTTTATTTTTTGAATGCTGGGAGTGTCATGACATCTAGAAAAATAATCATGGAGCAACTCTAAATTTGATATTGCACTTTATCTTCAAAGGAAGAGATCAAACAAACTATGATTAAAAAAAGCTTAGTTCCATGTAGACACTGACAAGATCTACAATAAATTGATAGCGATCATTTCTTCATCTATCACATGTCTGTCTCATTTGGTACATTTATCAAGAAATATATTTGGAATTGGAAAGCTTGGGTTCCAATTCTCATTCTTCTATTCACTACCTGCATAAATTTGGGTGAGCCCCTTCATTTAGGGTGTGATACTAGGTGATCTCAGAATTTCCACCTAACTTTGTTGTTCTATGAATTATGAAATATGTTTCTGTTTAATGAGAGTCTTAGAGGCAGTCAAGTGGTGGAGTAAAGTTTACTGGCCCTAGAGTCAGTTAACCTGAGATCATAGTCAGCCTTAGACACTTACTAGCAGGGTGACCCAGGTCAAGTCACTTAACTACTTTATCAATTTCTTAATTTTCAAAATGGGTATAATAATATTATCTATTTCCCAGGGTGGTGGTGAGGAATGAATGAAATAATATTGTGAAGCAAGGCACAGCACCTGCCACATTGTAGGTACTTAAAAACTGCTTGTTTCCTTACTTATAAAGATCCTCCTGTCTACATCATAGGTGGAGGATGACATCAGGACACCCATGTCCCACATGCATCTCAGTCTGTAGGACAGATTCTAGAATATGATTTATTCAGACCCCAGGAAAATGTTGCTATTTATATCCAGGAGAGTGTGACATTTTTGGTGTTAGAAATGTAATCAATGAGGACAGAAAATTTATCTAAATTCAATGCCTCTTTTTTCATATATTGTGGTGTCTACAAATATTTATTGAAGGAATTGAGAGAAGCTTCAGGGGATATGAGACACCCCTAGAAATCCACACTGAACCACAAAACAAAGGAAACTTGTAAGTTCTCAAGACTGATCAGCCTCCTAAGATTTCATAGAAGCCCAGAGTATCATGTGGGGATCCTCCTGTAAAATATTGTTCTACACTCATGCTGACATGTGCTTAGTAGTCTGTTTTAGCTATTTAGGGATTCTGACTCAGGGATATAGGGTGGTCATGCCCATAAGTTTCCAAAGAATTACTGTTCTTTCTACAGTATTATTTCTCATTACAACATAGATTTTCTACCTGCTGAGAAGTATTTGGCCATGAGAGCTCAGTCTCTGAGAAAACATGGTGGGGACCTAGTGTGGGAGCTTGGAAAGCAAATTGTGAGACCTTTCTCATAGGTTGAGGTAATTACTGCCATGTCTTCCCATATTAGCTGTGGCTGCCTTAGATTTCACCTTGAAAAATCTCTATGGAAGTTCTTGAAGTACAAGTCTGACGACAAAGCAGTGGGAGGATTCAGTAGGAAGATGTCCTTGCCCTATCCTTTCCCTTCCACTTCAGAACACATCTTTGTTGAGCCTGCCATTATTTCCCCTAAGGGAAGAACAATTATAGTTACACTTGATGAGATGACTTTTCATGCCTGTTCACTATTTTACTGTCCTAATTCATATTTTCTAGCTCAATGTTAAGTAATTCTTTCATTATTTAATTTTTCTCACATTCCAAAATGTTAATCAATCTATTTGCCATTGTTTTATTATACTGATTGTGTTTTGCTAAAATCCAATTCAGCTATGTAAATATATGCATACTTTCTTTCCAGAATCTCCATTTAATTTTGTGTTAGAAGGAAACATATTAGAATGTATTAGAAGAAAAGCTTATTATTGAATTAAAATGAACATGAATAAAAATAAATTTAGTGATTTTTTCACCAGGCAACTTTATAAGATTCAATTCAAATTTTATTTTATTTATTTATTTTATTCAATTCAATTTTTATTTTGAAAAAGGCAAAACTAGAAAATTGCATATATTACAAATGAAATTCTGGCAATTAATTTGCTAACAATATGATAAAAAGCATACAGATAGAGCTCCAAATCTGAGAAGACAGTAAGCTGGAATATTATTAGAGAGGTCTTAATAATGATATTCTGCATTTTTTTCAAATAAAGCATATGAATATAACACATTATGATTCATAAAAAGTATAATTGAAATGTTTACACATAAATTACTTGAAAGAAAACTGGTTACAATCTTCCAAACTTTTGTAAAGCAGTGACTTCTTTCAAGAACTTCCAAAGAATATTGGAACATACAAAGATATAGACACAAAACCATGAATTTGAAAAAGCAGAACACTTTTTTGGATTATTTTAGGATGGTTAGCATTGTGGGAAACAGAAGTTAAAAATCATTAAACTACTAGAGTGGGTCTGTGTAGACAGTAACTATCAAAATTTACACATGAGTCTGCTGTTCAAATCCAACTAAGTGAGGCATTTCTGTCCTGTTATTGTGAACTCTTGTCTCTGAGTACAGTGCTAAACACTGCGAATTGGAAGGAAGGCTCAGTCTCATATTCCCCACATAATGATAGTGGGCAAATTAAAAAGAGAAAGTTAGTAACATTTCCATGTGGTAGAACTCTTTGATCTTGGGAGATTCGCCAAAAATCTGAATTGAGGAGAGATGATATTAAACAAATGTAAATGCTGTACTGTTGTTTTATTTTTAAAGATAGAGACCTGGTCTTTGTTTAACTCCTTGCTAAAATTTCAGGCCCTGCTTTTGACTGCATTTACTTCAATAAAGCTCCCAATGGCTACAGAGAAGGTCTAAGTGAATTCATTCACATTTTGAACTAGCTCTCCCATTTCTCTCTTCAACATAATGGTGCTGAAATCCAGGAGTCCAAATATGAATTGGATTCCAATGATCTTCTCCTAGCCACTGAGATAAGAGCCCTTTTCTTTTTTCCCTCTTCCAGACCTTTCTGCTCCTACCATCTCCCCAGCAGTGAGACCCCTGGAGTGCCCAGACACTGCCAGAGGCGTCTGTAGCTCCAATGACTTCTAGGTGGTCTGACTGTAGACCCTCGTATAAAGGGAGACCCTTGCCCTGGATCGGTCACACTTTTTTCTCCCCTCTTCCTGGGACTCTGGAAAAAGTGACAAGAGGCTACCTGGAGACTGCTGGGAGGGGAATTCGGGGAGGAGATCTTAAGGAAAAGTGGCTAGTGTTCCATCGTAACACAGCCTGACCTCATTATAATTTAGAAAAGTAATTTGTGAAGGAGATTTCTAAACAAAACAAACTTAGTAGGAAATTTTATCTCCAAAACTAAAAGAAAAGGCACCTTGCTCTGCTTGAGCAGACTCTTTACCCTGTGTTGTTTCCCTGTATGTTGGTTTATCCTATATTGTTCCTTACCCACCCCCATGGGCCTCTGGGGGAGGTGAGTAGGTGGGCCTCTCCTCCTGGTTTACTGCCTAGATGTAAGCCTTCTTTCTGTCTCTGCCCTTTTCTTCCTGTCCCTGAGGGATATGCATTTTCTAGTCTAAGTCTTAAAGGTAAAAGAGAAAAGGAACTATGGCTCCTTTCCCACCAAGACTGGAAGGCTCTGGGTCCAGTGGTTAGAGGCCATGGACCTTCCAAAGCCCTATCTGAAAGGATTTGTGTCTCCTAGACCATGCTATCCACCTGCAGATGGTCATGCAAAAAGGACACCTGTTCTACACTCTTCTCATCCCCTGGACTCTGTTTCAGCCCCATTTTACTCTCCATACCCTCACTCACAGGGACAGTGCCTTTGTCCCTCTCCCAAAAGCATTTGGGTTGGATGGTGACGCAGACAGCAGTGCTGGGGCAGAGGAGCAAGCAGAAGGTAGGAGCAACTTTTAGGATACCAAGCCCTGCCCTTGATGTCATCAAGTGGCTCGCCTCTCTCCACCCTGAACTCAGCTGGCACAACATTCTTCACCCTACACTGATAACCCTCCCCCACCTATTCTGGCCTCTGAAGTGAACGCTTTGCCCCTGTTCAGCAGCAAGGAGCTGCTGAAGACAATGTCCTTTGTCCCTTTTCCCCCCAAAGAATTCTCCTACCTAGTGATTGAATGGGGAAATGATGTTGATAGAAACAGGGACTTAGGAGTTAAAATAATATTGATGACTTTGTGAAACCCTTGGTGAACTAAATCTTTCCTTACCATAAAACTTCTCTTTATC
>CM053769.1:236675538-236705888 GCA_028658325.1 Potorous gilbertii
TATTTCTATTGACCCAATAATATGCAAACTTTTTAAAGGCAAGAACTACTTTGTGCAAGGGGTGGGTTGCAACATGCATGTATGTATCTATATACACATACATATACATATACATATATATATGTATATATGTCTATTTCTCCTCAAAGACTTCATCTTCAATATCAAAAGGATCCTGTGAAACAAGGAGCAAATTTCTTAACCCAGTTTTTTAAGATGGGGAAACGATATTTTTTCAGTATGAGTAAGTTTTTGTATTTCATTTTTTCCAATTACATGTAAAGATAGCTTTCAACATTTACTTTTCTAAGATTTTAATTTCCAAATTTTTTTCTCCCTCAGGAGAGATTTTTAAAGAGTGTGTGTATTTGCCTGCAAACTACTTTTTGTGAGTTTAGGATTGAGGGGGTTTTTTATTTATTTTTACAACTTCTCTGTACACACAATTGAGAAACTAACCTTGTCCTCTAAGTCAGAGAATGACTGGGAATGTGGCTGGAGGTAGGATAAGGCAGGGATTGGGAACCTGAGGCCTTACTCATTACTAAGACTAATTCTTCTATTTGTTCAAGTAATTCCATTGCCTCCCTTCTCCAACACATTGTTCCCTGTCACACTCTTTTAGATTAATTTCAATCTTTTGTTGTCCCCTGGCTAATTTCCTACTGCCTACAAAGTGTCAGCAACTTTAAAAAACAAGTTTTAAACTTCCCCATCCTGAAAAACAAAAACAACAAACCCTCACTTAATCCTTCTATCCTTTTGCCCAATGCGGTTAAACTTCACAAAATACTATAATAAGTGCCTCCACTTTCCTTTCACTCTCTTCATCTCTTACAATTTCTTTTGACCATATTTCATTAACCTGCTCTCTCCAAGGTTACTAATGGTCTCTTAATTGACAAATGAAATGACCTCTTCTCAAACCTCCATTGGTTTTCCAGCTTCTTTTTGTGTATTATCTTTCCCCATTACATTATATGCTCCTTGAGGGCAGGGACTATTTTCTTTTCTTATTTGTATACCAGTGGTTATCATACTTTTTGGCACATAGTAGGTGCTTAATTATTATCAAATTGAGTTGAATTAATGTAAACCATCATATCATCTAGAAGGGCTAACCAATGTTTATTCCTTTATTTTAAAAAAAATACTATCACTACCTTTTCACTGACTAATAGCAGTGATAATGAACATCCTTGCTTTACCCTTCCCCCACACACAGGTCTTATTTGAAAGGCTTCTAGCTGATCTCCATTACAGATAATGCTGGTTCCTAGTTTTAGATAAATTATCCTTATCAAATTAAAGATAGTTCTGTTTATTCTTATGCTTTTTAATGTTTTCATGTGTTATGTTTTATCAGAAGCTTTTTCTGCATCTATTGAAATGATCATGATTTTTGTAGGGTTTTTCAATATGATCAATTATATTTGTTTTTCCCCCAAATTCTTGCTATAAATCCAGCCTGGTTATGATATATGATCATTGTGATATATTTCTATAATCCTTTGTTATTATATGTTTCAATATTCATTAGGGAAATTGGCTTATAATTTTCTTTATTTCAACTCCCTGATTCAGATATTAAATATCTGTGTTATAGAAGGAATTTGGGAAGATTCCACCTATTTTTTTTACACCATTTCAAATTATTTGGGTAATTTATTTCCTGTTTTATTAAGCAAGGCAAGGTATTTTTCTTATAAATGTCCATTTCATTTATATTATCAGTTTTATTGGGACATCATTAGGTAAAAAAATCCCTTAATAATTTCTTTGTTTTTCTTTAATTATCATAAACATATTTTCCCATTTTTATACTAGTAATTGGATTTTATTTTTATTAATAAAATTAGCTAATAACTTTATTTTTCAAAAATACAGTTCCTAGTTTTATTAATTCCATATTCATAAAATTTAACTTTTGTTCATCTTTCCTTTGATTTTAGAGTACGATTTTTTTTATGTTCATGTTCTAGTACTTCTAGTTTCATTTACAATTTGTTGTGCTGTTCTTTCTCTCTTTTACTAATATATTTATAGAGAGACAAAATTTTCTCTAAATATAACTTTGGCTGAATTCCACAAATTTTCTGATGTCTCATTTTTATTATATTTAATGAAGTTTCTCATTGTACATATTATTCTTTGACTCACCTCTAGTTAGGAAAAATTTATTTAGTTCCCAATTAGTTTTTAATCTACATCTCACAATTCTTACTAAATGCATTTTTTATTGTTATGGTCATAAAAAGTTATATTTGATATTTATTTTTCTGCATTTGTTTGAGAAGTATTTGAAGGTGCCATGAACAGTAGAGAATAGGTATACTTCTTTCTCTTCCTGCTCAATATTCTCCAGAGGTCTGTCATACCTAACTTTAATAAAACTCTATTAATTTCCTTAAAGTTCTTCTTTCTCATTTGTACCATGAACAGATTTAAGTCTGGGAGGGGAAAGTAATGTATGTTTTGTGTCTTTCCTATTTCCTCCTGTAACTAACTTTTTCTTCAAGAATATGTTTAGTATCAATATAAATTCATTGTTTCTGGTTTCTTTTAGCAAAATGTAATTTCCCTGTTTATGTAATAAGATCAATTTTTGCTTATGTTTTGTCTGAGATGATGGTTATTGTTTCTCTTATTTTTACTTCAGTTGAAGCTTAACAGATTCTTTTCCAGCCCCTTATTTTAATTATCTTTGCATCTTTGTGTTTCAAGTATATTTCTAGTAAACAACCTATTGTTAGATTCTGGTTTCTAATCTCTACTGCTATTCTCTTCTGCTTTATAAGTGAGTTCATCTCATTCATTTTTACAGTTCAGATTGCGAAATGCTTTCCCCCGCTCCATCCTATTCCTTTACATTTATAATTTCTTGTATTACATAATATTTATTCATTCTTTCACCCTGTCACCACCTCAAGAGTCTGCCTTTCTTAATCCACACTCCCTTTTATCCCCACCCCCTTCTCTCATCTCCTTTCTCTCCTACTTCCCTGATGCATAAATTCCCTATTGGGAATGCCTGTAACCAACCATGTGTATAGCTTATGTGTGAGCTTTAAAATAGTTCACCAAGGTGAGGTTTAAGTATTGACCCCTCATTCTGCCCTCCCTTTGCACAAACTCTTCCTTTTGGGTCCCATTTACTTGAAATAATTTTCCCATTCTTCCTTTCCATTTCCCCCTCCCGCTTTGTTCTTCTTTCTCATTCTTCCATTCTTCACTTGAGATCTTCCCAAAATAACAGAATCACACCCAGACTCTCAGTCTTAGCAGACTTTATATAAGATTCCCATTGATGATAAAATTCTGAGTTGCATATATAGTATTCATATATAAGAATGCACACAGTTTATTCTTGTTAACTCTCATGATTTCATATTTGTGCTTATGTTTTTATTTTTCTCCTGAGTCTTGTGTTTAAATGTTATTTTTTAAATTTGGTTCTGGTCTTTTTTTCAGAAATGATTAATAGTACCTTGTTTCATTATGCTATGTGATTGTAATGGAATATCATTGTACTGTAAGAAATGATGAGTAGGATGCTCTCAGAAAAATATGAAAAGTCTTTCATGAGCTAATGCAAAGTGATCTTCCAAAATTCCTCATGACTGACAGTATCAAAGACCTTGGTTAGATCAATGGACATTCTGTAAATTCTGTTCTGCTCCTGGCATTTCTCGTGGAATTGTTAGGGCATCAGATACCATGCTCATCATTCTTTGACCTTTTCTGAAGCCATACTGATT
Organism: Potorous gilbertii; assembly: GCA_028658325.1. Lineage (NCBI taxonomy): Eukaryota > Metazoa > Chordata > Mammalia > Diprotodontia > Potoroidae > Potorous > Potorous gilbertii. Next base: position 236,679,297 of record CM053769.1, read on the forward strand.
TTTTGGATAGATGACTAAATTCCAAGGGAAAGATCAAACTTGTAAAGAAGATTTTGGCAAGAATCTTGCCAACAATGACTACGAGAGAGACCCCCTCCCCTTTACCATGATTGTTATAGGAGAAGATAGGATACAAGTACAAATAATGAAACAGTGCCTATTTACAATGACCTGATATTTATTTGAGGGAGAAAATATACACAAACATAAATGTACATTTATATATGTACACTTTTACATATATGTGTGTGTGCATAATTTTATATACATTTATGTATGTATGTGTATATCTATATACATATATATATATATATACCCACATATGTCCTAAATATAATAAGTACAAATATCTACAAAGTAATTAAATAGAAACTAGTTTGGGAAGAATGTCATTCATTTTTGAAGTGATCACAATTTTCTTATACCCAATAGTAGCATTTGCATAGTAGACTCTTTTTAAATAATCATTTAATCACAAACTGAAAATGGTATCTCCATTTTTGGTATACTTAGATATATCTCTAACCCAAATGTCCCTCTGTTTCATAATATACAAATTAAGACAAGTGAAATAAGGACATTGATCAAAGCCTTTAGGGTCTTACAGAGGTGGTACCTAATGAAGTACCTAGAATACATGTACTCTTGTCCTTAATATAAAAAAAATTGTTAAAAATGATTTTTTTTTTGGAAACAATTTTTAACATGACTTAAAACATGAGCTCTAAAATAATAATTTTTTAATACTTATTGAGGAATTCAGTAAAGGCTCAAAACAGAATTTATGAGAGTACTTGCTGACTCTCCAATGGTTAGAATTCTCTTTCTCTTGCACTCTTATCCCCCATAGTTAGGAAAATACTAGGAAAGAGAAAAAGGAGTTAAGAAATTGTTTGTATCCTATGATCACTTGTTTTCATGTTCTATAAATATTAAAATAATATGATATATTGTAATATAACAGAATATAAATAATATAATATGGGGCAATGTAAGTAAAATAAGAAATTACTTTTGTACTCATAAAAGTTTCTAAAACAGCTTTGATTTAAGTTTAAGGACATATATGTGTGTATATGTGTATGTGTGTGTATAAATTCTATTTATAATAGGCTCATTCTTCCATTGGTTATGATTCTTTCTCTACACTCCCCTCTGAGAAACATTTGTTGTATGTGTGTGAGAACCATTATGATTTTACCTTGTCATTGAGATCATTTCACGTTAAATTACAAAAAGGTTGTGATGGAATATTGAATCTACAACTCTTTTAATAGTTTGCACAAAATGTTCAACTAATGAGACTGAAATTATTTTCTCGTGATTAAATCTCATAAAGTCTAAAATGTAGAAAATGTTGATAATGGAAGAAAAATGTATTTTGTTTTTGCTATTGTTTTATCCTAGGGCATGATCAAGGTTATTTAGGGAAAATAGTTTTTTTTTTTAGTTTTGAGTTAATACTTTAGCTGTTTGCACTTATTTAGCAAAAGTGAACATTTATCATGTCTCTCCAATTTAACAAATACTTATCAAGCATTTCTATGCTAAAAACTTAGTTGAAATACTGAAAGAAATACTCCAATGTATTGTGTTCATTCTCTAAGGAAGAATTATGTATGTATATAGAAAAGAATCTTACAGAAGGAGAAGACATGGTCAAGAAGTACAGAGGTTGGGGGGGTATACATGAGTTGTGGTCTGAACATAGAAGATGTTGATTTTCCATATCAGGGAGATTGTGGATCTATTAACATACATGCAAAATACTGGGTGCTGTCTAAAATACAGAGAAATAAGACATAACCTCTCTTTTTTATGATTTTAGGTGGAGAGATGAACCATATCCACATATAGATACAAGAATAATAGATGAAAAATATAGACATGTACATATATGTATATGCATAAAATATTCACATATCTTAACTAAGTAAACAGTTTCTAGTATATTTTCATCATTTCTTATAGTTACACTTTGATCAAAAAGAAAAAGATAAATAAACTAGCATCATGTTTCCTTTACCAATTAATTTAAAAAAAAAGACTAAATGGCAAAAAAAAAAACTAAGACTTAATTTAAAAAGAAGTAATAGAGAACCTTATGCTAATATAATGTTATCATATTAAAGCGCATTTCATTAAGATAATGAACTAATTTCATTAGATTTTGGAAAATACCTAATGATAAATCACTATAAAAGAATAATCATCAAAATTGAGTAAGTAGGTGACCCAAACCAAGTGGTGTGTGTGTGTGTGTGTGTGTGTGTGTGTGTGTGTGTGTGTGTGTATGTGTGTGTCTGTGTCTGTGTGTCTGTGTGTGTGTCTGTGTGTGTGTCTGTGTATGTGTGTAGAAATGGAAGACACAAATTTTACCTTGGATATTTAAAAAAAGGGGGGGCATTTTAAAAATTAATATAACACTTCAGGACTAGACAGCAAACTGACCTAAGAGGATAACTTAGAATAAAGTAAGAAGGTGGTGATGTGTGGATAATCAAGAAGAATCTCTTTCAAGATTCTCTGTATGTCTCTTGGAAATGAGGAGTAGGACATATGTATCTTGCATACTGAGGCTGTGTTTAGTGCCCACCTGTTCAGTAGGGTATCAGTTTGTTGAAGAAAGAGTCTGCAATGACACCGCAATTCCAGTTAGCCTAGTTTTAAAGTCCAAATGTGACTTCTCTCTAAGGTCATATTTGAGAATCCGAAATTTTACACATTATGAAGAATTATAATTAAATGTGGAGAACTGAAAAGCTGAGTTATAGAAACAACAGCAGCAATACATTATTCAATTTAAATAGAAAATTTTAATGAATATACTTATTACCATATTAGATCCAAAGAAACAATTCTATAGCAAGATAAATGAATCTCTATGTATTATAAATAAACATTTTTTCCCCACTGTCTTCATTTTGGGAGGCAAGAAAGATTTTGACAGCTTAGGACAATTTATTACATTGTGAGGTTCCTGAAAGCTAAATTTATATCACAGATGCTGGTATTAGCATATGTGTAACCTTGGCATCAAGTATCAATAAAGCATTGATGGGTGATACATTTGGTTCTGACAACATGCACTGAGCCAAATTTTCACAGGTGTCCACTCTAATTGGCATTGAAACAAACAATTACCAGGGGCATGAAGGTTTTATAGCAGCCTCACTTGGCTTAGACTATGATGGCTCATAGACTCATTGGATCTACAGATTAATCTGCCACCATGAGTTTGGCCAGTAAGCATTCTTTATTACATTGTTAATGGCTTCACCCTTTCTATGACAAATGTGAACAAATTAAGTTTTGCAAACATCTTATAATCAAATGACAATCAGTAAAATTTAAAAGAAATTAGAAAGGCATCCTTTCACATTCATTAAGCTTTGAATCTTCCTGTCTTTTGTTATAAGGTGTGATAGGACCAGGATTTCAGAAATTAGTCAATTATTATAACTGAAGATGTATTTGCATTATATCAGTAACTGCAAAACAAGAATAACCACAGGCGATGCCTATGATCCATCAGTACATATTGACAGGTTTCATCAGCAGGACTCTTATTCATACAAGGATATAAGACACTGTTGCTTAACTGTCATGCTGGGTTCCAGCTTGGAACTTGTTCCATGAAATCAAGTCACACATATAATTAAAAACAGTCAAGTGCTTCTGTCTAGATTATAGACTGGTTCTAAATGGCACACATTTTAGGAGTTTGTGTAGTTTTATAGTGAGATAGCTAAAAGGATCTTGAGCCAATTACTGGTAAGCAAATCCTGTGTACTTTTGAATACACTAATCATACTTAGATCAAATAAACATAAGAGTCAGCAGAATTCCTTCAGTCTGGAATTACACTTTTTAATATTGATCAACCATTACAGATCGATCCCTGGGAACAGGCTCAGTTTAGCCAGCCTATCATTTCGCCCTTTGGTGGTGAACATTGGCACAACCATGGAGTTTTCTTTGAGGATATGTTGTAGTTTAAAAGAAAACCACCTTAGGAACTACTAATAAAATCCAAAGTGAAAGCTTAGGAAATATACTGGAAATATTGATAGAAATCAATGTCTTCAGTGAGTCTTGATGACAGTAGTATGAAAGTAGGGGATTCCCACCAGCAGTAAGAGTCCAAAGTTGTTGTTTAGTCTGTTCTCATTGGTGGTGACCCTTAGTTTCTGCCACTGGCTACAGGAACCACTTCTATTTTTTTATCGGTAGGCCATAATGCCATCCAGAATGAAATGACTCATGCAAGAGATCGTTTCATCAGAGAAGAGATAATTTACCTTCATTCAGTCATTTTTCATAAATCAGTATTTTCTGGCCAATAGATTAATAGGTTCAATGACAACTTCACAAATATCTTTCTTGTCAGGTGACACCACCCATCAATATGTTTATTCATATGCCAAACCTCATCATCTCTTTTGGAGGGCTGCTATAGGTGTTTTTCTTTGAGGTAGTAATTTATACCCACAAGGAATGAATCTCTGAAGGGTATGACAGGGAGTTGGTTTATCTGACACCCTGGTACCTCATCCTTGGTCAGTAGTATCCTTCCTTGTTAGGCACCATGTCATAACCATGATTCAAGGCCATTAGCTGTATTTGCCCAGATGTAAATCTCCTAGATTGAAACTCATGAATATCAATACAATATTAAATTCTTCAAGTGAGAGTTGAGGTTAGGGTTAGCTAGAACAGGGGAATCAACAAAACAAAGGCAAACGCAAATAGCAAAAGTAAATAAAAGATATTATAGGAGTGCAAAATGTTCGAAGTGCTCTATAGAATCTCAAAGTAAACATACTGTCAGGTTAGCACCATTGTGATTGTTTGCTTTACAGATGAGAGAGCTGAGATTATGTAAGGTGAAATATATTGCTCATATTGTTAGTGAGCCAAATAGGCAGTGATTTAAACACAGAACTCCTAGCACAAAATTCATGCTTTTGTTACTATACTACAACTGGTTTTATTTTTGTATCCCAAGGACCCAACAAAACACCTTTCATGCAGTATGTACTCAGTAAATATCTCTTTAACTGGATTAGCAGTATCATTTCATGTTATTTAAATTAAAATGGGTGCCCAGTATAACAGCAATTCTGTCATTCATCTCTGATAGAATCTCCATCATGCTGCACATAGGGACTGTCACTAAACTTACCTTATTTTATGTTTGTTATTGATATAATTTAAAGACTTGTGTCTAGGACCAATTGCTAAAAATATTATTCAAGAAAAAGGATTATAAATCTTCATAGACCCATTCTTTATTAGAGTTCTTTTATAGAAAAGAGCTAGTACTCATCAAGGTCACCATTTTTTTCTGAAGATACAACTTCCTATCTGATTAGATTCCAAAATATTGCTATTATTAATATCTTATATATTATGACATTAATGTGTGCTATTATAATTTATCATTAGCATAAATTATAATATTAATATATTATTCTTTTATTACCTTTCTTTCTTTGCCTTAAAGGAGAATATTTTCCCACCCATTTTTCCCATTTTTTTCCAGTACTTACTTGGTTTGTTCATTCAGAACATGCATATTTTATATTAATACAATTTCATTGTCTGTGGGACTTTTAAGCATAATATGTACTTTCTTGTTTATCTCTTTTGGCTCTATTATCACTTCTTTCTCAGAAATCATAATTGCAAATATTGGTTTTTGGAATTTAAAATAGTATCAAATTTTATTCCAGTCTGTCACATTAAATCTGAATGTTCCCCTATGTATGTATCCTATATAGAACATATTTGGGGATCATTTTTTTGAATAAATTGTGCAATTCTTTTTAATAGATAATATTAATGGTTGTGATTCTTGGTTTTCCCTCCATTTTATTGCAATAAAGTTTCCTTATCTCTACAAAATGTAGTGTGTCAATAAGATCATTGTGTCACTCCTGTCCTTGAATTGGCTTACACCATTTTACCCACATAAAACACAATACCTAGAATTGTCCTTTCACTGAGTCATCTCTGAACTCCTGTCTCTCCACTGCTCATCACGCCTATTTAAGAAGTGTGAGTGTGTGTGTGTGTGTGTATGCGTGTGTGATTGAGGAAACTCTTTCTCATTGCCATTCCCTTTCTATCAAGTTTCTTGTTAGATTGTTCATCATAAATGGTAATCAAATTTATGATATATTAAACATCCCCTTCCCTTCTGTCTTATCCTCCCTCTAGTTTATATACCTTAATCTTTTCCCCTCAATGGCTTTCCCTTTCATCTCCTAGCCATTATTTCTTCAGTTCTTTTCTCTCTTATGAGGAAATACTTCAGAGATAATAAATAGCCTTTTATCCCCTTTATGACATGCAAAATCTACACATCATCATCACTTGTTCATGTCTTGGTTAGTTGTTAGAGTTCTTGGACAATTTTTTTAATAAAGTCTTTGCCCATAGATCTGTTATTAAAACTTTTTGGAAATATTTTTATTCAAAATCTAATCTTTTTAAAACTATGACTTGCTTTTGCTAGATAAGTAGTTTTCAGGTGGATTGTAATTCCTTAATTTTTGTGGCATCATATTTGAGACTGACCTTTGATTTATCATCTTCAATGAAAAATTCTTCATTATTTGTTAAATTAGTGTTTGTTGATAAATGTTTTACTTCTTCCAGATGCTTTAAGTTTATTTTTGTCATTGAAGTTCTGGAGTTTCATGACTACAATTTTTGGAGATTTAAAATTTCAGGTTACTCTTGGATGATATAATGTGAACTGTATCAGTATAGACTTTTCCGACTCTTTTCAATACTTTGAAGAATTTAAAAACAATGATTTGCTGAAATGTGACTCTTAGACTCTTTGTTTCTTCTTACTTTGTTCTTTCAGGTCAGGCAATAGTTCTTAGATTGTTGATGGAAACTGTCGTCTACCTCAAATTTTCTTCCAATTGTGCTGTTAAGGAAAAAAATAAAAAAGCTTTGTATACTTATTCTGATGACTTGCATTGCCCCATTCTTTTATTTCATTTATGGCATTTTACCCCAGAAAACCTGACAATTAGATTTTCACTTGAGTCTTCCAAGCTATCAAGTCTCTTCTCCATCTTTATTTTTTATTCTTGTTTAATGACTTGATTTTAATGTTTGTTGGAAATAAAAGAATCAGCGATCACAACTGGTGATGCAACAGTCTTGTCAGATATTCCTTCTTCCTGATACTTTCACTGGCAGAGAAATACTTGAATACTGCCTACCATGGTTTATAGTGTTTATAGCGATTGTAATACAAATTGGTAGAGTGAATATTCACGTTGATGAAACACGGCTTCTTAAAGTTGAAGTTCAAGTTAATAAATGGAAACTAGAAGAACAAAAATAGATGGGAAGGGAAACCAGCCTCTAAATTTGCAGAAGGAAGTGACTGGTGGTGAGACAGAAGAAAGAAATCATCCATTTTGTGAGAAAAATCTTGCCAGGGAAGTGGCAGTTAACAGCTAGAACTTAGATTTCTGAACTTGGTAGGTAAGGCTAAAAAGGGCTATTTGAAGAAAACAGAAACATGGAAATGCAGCGGGAAAAGTATGCTCAAAATTCAATGGGAGCAAGTCTATGGGGACATCATAGGTCATTGACCATCACTTATTCAACAAGATTTATCTTATATATTTAGTTTCTCAGGTTCTATGCTAATCTTTGGGGACACAAAAAGAAAGGCAAAAAAGTCTCAGACCTTGAGAAATTCAAGTGAGAACAGTTAGTAATAGGTAGTCAGAGATATAAATGCACTGTGAAATAAAATAACAGAAGAAAAGACTTTAAATAAACAATTTAATGTCGTAGTTGTTTGTACTTTCCTCAGGGTTTTGAAATGAATAGAAAAATGGAACCATTCCCATACTGTCAATTTAACAGACATTAGTATTTTTATAGAAGTAGAAAAATAAAGTGAGTTGTATATTATAATACCAATTATGTAACAGGCACTGCACAAAGTGTTTTTTTAAACTATTTTTATCTCATTTCATCCCCATGACAACCTTGCCAGATAGGCAAGATTTTACAGTGTGTTTAACAGTGGACAAAACTGAGGCAGACGGATGGAAAGTGATTTTCCCGTGCTCATACAACTGATAAGTGTCTAAGGCTGGATTTTAATTCAGGTCTTTCAGAATCCAGGCTGAGGTTTCTATTTTACTACACTACCAGCTACCTTTTGAGTAGTTACTATATTAATTAAATCAGACACTAAATTTTCTAGACTGGCAAAGACAATAGTACTGATGGATAGTTGGGTAAGTTTTCTCTTTTTATTGACAACTTTTCCTGAGAGAGAACCAGTTGAGTTCCAAATCATTATCAGAGAAGGCAAATCCAGGGACTATCAGGAAAGAGAATCAAGGAAATCCAGACATGGAAAGAAAGTATAAGAGCAGTGAAGCAGAAGTGCATGGATTAGTGAAAAGTGTGATCTCAAGAGTGGTTAATCAAAAACAAGAAATTAATCATAGGACAGTCATGAGCAGTTATGTTTAGGACTGGAATGGGTCAATAAGTAGCACAAGATCCAGAGTATATTGGAACCCTTTGTCACACAAAGCATATTTTCTATGCAGGTCTATGGGATATCACTAACCAATCAATCAAAAGCATTAATTGCCTATTATATTTCATAGGGGAAGATAATCAGTACATATTCCATAAATATGTGTGGAATAGATATAATGTAAATAAATACAAATAAAAATAGGTAGTTTGAGGGGGAGTGTACTAGCATTCAAAAGATGAGGACAGGGCTCACATTGAAGAGATCGGTTGTGCTGCATCTTGAGAGAACAACAATTTTCTCTGAGAAAGCAAATAAGAAATACTAAATCTCAGGCATGGTGATCACTACCGCACAGCACTCACAAGGAAAAGCAAGCAAACTTTTATGTGTAAAGTTTTATTTAAAATAAATCACCCCAAATTACATTTGCTCCTAAAATCACATTTGGTTTACATGACATAAAATATGAAACAATCCTTTGGGGTAATGCACCTGCTTATAATATGTACATACAGTAATAAAAGATTAGTGGAGAAATTAGTGAGAAGTCAGTCTTTGGTTTTTAAAACTCATGACCAAATTCCAGGTGACTTTTGTGATACTCTAGAACTTAAAACAAGGGAAATAAATATGAATGACGCAATCTGAGAACCAAACCACTTTTTACAGGAGAATTGAATGTGTTATTTTGAAATCTGGCCTATCCAAGTGCTAGGTTTGTATGTTTTATGGAAACCTTTCTGTATACCTATTGAATTCCATGGTGATGTTAATTTATTTTGGTACTTCTTTATATTGTATTAGTTATAATCCAAAATCAGTTTAATTAGATTCTCTGCCCTAGTTTTTGTTTAAAGAAGTTTGAAAGTAAGGAGCATTTTGAATCTTTAAATGGATACTTATTTATCATTGGTTCATGTGAACATCTCAAGTGAAATAGCATTTATAAAGAGGATATATTCATATGAAGATGGGTGGACGTGAAAAGTCATTCAACACAATAGCTTATTTTCTTTTCTCAGACAAAATGAATTTTACTCAACGAAATGCATATCATACATCAACAGAATTGCTTCAGTGACCTCTGTTGGCCTGGAGGAGTCATAACATAATCAGGCAACCAATGAAGCTACCATAGCTTAGGGGGAAGCAGGTGGTACATCCACTCTGACATGGGAGCTGTTGGACCATAGTACATCTGCCAACAGTTGGTTTACTTTTATATCATGGTACACATGATCAACTCAAGTCAAATAGTATTTAGAAAGAGGGTATATATACATGAAAATAGGTGCAGATTCCATCCTCTATGGAAACTAATTAGCACTATAGAATAAGGAGAAAACAGATATTTTAGATATTTATGGGAGGATCTGAACACTAATCCCTTGGAAAGGTAAGATTTTAAGTGTGTGTGTGTGTGTGTGTGTGTGTGTGTGTGTAAGCACACATCCATGCCTAGGACTCTGTAAACTTTTCTTCATCATATTTGTCGGAGAGTCCAACGTATCCTTTCTGTTTATATAAATTATGTTTATTCTTATATTTTCTCCATGAAGCATTCCAGAGCTTTCAGATATTTGGACACCCCAAAGACAAGAATTGTGTAGTATGGGTTAGAGGAAAATCATTAGATTTGGACTCAAAGAGCAGACTTTTGACATTTTATGTATGCCACCATGGAAATGAATCCTTTTTCTCTCTGCACTTCAGCTCTCCCATTATATTAGAAATAAATGATCTACAAGACATGCTTCCATTTGGAGCACTGGTATAATAACATATACTCCTGCCTTTTCCCCCATAATTCCCTCTTTGAAACTCTCTGAAATTTGAGGGGGCCTTGCAATGAGGGACTCCTAAAATATATTATTTCACAAAACTGTATTTCTCTGTCTATCCAAAATGTCTTTATATACTCTTGAAACATGGGTATAAGCAATTTACCAACCTCCTCAATACAGTTTTGTGGGGCTCACCTAAGTAGTATACATAATTGGCATACCATTGTGAAGTTGCTAAGGGAGTGGCATATGTACTTGGAGTTCATTATCTAGAAATGGTGGCAGATTGGATTGAGAGGATAAGGGCAGGACTTGGAATCAACAAATTTCTCTTATTTACTTGCAGATGTCCTTTGGCAAATCCTTTCACCCCTCTGAGGCCCAGTTTTCTTGTCTGTAAAATGAGAGAGTAGAACAAGACAAACTCTAAGGTCCTTAAGGTGATAATATTATACATATATAAGATTCTGATTTATGCTGATTCATCCATTCCCTCACTAGTGGTCCCTTATGACCTAGAGCAGATATTTACAAGAGAATTGGCCAGTGGCCATGACTCAGAAGTCTTCCAAGCAAAATTAACAGGCACTGAACCTGTAACCTTGATCCCTTGACTGCTTAGTTAGCAGTCTCTGACTACTGCTTGTACTTGAGTGAAATTAGTGGAGAGTCTCCTTTTGAATTTGATTTTAACAGTTACTTTTTACAACTTGTTGAGGTGAGTTGTTCAAAGTTCTTTGTATCAGAAGCCAGAAGCTTCATATTTCTTTTTAGTTTATTTTGATAGAATTTTTCAAACACTATTTATTCATTCCATTCAAAATCAAGTTTAGAAATATCATTCTACAGCCAGTTGAAATAAAAAAAAAAAGATGCGTTAAGCACCTGCTACATTCTAGGGAGTATGCTTGTTACTAGAGATATGAAGAGAATACTATGTGATTATAGAAAAAAAATAAATACAATACAAATACTGAGATTATGCCTAAAGAACATGAGAGTACTCCTGAGCTATTTCAGTGTACTAAAGTCACACTTCAATTGTGGAAAAGATTAAGATATCATCAATAAAAATGACAAACACCATTTTAAGAGTCTGTTATATGCAGGGCTCTCTATTTATTGTTGGATTTGTAGATCATAGGATTATAGAGGTTTTGAGTGGGAAGGACCATCAGCAGTCATAGAATCTACCTAAATCTGAAAAAGATTAAACATTAAAATATACCTGACAAGAATCACCCAGTCTCCAAATGGAGAGCTCCAATGAGTAAGAAACCATTATCTTCCAAGTATTTTGTTTCATCTATGAGAAGTTCTAATTATTTGGAAACTTTTTCCCCAGAAATTATTTCCTAATCTATAAATAAATAGCTTGACTTTTGTGTGCTGTATTTGTTTGTATGTTGCTTCCCTTATTCGATTGTAAGCTCCTTGAGGGCAGGGACTATTTTTTGCCTCTTTTCATCTTCCCAGAACTTAGCACAGTGCCTAGCACATAGTAGTACTCATTATATGTTTAGTGATTGATTAGCCTCAAGACAAATTTGCCTATCTTTTTAAACTCTTATTTAGTATTTTGTTTTCTCCATTATATGTAAAAGCAATTTTTAACATTCATTTTTAAAAGTTTGAGATCCAAATTCTCCCTTATACCCTCCCCACAGCCCACCCAATTAAGAAAACAAGTGATTTGATATAGGTTATACATACTTAGTCATGAAAAAAAAATTCTTAATAGTTATGTTGTGAAAGAAAGCATAGGAAAGAAAAAAGAATTTATGAAAAATAAAGTAAAAAGAAAGTACGCTTCAATCTGTATTCAGGAACCATCAGTTCTTTTATCGGGGATAGCATTTTTCATCATAAGACCTTCCTAGTTGTCTTGGATTGTTGTACTGCTGAGCATAGCTAAGTCACCTTTAACAGCAAAATGTTGACTCATTTTTCATAATTTTCTTTCATCACTCTCATTTTTCTTCCCATTTTCCTCTACCTCTCTTACTTAATTTTTTTGTGTTCTTCCATGACCTGAGACCAATTCTTAATTTTCTTGGGGGCTTTGGATGTAGGAGCTTTGACTATATTGTCTTCTTCTGAGTGTATGTTTTGATCTTCCTTGTCACTATTGTAACTCTCAGTGATCAAGAATTTTTTTTTCTTTTGCTCCTTTCCCATTCTATTAGTTGACCTTTAAGTTTTTGTTAAAGTAAGGCTCTGATTCCAGGATGGAGGGCTCACTGTCCCAAGCTTCAAGAATTTTGTGTAGCTTTTCTCAGAGATATGTCTAGGGACCTCTAACTTTTCAAGATGGTATGATCTTAGGAGAGGTGTCTAATATCCTGTTGGCCTGTGCTCTAGTCTGTGAGTGACAAAAAGTACTCTTTTCTACCCTGAAACTGTGAGGAGAGTCTGCTCCATCATTGCAGCAATCTCTGCTATACTAGTGTTCTTCCTCACTGGAACTGCCACCCAGGATTGTGACCTGAATCTGAATATCAAAACAAAAGTCTTGGCTCAATGCTAGCAAAAAAGACTTCTGTTATATCCTTCTGACCATTTATTTGCCCCTTTATTGTCTGTGGGCTGAGAACTCTGGAAGCTGCTGTTGCTATAGCTGCTGCTGATTTAGTCATTCTCAAGGCCTCCAGTTTCATGGTCCAATTAATTTATTTTCATTATGGATTTACTGTTCGATATCAAAGGTCCATATCAACAAAAAGCCACTGGAAGAACATCTTTCTTATTATTGAAAATCAAATCATCTTTAAGGACTGGAAGCAAAAGTCTACTTCTTAAAACCATATAAGTACCACAAATTGTTCTACCATTCCCCAGATGAAGGACATCACCTCAATTTCCAGTTCTTTGCTACTACAAAAAGAGCTGCCATAAATATTTTTGTATAAGTAGGTCCTTTAGTAGTAGTGGTATTGCTGGGTCAAAGGGTATACACAATTTTATAGTTCCTTTGGCAAAGTTCCAAATTGATCTCTAGAAGGGTTGGATCAGTTCATAACTCCACCAACAGTGAATTAGTGTCCCAATTTTTTCCCAAATCTTCTTTAACAATTAGCATTTTCATTTTCTTTCATATTATTCAATCTGATAGGTTTGAGGTGGTCCCTCAGGGTTGTTTTAATTTTCATTTCTCTTACCAGTAGTGATTTAGAAGATTTTTTTCATATGACTATATATATATATATATATACATATATATATATATATATATATATATAGTCTTCTAAAGAATGTCTCTTCATATCTATTGATCATTTATCAATTGGGGAATGACTTGTGTTCTTACAAATTTGATTTGAGAAATGAGGGCTTTGTCAGAGACAATTGATGTAAAACATTGTTTCCCAGCTTTCTTCTTTCCTTCCAATCTTGCTTGTGAAGCCCCTTTTAAATTTAATGTAATCTAAATATCCATCTTATATCCTTTAATTCTCTCTAGCATTTATTTGGTCATAAATTCTTCTCTTTCACATAAACATGGCAGGTAAAAAATTCTATGCTCTTCTCACTTGTTGATGATGTCACCCTTTATGCCTAAATCATGTACCCATTTTGACTTTATCTTCTTATACTATGTAACCTGTTTATCTATGCCTACTTTTTGTCAAACTACTTTCCAGTTTTCCTAGCAATCTTTGTCAAATAGTGATTTTTTTGTTCTTGGATCTTGGAATTACTAAATAATAGATCACTATGCTAAGCTGCTATAGAATATTGTGTAGCTAATCTATTTCACTGAAACATCAATTTATTTGGTAATAAGTACCAGATTGTTTTGATGATTTCATGATTACTGCTTTGAAATACAGTTTGGGATTTAGTACTACTCAGCTTTCTTTAATGGTTTTTCCCCCCATTCATTACCTTGATATGCTGGACCTTTAATTTTTTTCACATAAATTTTGTTATGTTATTATTTTTCCTAGCTCTACAAAATATTTTTTTTGCCAGTTTGAGGGGTATGGATTGAATATAATTTATCTTTTTCTCTTTGAGGCTTTGTTTATTTTAGCTGCTTTGAATGTCATTGTCTTGCTCTGGGTTTCTTTCTTGATCTTCCCTGTCATTATAGTAACTTGTTATGGTTAGGTTTCTCTTTTGTTATTTGCTTAATTTTTTAGCCTATTTCTTAAATTTTGACTTTTTAAAAAGTTAATTTTTTTGTTCTAGTTTAAGTCCTGAGCTGTTTCTTTCTATTCCTCTCTGCCTCACACTCAGATTTATAAATATATGTAAAACTGTACTATGAGTACTTCTATTTATTAGTTATATCTTTAGACATGGATGGTATCTTCCTGCATAGGTGCTTTATAGTTTCAGTATTTATAGTACTCCACATAATGTAGCTGTTCACAACTATTCTTTGAATGGTATTGCTATTATAATATACAACATTCTTGCTTCTACTCATTTCACTTTTCATTATTTCCTGCAAGTCTATCCACATTTTTCTAAAAACAACTGGCTCATCATTTTTTAAAGTACAGTAGTATTCCCTCACAATCATATGTCATAATTTATTCATCCATTCCCCAACTGATAAGCATCCCTGAAATTTTCCATTCTTTGCTATTAAAGAGAGCCACTATAAATATTTTATAATATATAGGTTCTTTTCCTTTTTTTCTGATCACTTTGGGAAACAGATCTAATAGTGATATTGCTGGATCAAGGGATATATAAAGTTTTATAACTCTTTGGGCATAATTCAAGATTGTTCTCCTTTAAATTTTAGCTTAATTTTAAATTTAGACTCTAATTCTGCAGTGCATTAGACACCACCCCAAGTTTTAGGCCTTTCTTGCTGCTGTTTTTGAAGCTAAATGTAGAGAGTCTATAGGTTTTGGTGCTTCCAAGGTGGTATGATCTAAGTAGAGGTATGGTCACTGCTCTCCTGGCCTCTGCTCCATTCTTTACCCAGGAAAGGACCTTGTTCTCCTATAGCCACCATATTTGCATTCCTCCTGGCCCTGGGACTGTGACCAGGTTCCCTGCTCTCCTGCAGTCACAATTGCTAGTGTTCCCCTCTGATTGGGAATTGAGGAAAGAGTCCCTATTCCCTTTTAGTGACAACAAGTGTTCTTTTGTGCCCTGGAACTACCACAAAGGTCCCTGCTCTCCTGTGACAACAAGTGCTATTATAGCTCCCTTTGGACATGGTACTGGGACAAAGAAGTATGTATTGACAATGCAACAAACTTCTGAATCCACCTCCAGGAAAGAGTCTACTGTAACTTCCTTTGGACCAGTTGTCTGACTGCACAAAAAAATCTGTGGACTCAGAGCTCCTAAAGCAAAGGTGTTGTTCCCACCAAATTGAGTTGCCTTTATGGTGCTCTGCTGGTGATATGGAAATAATTGTGTTGCATGGCTTGTGTTTTACTCCAGGCCACATCACCATCCCACTGAGATAGACCTTTCCTGCTGAATTTTGGGCTGCAAAATTGTTGTTGGTTCTGTGATTTCATGATTTAGTTTGAGGCATTATCTTAGAGTTATTTGAAGGGGAATTTGAAGGAATGCAACTCAGCTGAATACTTCTATAATCTGGGATCTTGACTGTGCCCATTGTTTTTCCTTTCTTAAAAGAGAGGACTCTAGGGATGGAGCCAAGCTTACAGAGTGGAAGCATGGACCTACTTCAGTTCTCCCCCCAAAGCACTTAAAATACCTGTAAAAATGACTCTAAACAAATTCTAGAGCAGCAGAAGTCATAAAATGACAGAGTGAAACAGATTTCCAGCCCAAGACAAGCTGGAAGGCTAACAGGAAGGGTCTATTACACCAGGCTCAGAGCAGAACACAACCCAGCATGGGCTATGTGGTACAGATGAGACTGGAGCAGACTTCAGGGCACTGAATCATGGGTAGATTCTGTGGTTTGCATATTTCTCAACCCACAACACCAAAGACAGCTTCAAAGGTCAGTGAGAAAGCTCTTTCACCTGGGTGAGAGGGTAGCATGGTCTGGTCGCAGTCACAGTCCCAGAGCAGCTGCAGTCACTGTCTATAGGCCTCTTCTGGAGATCTCAGCCTACAGACATCAAGGGAATTGAACAGGTGATATGGGTATCAATCCTGAGTGACAGTCCTGAGTGAGAAGGAATGATGGCAGCTGTGGAGAGGGAATCTTGCTCATAGTGTCAGGGCAGAAAAGAGTGCGTATAGTGGATCACAGACTAGACTACAGACAAGGAGAGGAGTGAACAACTCTCCCTTCACTATGCAACTTAAAAGGAACTGAAAACTTACAGATCCCTAGAGATATCTGGGAGAATTGTTGCACAAAATCTTTGAAGCCTGAGATAGTATATCTTCCACTTGACAAAAAACTCAAAAATCAAATAATTGGCTGGGGAAAATGCCCCAAAAGAGGAAAATAAGACTATAGAAGGTTACTTTCTGAGTGAAAAAGCACTTTCTTCCATCCTTTCAGATGAGGAAAATTAAAGCATATAACCAGAGGAAGATGAAAGCATACCACAGGAGGAAGACAGCAAAGTCAAGGCTCCTACATCCAAAGTCTCTAAAAAAATGAAATGCTCTCTGTCCATGGAAGAACTCAAAAAAGATTTTGAAAATCAAATAAGAAAGATAGAGGAAAACAATTGGAAAAGAAATGAGTGATGCAAGAAAAACATGAAAGACAAGTCAACAGTTCCCTAAAGGAGACACAAAAAATGTTGACAATCACATGTTTAAAAATAGCCTGGTAGCTGTCCTTTGTCTTCCAAGAGGACCAAAATGACATCACCATTGTAAAGTGAAATTTCAGTGTGTCCAACTGTGACTGATCAGACCAATACAAGCTCAGAATGCTCTACCACCAGTTGGGCACAGCTAGCCTGTTTGAATATTTGGGGTGGATATCCCAAATTTGCACGTCCTGCATTTACTTTGTGCTGTCTCAATTCTGCTTTGCTCAAAGAGCACAGCACCTTTTCTTATGTGGGTATGCCAAGCTGAGCAGTCCTGTGACAGTGTCTCCCATGTTGCACAGTCAAATCAAAGTTCTTGAGAGAGACCTTGAGAGTGCCCTTGTATCGTTTCTTCTTGCCACCATGTAATCACCTGCTCCATGCAAGTTTTCCACAAAATAGTCTTTTTGTCAAATGTACGTTTTGCATTCAAACAACGTGGCCAGCCCATCAGACTTGTGCTCTTTGAAGCATCGTTTGAATACTTGGCAGTTCAGCTCAAACAAGGATTTCAGTGTCTGGTACCTTATCATGCCAGGTGACCCTTAGCATCTTCTTAAGGCAGTTCATATAGAAGCAATTCAGTTTCCTGGAATGGCTCTGGTAGACTATCCATGTTTCACAAGCATATAACAATGAGGTCAGCACAACGTCTCTGTAGACCTTCAGTATCATAGTCAGTCTAACACCTATTCTCTCTCAAACTTTTCTTCAGAGCCTTCCAAACACTGACATAGCTCTGGCAATGCATGTGTCAACCTCATTGTTAATGTGTACATCCCTGGAAAGTACACTACCAAGGTAAGTGAACTTATCCACAGTGTTGAAAACTTTTCCATTTGTTGTCAATGATGGTTCCACTTATGAATGGTGTGGTAGTGGCTGATGGAGTACCTGTGTTTTTTTGGTGTAATTAATAGGCCAAAATTAGCACAGTCAGCAGAGATTTGATCCATACTTTGTTGCATCTCAGCTTCAGAAGCTGCATTGAGTGCACAATCATCTGCAAACAGAAAATCATGCACCAATACTTTCTCCACTTTGGTCTTGGCTTGTAACCTTTTCAAATTGAAGAACTTACCATCAGTATGGTAATTGATCTTGGTGCTGTGTTCATTCTCATTGAAAGCATTTGTCAACATGGCTGACAAAATCATGCTAAAAAGCATGGAAGCAAGCACACAGCCCTGTTTCACTCCATTGGTGACCGGGAAGGCACGAGACCTTTGTCCATTATCCAGGACCCAGGCAAAAATGCCATTATGAAATTGACATACAATATTGATGAACTTCTCTAGGCAACCAAATTTTGACATAATTTTCCATAAGCCCTCATGACTAACAGTGTCAAAGTCCTTGGTCAGATCCACAAACATTCTGTACAGACCTCTGTTCTGTTCCTGGCATTTCTCCTGGGGTTGTCAGGCAGGAAACACCATATTAACTGTTCCTCAACCCTTTCTGATGCCACACTGGCTCTCAGGTATATGCCCATCTTCCAGATGAAGGATCAGCCTATTAAGGAGGACTCTAGCAAGAATTTTACCAGCAATGACTAAAAGAGAGATCCCTCTGTGATGGACACAGGACAATCTATTCCTTTTACCCTTATAGAGATGGACAATGGAGGCATCCTTGACCTCCTGGGGCATAACCTCCTCTTGCCATATAGCTTGGAAAATTTCAGTCAGCTTTTGTATGAGCAATGGTGCCCCTACCTTGTAAATCTCAGCCAGAATAGGATCAGCACCAGGTGATTTGCCATATGAAAAGTAGAATAATGACTCTCAAAACCTCTTCTTCAGTTGGAAGTTCAGCTAAGGAGGTATTGACTTCAACCTGAGGTAAATAGTCAATGGCCTAAGACAAAGGGAAAAAGAGGTCCAAAAAGCCAATGAGGAGAAGAATGCTTTCAAAAGCAGAATTGGTCAAATAGAAAAGAAAGTCCAAAAGTCCAAAAGAAAATAATTCTTTTTTTAAGAATGCTTTTTAATATAAAACAAAAATTTAAACATATTTCAAATCTTCACAATTCTTATCTTTACAAGACACATGCTAGAATGTTAGATCATGAAGCAGGCTTTGGGAGCATGTGCCAAATCCTACGATGCTCACCCAAGTCATAGAGTGGGCTCTGAGACACTAGAGCAGTCCCTGGCATTTCAAGTCCTCATATGTTTTCTTATTCACAACACTTCCACTGGAATCCTCATACTCCTCCTCAGTGTCAGGCTGACACCATTCAGAAGCCTTCTGTAGTTTTAATCTGGCCGCAGAGAGACAGCATCTTCAATCTGGGTCACATTAACAAAGTGGGCTGTATTTGGAATGCCCAAGCATCTCATACCATGAGCATGGCACCACTCTTCAAAATGCTGTTGGAAGGCCTTGGGTCCTGGGTAGGTGTAGTTGCCACACATCTCACAGTTATAGTTTATATTGAGGCCATGCAGCTTACCCAACCTGTAGGGAGTGGGTCCCAACCCAGGGACAGGTTTTTGGGGTTGTGGATAATCTCGTTCTCTTCATCTTCACTTTCACTCTTACTTATTTGCTCCTCTTCCTCCTCTCTTTCCTCTCCTGCTGTGCCTGTTTGTGCTGCACAGTTTCTGAGTGAGATGCCACTGTTCCCCAAGAATCTCTACATATTCATAGATCTGAGCTTCAAGGAAAGCAATGTCTTTTATTCCTCTTAGTTTCCCTCTTGGTTCCCTTTGATTTGGGATTCTTGGCAAACAGAGAGGATTCAAGTGATTCCAGGGACTTGCCCTTAGTGCTGAACAGCCTCTGGGCTTGCTCTTCCAGTGTACCACCGCATTTCAGTCCTAGAACCAGGAGGGCAGATTTCAGTCTGTCCAGACCCAAGAAGGCCAACTCCTCCGAGGAGAAAAATGTGGAGAGATCAAATTGGGCTCCAGCATGGATCAGTGCACTGCTTGTCTCCTTCAGCCAACCTGAGAAGGTACCATTGTCCTACTTCTCAAATTAATTCTGAATCTTCCCAAACAGTTCATTCTGGTCTTTCAAGGGCTTCACCCTGTCTGTGTAGTCCTGGAGGTACTCAGGCAGCATCTCCAAGTACCTCTTCTACTCTGCATTCTTCTGTTCCATGGGAATGTCAAATAACCGGTCAAAGATAGACAGGTATGTGATATCCAGTTTCTCAGATGCTTTTAAGTTAATGTACTTAAGACAGCAATCATAAAGATCCAGGTAACAGCTATATCCTTCTTCATCTGGGAACTCTACCAAGTTTTGAGCCTCTCTACTAGGATTTTCTCTGGCTTTCAGGAGCTCCTCAAATTCTACTGACATTGGCACACAAATCTCATTTGGGTATTTCCAGTGGAATTCTTTACCTGTTTGAGTCTATTATAAAATTCTGCAAATTCATTTGGTCTTGAAATAGCACTGAATTCCTCCTTTCTTAACCCATCCTTGTCATCATACAAACCTCTCAGATTCCCACTGACTTTCATATATACCTGAACTGCATAGCCCATTTGTGATGGTTCGAGTTGATTTGGACCCAGAGCATAAACTTCTTAATGAGCATCTCCTTGGCCATGACGTCCATGAGCCACTCCTTCTCTTCATGGTAGCACCGCTGCTGCTTGAGGAATGGTCCCCATCTTGTCTCTGCCACCTCCACCAAGAAAATAATTTTTCAAAAATTAAAATGGAACAGATGCAAGCTAATAACTTCATGAGAAATCAAGAAGTTATGAAACAAAACAAAAGGAATGAAAAAATAGAAGACAATGTAAAATATTTCATTGGAAAATCAACTGACTTGGAACATAGATCTAGGAGAGATAATGTAAAACTTATTCAACTACGTGAAAGCCATGATCAATAAAAGGGCCTAGACATCACCTTTCAAGAAATTATCAAGGAAAACTGCCTTAACATTCTAGAACTAGAAGGTAAAATAGAAATGAAACGAATTCACCAATCACCTCCTGAAAGAGAACCCCACAATGAAAACTCCTAGGAATAACCATGTTTCAGAGTGTTCAGGTGAAGGAGAAAATATTACAATCAGTCAGAAAGAAACAATTCAAGTGTTGTGGAAATACAATCAGGATAACACAGGATTTAGCAGTTTCTACACTAAAGAATTGAAGATTTGGCATATGATATTCCAGAGGTCAAAGGAGGTAGGATCAAAACCAAGAATCACCTACTCAGTAAACTGAGTATAAACTTCAGGGAAAAAAATGGAATTTCAACGAAATAGAGCACTTCCAAACATTCTTGATTAAAAGACCAGAGCTGAATGGAAAATTTGACTTTCAAATACAAGAATCAAGAGAAAATGAAAAGGTAAAAAAGGAAAGAGAATCTACAAGGAAATCATTAAAGTTGAACTGTTTACATTCCTACATAGAAAGATGGTATTTGTAGTTCATGAGACATTTTTTCAGTATTAGGGTAGTTAATATGTGTGTGTGAGTAGGTTTGTATGACTATGTAGGTATGTTTATATTATATATGTGTATGTATATGTGTATTTATGTATATGTGTGTGTATGCATGCACACATAGACAGAGGGCACAGGGTGAGCTGAATATGAAGGAGGAATACCTAAAAAGTAAAATGTACTGTTGAATGGAATGTACTAGGAGTAAGAAGAAGAAGAGGTAGAATGTAGCAAATCATCCACATAAAAGAGAGAAGAAAGCTTTTACAATGGAGGGGAAGAGGTGAAAGATGAAAAGGAATAAGTAAGCCTTACTGTCATGGGATTTGGTTTAACAAGGTAATAACACAAATTCATTTGAGTGTGGAAATATGTTTTACCCTGCAGGAAGGCAGTGGGGAAGGGGATAGGAGAGGGAAGATAATGGAAGAGACAGAAAATTGGGGAAAGGGATAATGAGAAGCAAACACTATTGTGGGGGGTGGCAGATCAAGGGAAAGAATGAATAAATGGAGTACAGGACAGGACAGAGGGAAATGTGGTTAATCTTTCACAATATGACTAGTGTGGAAGTATTTTGCATGGATACATCTGTATGATCTATACTAAATTGCTTGCTTTCTCAATCAGAGTGGGTGAGGAGGGAGGAAAGAAGAAAATATGAAACTCAAAGCTTTAAAAATGAATGTTAAAAATTGTTTAACAGGCAACTGGGAAATAAGATGTGCCAGCAATGGAGTATAAAAATCTATCTTGCCCTATAGGAAAATAGAGGAGAAGGGAATGTAAGAAGAGGGAGTGATAGAAAGGAGGACAAACCAGAAAAAGGGATGGATGAGATGCACCCTATCCTGGTGTGGAAGGTAGGAAATGGTGAGAAAATTTGGAAGTCAAATTCTTGTGAAAGTGAATGTTGAAAACTTAAAAATATATAAAATGACTCTAAAGAGAACAAAGAAAGAAGAGCTAACTAATATATATAAAATTTTATTAAAAATTATTTTTATAGAACTGAGAATTAAGTGGTTGTATATCAATTAGGAAATGGCTGAAGAAATTATGATAAATAAATTTAATAATTACTGTTTTGCCAGAATTGGAACAAAAAAGTATGATTTCTGGGAAACCAGGGAAAAATTTTATGAACTGATACAGAAGGAAGTGAGTAGAACCGGAAGAACAATTCATGCAATTAACAATTGTGAAGACAAACAATTTTGAAAGCCTTGAGGACTCTGTTAGAATAGTGATTGATCACCATTACAGCTGACATGAAGAAATAGCAGTTTAACCACCTCTTGGCAAAGGGGTGATGGACTCTGGGATCAGCATAAGACACGTTTATACCTGCTCAGTGTGGTATTTGGTTTAGCTTAATTATGTGTATTTCAAAATGACTTTTATGTTTTTCCCAAAATGTTTTCAGAGGTGTGAAGAAGAGAAAATAGATTTTTAATTTAAAAAAAAACATTCTTAAGAGAACTCTTTAATGTAGAGGGATTTAAGAATAAATAATTTTTTAAAAGGCAAAAATAAAACCTATAAAATAAGTAAATAATAAATCATGTCACAAGAATCTACCTGATAGTTGTGAGAGAAGAGGATATAAAATATAAATTTTGTTGATGCTGATTTTGAAATGTTATATGATTAAAGAAAACAATATACTATACTATATGACTGCATTATTCCTGTGAAATATGAACCATTTGATTACATTTTTTATAGTATTAAATTATTTAAAAGCTGTATCTTTATTTTCTTGCACCACAACAAGATTTCTCATGCAATTTTCAAAGAAGAAAGCAATCCATAGTTTAATTTTTTTACATATCCATCCTATAATTGTATCAGTCACTGAAACCTGTTCAAAATGGTGAAAAGGGAGAAAAAAATAAATTGATTCTTGTCCAATAATAAACAGCAATGAAGCTTTACAATGTCATCTGAAGTAATTTTTAAAACTGCCACTTGGTGAAAGCTTGAAAATGAGGTTGCAATTATTATGACAATGTCAAGAAAGGAGCCATAAGCTGTCACGATGATTTTGAAAGACATGTGTTGTAATTGATTGCAGCAACATCGTATGTTCCCATAACAGGTTATTGACTTATTCACAGGCTTGGGATGAAGAGTTTTATGTTGTCTTAAGGGAGGCAATGGAGGTATGACCCTGAAGATAAATAGGCAAATTGTTCTTCTTGAGCAGAAGTCCATTGAGTTTAAGACTTAAAAATAAAGAATGGATTTTCACTCATTCTGATTTTCTTCTATTTAGAACACTGTATGCTTAGAGGTTAGTTTTCATAGTAAAATGCAAATAAATCAGAATCAAAACTAATACCAAAGTGCCTTTCAATGGCAAAATGGATCCTGGTTAAGTAATCAATATAGTTATTAACTGATACTTAAAATTTACAGTAAGCATCTTCCAATAAGCACAATTAACAATTTTGTGAGATCATTGTCTACTTGAGACCTGAATCTCATAACTAAAACTATACTAAATATAATTAAATGTAGTTCATGCTTGTTGCCATTGAACACTTTAATGTAAGTTTTGAAAGAGTTTTACTTGGCATTATGAAGAAATGCTTTCCTGGTAACAGAATATTTATTAGATAACAGGTGAGTATTGAAATTCTAGGAAACTGCTACAATTTAGCTGAAAAGTAATGTTCAAAAAACTGGCTTTGAGACACTCAGGAGTACTTGAGGAGATTTTAGAAGCCATCTAAAACTACGTCTAGGTAAAATTTAATCCTCCTTTGTGAAATGAGGATTAAAATATTTGGTCTACTATAAAAAGTTATTTTGACTATTATAAAACTCAAACTGACTAAAAAGGACATATAAAAAAAGTATCTAGGTCTAGAAAAAGAATATATATATATGTATATATATATATATATACATACATATATATAATTTTACATTTGTAAAATGAAGGGTTGATCCGTGTGATATTTAAGATATTTTATAAGTTACAATCCTAGAATATTTTCAATTGATTATCTAGTATGCACTATGCAAAGGTGTTGTCTACTTCAATACTCACCTTCAATACATCAATACTCACCTTCTGGACACACCCAAAAGGTCATAGGATTTTGTCACTCTCCAATGAGTTCAGCTCCATTCCACTTTTGGAAAGCTCTAGTAATTATAAAGTTTTTCCTTACTTTAATCTTAAATATATCACTTTGAAATACACATCAACTTTCCTTTTGTTGTTTAGCTGATTCTGATTCTTTATGGCCCACTGTGGACAAACTGCCCATAGAATTTTATTGGCAAAGACACTGGAGTAGTTTGCCATTTCCTTCCTCAAAATTTATCATTTTGCAATGTCCACATATTTTCCCTTCTTCTCCCCTTAATTGTTGCATGGAAAAAGAAAGTATAGTATAAATTTCTTCACTACCTTCTTCGTTTGACATGGAGATGATCCTGAGTTCTTGAAGATTATTTCTTCAAAGTATCCATTGTAACAGTTTTGATAAGGTTGGAATGATTTGGAGTCTGGATTCAGCAATGACTATTTTCTAAAGAAACACCTAGTTCAATGAGAGTGACTCATCATAAGTATGACCACTATTTTCAAGTAGTTCATATGTTTATGAATTTATTTTTGAACAGAGTAATCCTTGAAGACCACCATGTAAGATGTGGAGAGTTTTCGATCTTCATTGATGGATATATTAAACCTGATTGAGAAAATCTTAGATCTTGAACTGTTAAAGAAATAAAAACTTATTTTTATATAGTTTTTAAAAACATAAATTATCTTATTTGGTACTAATAACAGCCCTAGTAGATAAATAGTTCAAATACAATTTTTTAAAACTATTTTTAATATATGGAATAAAACCAACATTTTCCTAACAGTACAGTAAAAAGATGACTGCATACAAAGCTCCAAGTCTAACATGTACAACTTACTATTCCTTTCAACTGCACACAAAATAATCATGTAAATTCTTTTTTTTCTTTCCTACCCCCACTCATCCTAGAGATTGTTACCATTTGACATGGCTCTGTGTGTGTATGTGAATGTAAAATTATATATATATATATATGTGTGTGTGTGTGTGTGTGTGTGTGTGTGTGTGTGTATATATATATATATATATATATACACACACACACACACATATATATAGGTTCTTTTTCTAGACCTAGATAGTGACTTTTTTCATATGTCCTTTTTAGTCAGTTTGAGTTTTATAATAGTCAAAATAACTTTTTATAGTAGACCAAATATTTTAATCCTCATTTCACAAATGAGAGAAAAAGGAAACAAAAGAAATCAAATGAGTGGATAAGTACTACAGAGCTCTCTAAAGTGCATAAATGTTAAAAGATCTACTCAGTGTGGCAAGGCTAGTATGAATCATAAGGCTAATTGAAACTCAGTTTTTCCTTTCTCCACAGTCAATATTCTATTGACTACACTACAATACCTTTGCATAGAGCATACTAAGTAATCAATAGAAAATATTCTAGGATTGTAACTTATAAAATATCTTAAATATCACATGGTTCAACCCTTCATTTTACAGAAACTCAGACTAAGAAAGAGGAATTGATTTGCTCGATGTCACAGTGGTAATACATTATTTTTGGTTGATGAATAACAAAGATAATGGTTATTCTGTAATTATATGTGGACACAGACTCTATTATGAGCAGAAAGATACTTAGTGTACTTTTTTTCCAAGACCTATGGGCAGGAGAAAAAAAACCTTCTGAAATTACGTATTGAATAAAGGGTGAATTATGATAAATTGAACACATGTCCTGATTGAATTCCACAAATTTATTTTTCTGTCTAATTGATATTTTTGGGGGGAAGGAGCCAAGATGGTGGAGTAGAAAGACACACCTATGCTAGCTCCGAACCCACAGCCTATAAAATATCTGTAAAGAAGAACTCCTAACAAATTCTGGAGCAGTGGAAGCCACAGAACAACAGAGTGGAGGAGATTTCTGTTCCAGAGAGACCTGAAAAACCGACACCAAAAGTCCATGGCACACCTGACCAGAGCGGAGCTCAGTCCTGCCTTGGCCATGCAGCCCCAAGAGGAGCAGATCCGAGCAGGCTTCAGGGACAGAATCTCCAGCAGCCA
>CM053769.1:236706388-236733098 GCA_028658325.1 Potorous gilbertii
ATATAGAAATTTGTTCAGGAAAACCCCTGATGGGACAATATAATTCTGTTTTAAAAAAATCTCAATATATTAGTAGACCTGTGATCTCATTGAAGTTAGTTCTCCTTTCAAAGATGCAGATATCAATATATGCATGACCACCCACTCTTTGTGACTTATGATCAAACTTATCTGTAAGTCTACCATAGGAGCCACCATAACCTATTAGGGAGCTTCCTCTGTTGATTGTTCTTGGCATTGACTAAGTACCAGTGGGGAATTCAGTCTTCTTTGGTTACCCCATATTCTTAATACATGATTAGCCCATTTGTTACATATTTCTCTGATTAAATTCTAAACAATAGTTCTCCGGTGAAATCTCACATCTGTACTATTTTACAAGTTCCTGATTTCTACCCTATCTTTGGTGCCATTTGGTTGATGCTTAATTTCAGTCTTTGGATACTGTAATGTTCATGACTCGGAGTCAGACAATGTGAATGTAAGAATATAGAATTAAAACACTGAGACTTTGTTACAGGGAGATTCATATTTATTATATGAATTGTACAATGTTTCAAAAATAACCTAGCCTACTCTCTACTTTCTGTGCCATGATATGCTTACCTCATTGTACATGGTCAGTGTACTTCCAAGATACATGTGCTAGTGTATAAGCTCAATGAGTTGTTGATCCCACTGTATATCATAATCTGGACAGTTTCCACTCAATTGGCTTTTCTTGAATGTATTTTGAAGTCACATTTTTTTTAGAGATCATGGAGATCATGGAGGACTCTTCCAGTGTTCTAGGGGTTAATGCAACCAGACAATTATTCACATCTGAAGGAACACACTTAGAGATAATCTTGCTGCAATTTCGGCTCTTCTTTGGATATCTTTCTTGAAGAACACAGACAAAGCTGCCCTGCTAGGTGACTCAGCTCATCCACTCCCTTCTGTCCCATCCCACTCCTTCTTCTCTCCAAAGCAAGGTAAATTTGGATGGTCAGAAGATGCCCAGTTAACCTGGAATTTATGGGCCAGATTCCTCCCTTCCTTCATTCCCTCCCTTCCTTTCTCTCTCCCTTCCTTCCTCCCTCCCTCCCTCCCTTCCTTCCTTCCTTCCTTCCTTAATTCCTTCCTTTTCTTTGCCAAAACCTTAAATCCAGTGCACTCTGAAGCCCATGTATTGCACAACAATAGATCCCTGCCCAAACTCCACTTGAGGGCTTTTTTCTGGACATTCCTGGCTTCAAAATGATTATCAGTAGTTAACTATTGCTCTTTCCCTCCTGGCCCCATTGACTTATTATTTTTCTTTCTTTTGCTCATTAAAGGGATCATTCCCTGTTTACTTCTTAAAGGCCTACTCATTGAATGAGCATAACCTCACCCTAACCTACCTGAATAGGCCAAGGTCTTCCAGTGCATCCTGGATCTTTTCCAGTCATAATGATGAATATTTAATCACTGGATCCAGATGGCCCAGAAGGGGAAGTGAGGCTGATGACCTTGCATAGCCCTCCCTCACTCAAAACAATGTCAAGTGCAAGTCATGTCATCATTTCTCTGATGTTATGGTCTTCTTTGAAAATGAAGGATGAACACAAACAGACCGACCTAATATTTTCATAGTCTCCTTGGTAGTTTGTAGTGGTGGTTTTTGTTAGTGTTGTATTAAAATAAGATCAGAAATTTCCTTTCCATATCAATAGCATCTCCTATTCTTTAAAGTACCTTATGAATCAACACTTTTTTTTGCCACCAGCACAAAGAATACTCAATATATGCTTGATCCAATCTGGTTGATGTTTCTGTCTCTGTTTTCTTTAGGAGTAATTCTATATCCTCTATTATGATACAATAAAAATAAAATAATTTAGCAGTGGTCAGGCAAGACCCTAACTAGGGTCTTTTAAAAAGGCAATAGGTTGCTGACAGTCTGAAGCAACAAATGTGGTTTTTAATTTTTTTTTAACTTCATGGAAAGTAGAACTCTTTAGCAATGCAAGAATCTAAGGCAACTCCAAAAGACTCATGATAGAAAATGTTGTCACATCTAGAAAAGGAATTATGGATTCTGAGGGCAGATCAAAGCATACTATTTGCTCTCATTTTTCTGTTATTTCTTCTTTCTCATGGTTTCTCTCATTAGTTCTAATTCTTTACATATTACACGCTGTTTTGGGGTAAGTGTAAGGGAGAGATGGGGAGAAAATTTCTGACTCATAATCTTATGGAAATGAATGTTGAAAACTAAAAATAAACATTTTTTAAAGTAGGATTCTTCATAAGTTTCATCTTCCAAGTACTCTGTCACAGTTAGATCACTCCAAGATGAAATTTGTAAGGAGTTTATGTGATTCTATGAGACAGAATGATAAATTGCAACTTTTAAATAATATTCTGTGTTTAAATCTAGTTTATACTCAATTAAATGATAAACTAGATTACCTACAATTAACCCCGCTGTTTCTCTACCCTTCTAAGAATATCAAGAGTCACTCAAAATTGCACCAGTAGTTTGATGGTAGAAAATGCTGAATCTTCAGACACCAAGAATATGAGCTAACCAAGTTCTAGTTCACTTTAACTAGTAAATAATCTACTTTCTCCTCTGAGAAATAAACTAGTAAGGATCCTTTTCCCTATAGAGTTAGATAACTGAATCCATCAAGGACACTCTGAGATGAGCTAACAAACTAAACTAAAGGAATTGTAACATAACATGGAAATTGTATATGATTAAGACTGGAAGAATTTGTATAGTTGATCAACTAATAGATTTGGATTCAGAAGAATTCTGATTTTACCTCTTATTATCTATATAACCCTTGGAATTTCACTTCTCTGGGCCTCAGTTTCCCCTCTTGTAAAATGAAGTAACTAGACTAGATGAGTTTTGAAGTCTTTCGGTTCTAAAATCTTTGATTTCTAGCATCCTTCTAGGTAACAAAGTATAAATTAAATCCAAGGTATAAAGAGAAGCTCGCTGGAATTGATTAAAACAATGGTATTGAAGCCCCTCCAAGGAATCCTTTTTATAATTCTGAAGCCTAAAGACAGAGTTTGAAGTTGGTTAGTAGATTTAACAGCTACATTTCTATTCCATTTTTGATTATATATCACTGGGTCATTTGTCTTCCTGTTGTGCACTGCCTGAAGTTTAGAAATGAGTGGAGCTGAAAGTTCACTTTCACCCAACTTTTAACTGTCTTTTCAAATACTTCCTGTTGAGAGATGTCAGAGAACTCACTTGTAATTGGGTTAGCTCAGATAAAGAAGTGTTTGCTGATACATGAACTAAGATGGGCTGATGAAAGAGAAAAGGTACCAATTATTTTGAAAGTGGAAATAGGACTTAAACTTGTTTTTTTTTAATCCTGACCAAGATCTGTCTTTTGAAAAAGATGGTCAAAAAATATTATGTGTGATATAGCCGCATGCCAGTAACTATGCACATAAACCAAAATAATATCACAATTTTATCTCTCTTAAATGGTGTTCACAATTGGCAAGCTCAAGTCATCCAAAACAAAGTCCTAAACTAGGAAATAAACAGAAAAGGCTTCTGCATAGGAAAACACATTCACAGTGTCATAAGGTCATAAATCAAGAGCTGAAAAGACCTTAGAATTGGTAGCATCTAATCATTGTGCTTTGCAGATGATACCATTGAGGTCCTGAGATGTTGAACAATGAATGTATCCTGGATTGCACAACCAGTAAGCATCTAATTTGTACCCAAGTGTTTCTGATTTCCAGGACTAGTGTTCTTGCAACTACACCCTGCTGTCTCTCAAATAAACTTATTTTTTGAAGATCACCTTAATCTCTTGTTCACAGTCTATTTCCTACTATTTTACACACAACTGTAGCTATTTTTTGTGTTCTCCTCCAACTCACAGTCAATTAGAACTATTTGGAAGTATTAGAAGCTGGCACACCTGTATCGTTAATAAATGATCATTGGTTGGTCACTGGTAGAAAATGTTTTAAAACATGACACAAGAACTTAAAATTACAATAGTCTTGGGCAAAACAATCACATATAGTTGGGTAGAGTCTGAGAATGTAGTACAGGAAAGTATAACTCGTTGGTTTATTATTACTGGCGGTCGCTGCTATTTAAGGAAGGGATGATCAGGGCCTAGACTGGAGTAATGACAATGGAACAGAAGGCTAAACAGTCTGAATGAAAGACTGCTACTGATAACCATTCTAAATAACTTAGGACAAAGGAATATATTGATATATATATATATATATATATATATATATATATATATATAAAACTATAAAATTAGACAATTGGAAATTTAAAGTTATATTGCAATAAGTTTTTATAAGAAAAGAAATGCATAACAGTTCAAAGGCAAAATGTATTTTCCCATGATTCAATTTCACTGGACTGGCTCTCACCTCCAGGTTTACCAATATAGAGGTTATCAAGAGAAGAATTAGACAAGACTACAGAAAGGAACATAAAGTTAGTGTGTTTGTTTTCTCTTCATTATATTAATATTGCAAAATGTTTATTTTTCAGTTTAAGTTTGAAAATGAAACCAAAAAATGAATTATAGGATCTCAGAGTCAGAATGTGCCTTACTGGATATCTAATGATATCCATATCTAAAAATAGTTCCCATTAAAAACACTCAACATGTTATCACTCAGACTTTGTTTGAACACATCCAGAGCATGAAAAGGGACCTATGTGTTCCAAAATGACCCATTCCATTTTTATTCAGCTATACTTATTAGGATATTTGTCCAAATAAAGTCAAAATTTTTGTTTACTTGTGTTTAGCAATATTTTTTTCTTACTAGAGTCAACATTTACCTCTGAAACTTCCACCATTTCCTTCTTGTTTTGATCTCTGAATGCAAAAGAAGTTTAATCTGTTTTTCATATGACAGTCTTGCAGTTATCTGGAGACAGCTATTATGCTGCCCATGAATTGTTTCTTCTTTCAGTTAAGCTCTCTTGTTTTTTCATCATATTCGCAGGGTACAGACCTAAGGCCATTCAACAAATATTTTGTTTGCCTTCCTATGGATGTTCTCCACTTCCTAAAATGTGATGCCCAAAACTGAAACCTGTCCTGAGGATGTGGTCTTAAAAGATGTATTGATAATGCATTGTTTTGTTTTAGTATAATCAAGTGCCTCTGATTAAATAATGTGATTAAAGAAGACCTTCCCCAACCATTAATGGGCCTGGGAAAATTTGCAGGAAGGCTCATACCTTTTGTTAATGAGGCATTGGTTCTTGAGGGTTTTGATGCCTTCTTACTCTGAAAAACATATAAATACTCTGAGGTGAGATTTTACTTTGCAGCTTACTCATTGGAAGTGTTTGTTTGGGCAGAAGAGACTCTGGGCAGCTGCTAATGACACCCTAGATGTTGGTACTTCTCTCTCTGGTAATGATGTATGTATGTAACAGTCAGACAGTTGGATCTGTCTGTTGATCTATAATGTATGCATTGTTTATGTCAGACAGTTGGAAGCTATGTCTGTTGATCTTGATTTCTCTGTATTTTCTCTGAAGTTCAGGATGCTTTTTCCCCTGAACAAAGTGAATGATAATACATGCTTGATTAAAGTAATTTTGACCCCTCAAAAGTTGCTTTCCTTTTAGAAAAGCAGATCAAAGACCTGTACCTGTGTATCTCAAGGTGTTTATTGTTATATAGGTTCATAGTACAAAGGCACTATTTTCTCCTTATTCCTAGGAACTACACTTTTATTACTACAACCCAACACCATTGACAGTTACTGAATATTCATTCCACTAAAATCTTCAGATATTCTTCAAACAAACTTCTTGGATGGAATCTTAGAAAGGACACCTGAATTCCAGACTCCATGACCTCTTAACTAAGCCTTGTTCATGGCCTCTATTCACAGCCCAGTTCAGGTAGGCTAAAGAATATTTTCAACAAAAAGCAATGTTCCCCGCAAAAGGAGGATAATAAGAATTTCACTTTAAGACCAACCTATTTGTGGAAGTCTGTTATATTGTTCCCTAATACATCCCTAATAATCTCTGTTCACCCTGACTTTGGATTTTAAGTGTTTTCCTATTAAACTCTAATTCAGAATCTAGCACATTGTTGACTATGAGCTATTACTTCAATTGGATCTGATTCAACAAAAGTATACTACTTGTAAAAAATTGTGCCAGCCTTTATGGATACAAAATCAAAAATAAAATAATACCTCTTCTGAAGGATTTTTCATCAACTAGGAAACAAAATGTACACAGATATAGAGCATACAAACTAAGCAAATCAGGGAACTCTTCATGAAGGAAGAGGAACAGGCACCAGAGATATGCATGCCTTTCTCAGTCTGTCTTTCATGCATTGTGCATCTAGTGTACTCAATAGCCAGACATTGCCAGACTAAGGCCACAGAGGTCAAATACTTTTGACAATCACTGTCCTTTTCTTAGCCTTATAGTTCACCCTAGGTTTATTTCTCTGGGGTTAACGGATTCTTCTCTAAGGGAACTAGGTTCCTACTGTATCAGTTCTTTCCCCAACACAGGTTCCTGCAGAATGATTCTATTTTTTACTCCAATTTAAGATTTTCTCTCCAGCAGAAAATTGAAAAAATAAAAGGTACTTCAAGTACAAACATATATCAAGTATAGGGCAGGCAGCTTTATTCCCTCACAAAAAGAGGAATGAAGCAATAAAGAACCATAGAATGATGCCAATCAGTTGAGTGGCCTTATTGGGACATCTGTAAAAATACTACTCATTAGCTCTTTTACATTCAACTTCACTGAATACATCCTGATTGACACCAAGTGTACTCTTCCACTCCCCACAGGTCTCTATATGGGAGACTACTTTGATGTCAGTTGGTTTGCCATTGTGCTATTTCTACTGGAATTGCTCAGGGAACCAATAATCCACTTCTTAGGCACTCAGGGAGAGGGTAAGACTCCTCCAACTTCTTTTTGAGTTGTCACAATGCGCTGTACCAAAGGTAATGCTTTCTTTTCATCTCTCTCTCTCTCTCTCTCTCTCTCTCTCTCTCTCTCTCTCTGTGTCTCTCTTTGTCTCTCTCTCTCTGCCACATACATACACAAACACACATGAAAACACAACACAAGGCAGATCTATCCCAGATATGGAATTTCTTGGGAGGTCATGAACTCCCAGAACTCTTTTTTTAGAAGAATCTAAAGACTGGCAGAGATTTTATATTTTTCAGATTGTTCTTTTCTTGTATCTTCTCTTTTTCTGATCTACCAATTATAGGGAAAAAAAACATAACATAATCAAAAGAAAACTTTAAGCCAGTACAGGGTTTTGATATACTTCTCCCCTTAACTACCAATGTGACTTTGGACAAATAGTTTTTTTCCTTGAGCTTCAGCTTTTCCACCTGTAAAATGAGGGAGACTAGTTACATGCTGTGAGTTCAAGTCCAAGTATTGGTGAATTTTCAAGATTAGTTTATCAGTTACACAAAATTTCCACATCAGTAAGATATAGGGGAAGGGTAGACAACTAGTAGTCAGGACTCTGCCCCTCAATCTGTTATTAATAAGCTGAGTAAACTTCAACAACAGTCATATCATACCTTCTGCGTCACACTTTCCTTAAATACAAAGTGAAAAGGTTGCAATAGGTGATCTCTCAGGTCCCTTCCAGCTGTAACATTCTATATTTCTTTCTTCTTGTTCTAGAGATAATTGTTGATCACATTTTTGGGAAGTTTTCATTCAACATTTAAATAAATAGCTTTTCCCCCATCTACCCACCTGCTGGCCACTTTACAGGTGTTTAACCATGAAATAATTAGCCTTCTGTCAAGAGTAATTTGTTTTCACTTGTCTTGCTTATCATCTGTTAGCTTCTCATATCTCCAGAGTGGTCTAATACAGAAAAGGGAGCTCATCAATTGCCTTAGCTTCTTTGTCTTGGGTCTTATTTCTCCTTATCCCTTCATGTGGTTAGCCCAGGTTTCTACTTGCCTGAGAATCAGGCTTCCAATTGCTCACACCTGCATTTCCACAGTTTCCTTATGCCATTCCAACAAATCTCTAGTAACTTTCCTTTTTTAAAGGCATCTCACCAACCTTGTTTCCTTGACTCTGCTCCCCTAGGACAACTTTTTCATTGCTATAGTGCACCCTGTGCTGTTAGTGTATAGATATTTGGCAACTTCATCTATAGATTGTGATCCCTAGCAGAAGGTCACATTCTATAGTAATGAAAGTATTCTATAGTGGTAAGATCAATGGATCTGGATTGTAGTTTTATTGTAGTTTTTTTGTTTTTTACTAGCTGTAGTGGTGTACTTGCAGTGTTTACATGATACACTTTTAAAATTTAATCTGCATTTTAAACATTTTCTTCATCATTCTCTTAAGTCAAAACAATCAGCAACAACAGAAAAATCAAGCTATGCTATGTATGTAACATTTGCCAATTTCTGAGGTGTAAATGCTCATGCTGAATGAACATTAAACAACTGTCTGTAATAAGCAGATTTAAGATATTTTCAGCATATTCCTGGCTGGCTATATGATAGAGTTCACTCAGGTTCTCATTTTCTTTCAGCGCTATAGCTAGCAGAGGATGAATGGGGCTTGGTTCTATGAAAACAACCTATAAGGGTCATTTTTATTCATGGAGACCCCTTTTTGCAAGCATTATTTTGTGATCCCTTTCAATAATACTTTATGGTATAACCTCTATAGGGTCTCCACACTGTTACTAAGGCATTCTTTCCCTCATCAACCTCTTGAGAGTCAGAGCTAGATTCTTCACAGGAACAAGGTACCAACTCAGTTCCAGATATCCAAACATCCCTTTACATCTAGACTGTTCTCAATATTGCAGACACCATGTACTCCAGACCTGTTTTTGCCACAGGTGAAATAATCCTAAGTTACAGGGCTTGTTTCCTCACTATAAAATTCAGATGTTTCATAAATCATCTCTAGGTTCCCTTCTGCCTCTGTTCTATAACTAATTTCTGTCTTTGAAGACCTAGTGAAGCCTGTGAGTTAACTTGGCCCCAAAGCTGATGTTCCAGCCTTGAAGCTCTGTCAGTGCTCAGAGCTATGTTTGGCCTCACCGCAATTTGACTCCAGTTTAAAAGGCAGAGCTAGATGTTTCATGGAAACTGAGTGTATAAAAGGAAATAATATGAAATAAGATTGGAGAGATAGTTGCTTGTGGAGACCATAGGAGTCAAAATTATACTTATTTTAGGAGCAACAGCACATCAGAAAAGCTTCTTAACTTGGGAATTGATATTATGAGATTCTAATGGATATGTGATTCTCACATGAGTTATTTTTATCTAAATTGGTTGTCTAAAGCTTTTGTGCTTTTGTGAAATACTTTTAAATCCATATAAAATTTTGCTTGCTCCCCCCAAAAAAGGGAAAGTAATTCCTGTTTTGAGGGGAGCAAGAGAAGGCTAAAAAAATCTTTCTCCAATCTCTTAGAGGGGTACTATACTAGAATTATATCTAGCTACTTTCCTCAATATTGGAGATCTAGGGACATTATTTTGGTCTAAAACAAAAGGCTACTTATCTGGTTATACTTAAGGGAGGAAGCTTGCCTCAAGCCACTGTCTTAGTTCCCTTCCACCAAATGCAAATTATACCAAAGACCATCAAAAATAGCAAATCTTGATTAATTGATTGATAGTGAAGGAACCCATTTAACGAAATTCATAACCAGAAATTGGAAAATTTCTACGGATTAAAATATACCAGATTGAATAATCTCTTTAGACGAGAGTGAGACGAAATCTTTGTTGAAACAAGAGAAAGGCTTTGTTTGTGGAAGGGAAAATTCTCCAAAGTCTCAAGAGAGGCAAAGTGGAAATTGGGAGTATATTGAAGACTAAGATTATAGCCTATATCAGCAACTTCTAAAGTCTTTATTTCTTTTCCTTTCTTTCTCAAATGCCTGGATTCAGTACTAGGGAGATTCTAAAATGACATATATTCTCTCAAATACAGACTGCCCCTCTTATCCAAAGCTTCAGACTAAATTCACTGTCATAGAGGTACCAAGGTTTGCTTTACAATTTACCTGCTAATTCAGTCACATAATGTGAATCAGATGTGAGGAAATGTTGAGCTACAAAAATATTAAATTGGCACCTTTGTCAAACAATTGGGAAAGGGAGAGACTGGAAATAAGAAATCCCACTTATAGATTAGAAATTTTTTGAGTGTATGGTACATTCATTTATGATAATTCTCTATCCCTTTCATAAATTAGCAATGTCCTTTGCATATGGCAAATTTATAGTAAATGTTGGTGTCTTAATTTATGGTATGATTTTAAAAATTTTTAAATGAAAGAAAAACCTTTTTACCTTCCAAACTGTATCATTTTTCAGAGTTATATCTAGTCAACACTTTGCCTGGAAGAATTTCCATTGAGTGATAAATGATTAGAAGTAGAGGGATGACACAGTGGGAAGGCACAGAGTACAGAAGGTAGTCTGACAGGTAATGGAAGAGTGGTAGATGGAAGGCTCCCTCATGTTGAGGTGGGATTGAGGGTTATGACAGGGATGACATAGTGTAGACATTTATCACAGGGAATCTTATAGGGCATGGTTGTTCAGTATACTATACTTCTGAAGACCTGACAACCAGTTGACACAAGGAGGAATTATGGAAACATGCTCCTACTACTGCTGAAGATATGGGTGCCCTTGGAGCATAGTCCCATTTTCCCCCTACAGGCAAAAAGCTCTGATGTTTACAGAATCATAGAATTTTGGAGCAGGAAAGAAACTTCAAAGATATCTTATTTCAACGAGTTCACTTTTCACATATGGAAACTGAGGCCTAGCAAGGGCAAGTTACTCTCTTAGTCAACATCACTAATAACTAGCAAATCCAGAATCGATATCTTTTTATTTTGAGCTCAATGTTTCTACTTCACGCCATGTTGTACATATGACAGAGCTTACTTATACATTGATGAATTAATCTCCTCCAACTTCTTTAAAATGTATGACAACCTTTTAATTCATTTACTTCATCAATATTGGAAATACACTGAGGTATCTCCATGTGGGTAAACCAGTCAATCTTCTCAAAGGAGGTTTATATCAAACATACAGCAATGGAAACTTTTGACCTTTAAAATCTCATTAGTAATAGAGTTACTGAGGTAAATAACAGAAGCTAATGCTCCCATACGATGTCACTTCTTTCTTTGATTCAGGGTTTCACCATAGCATAACTAAATGATAAGTTGTACGTGAAACTACTCATTGACAAGCTCCACTTTGAAACATATCTCTGCCATTTTAAAGAAGCAAGGAAAAGTGATGGAGGGCTATAGAGGAGAGGGATTAGGAAAGGCTATAAAAGGCAGGAAGTATCTCACCAAAACAGAACATTGGTCATTATGTCTACCTGGAATCTAGAATATCCCATAATGCACAGCTGACCCTGCAGGCAGCAAGGAAAGACTTGACATTTTCAGGAATCTGAACAAAATGATTATCACAGAGACATTTGAACCACCTCAAAAGAGGGCTTGTGACTCCAGTGTAATTTGAAAGAGCTGTGTTCTCTGTCAGCCACTTCAAAATATGTCATATAAGTCTCTATCTCATACAAGGAATTTTAATGTCCTTTCAATAATACCCAAATTTGCTTTTATGTTGTCCTTCTTGCATGAATATTCTTGTCTTTATATTTTTTCACATCTTTCCTCCCTTTTCCTAACTTTTAGAATCTATTTTATTCATTTTGAGAAAAAATACATCTTTTTAATGTTGCTGGTTTTCTGTTTCCATTATCTGTACAGAGGTTTCTGTGTTACTATTTTCTCCCTTTCTTTATATTTTCCATAGGGTTGAATTTTCAAGGTGTCATTTCCCTCCTTGATTTCTTGCTATTGTTCTGTCTTTGTTTGTAATGGCTTAGGGAGGCAAATCTTTGTGGAAATCAACTCCAAATGAATTAATAATTTGGTCCTCAACAGGAAATTCTAAGAGAGGAATCCTTGACTCAGATTCAAAGTTTATTATAGGGGAATCTTCACTCAAGATCTTAGAGATAAAGTTAAGCAAAGTGTTGTGGATGGGAAAGAAACTAAGTATGGCATTAGTATGCAAAAGATTATCCAGAGAAGGGAAGGCATCATCTTATGTATAGGAATGTTTACTGTTTTTCCTTACACTTTTTTGTTTCTTTTTTTTACAAAACAAGATGCTTTCTAAATTGTACTTTCTCCCAAGAAGGGCACGATCATTTTCGAACTTCCTTTTCCCCTTCACCTGACTCCTAGGTATTCAAAATGCTCATGGTATTATGCATCAGACATTGATCTTTATTTCTACTCCCTGAATAAAATAAAACAGACTTTCCCTGTGTTTCCACAACAGCTTTGAAATATGACCAGCATCTTAAAGATCCATGTAAAAAAAATCTTCTTAATTTAAGAAATGTTTTATTTACTTTGCTCTAGATTTATGGTAAAAATTGTTTGATGAGAGGCAATTTTTAGAAGTACACATTATCACAGGTTTTTTCTTCACATACTATCATTATGACAAATTTATATAAAATATTCTCCCCCAGGAATGCAAAATCATATTACAAACTTAAATTACCAAATAGACATTAATCCTTACAATACTCCAATGAAGTAGGAAAAGCTTCAGTAATTAAAATATTGAATAGGTAGACTGCTATGGTTTACATGGAAAGCACTGGATTGGGAAAAATAGGAACAAAATAAGTCATGAGTTCATTATTTCAACTGGAATAGAAATTATGGAATTAAAGCCAATTCTCTGAGATAGTTATCTCACAACAGGTACAAATTGAGTTCTGTGCCTTGCAAAACCATAGTTCTGGGCAGGAACTTTTTTTTTTCCATTTAATGAAGATGAAATGACTTTTAATAGACCATACCCCACAGGTTATGAGAATCCCATAAGGATTTTCTTAGAGCTGCTGGGTATCCCCTGTCTGGTAGGGTTTATTGGTGTTAAAAGGTAGCCTATTAGATTAGCTAACCTATTTAGGGAAAAGAAAATAGTGATAATTTTTAGAGAGAGTAGGGCAATAAAAATAAAAGGATTATTTGATGAATGAAATGGATAAATAGATGATTAGGAAGGATCATGGCATTATAGAAATTTAAAGATACAAAGACCTTAAAAATCAGCTCATCCAACCACTTCATTTTACAAAGGAGAAACTGAAGCTCAGATGTAGCTTGGCTTTTGTCACTTGCCTGCAAAATTCTTTGCTAGCTTTGCTCTGGTCTCCTGAAAAGTGATACAAGTACAGGAATCACTTCCCTCAGGCAATCAGCACCTGACTCCACAATTCCCAGGCTTTGTGCTCATGAAGTAACCCCAAGGTTATAAACATCCGTGTCAGAATCACTGTTCAAGCTCCTGCATTTGTGCTCAGGGAAAGAAACACAAAGCAGAAAAAATGGGCAAGAAACTGAAATCCAGACTCAGATTCTCCTAGACAAATTAGATATTCTTACTCCCATGCACAGATTGTTGCCATGGCTCCGGTGAAAGGGAAGAATTATTCCTTCCCCATTTGTTGAATAGTTCACCTTGAAAAGTTACATGAAACTGTCTCTTTTCACTTCTTACATTTTGGGAAGTGAGTAGATCTTCCTGACTTGGATGCAATTTGTCTTTGATGTAGTCTGCAGTCACAGGCACCAATAAGAAATTATGTTTCACCGAAGCAAGTTATCTATCTGTTATAAGACTATCTAGACAGGCCCAACTCCATCACCAATGTTACATTTGGCAAGTACTTTGTACACTTTTAAGTGTAATGCAAGCATTGATGGGATGGTGTTCGGGCCTCAGACTCAGGAAGAAGTGTATCCTTCTGTTCCTCCATCTGATACATATTGCATGTGTAATAATACTAGGCAAGTCACTTAATAGTTCAATGTCCTTGGGTAATTCTCTAAGATTTGAGAGGCAGGGAGGGGTCAAGGAAGGAAGGAAGGGAGAGCTGAAGAGAGGGAGGGAGGGAGGAAGAGAAGAAAAGTGCAAGATAAATGTGAAGTATCATTACATAATACTAAATATGAAGACTCTGGGCTTCTGTAACTTTCAAATGGCCCCTCAAGAACCTAGTATAGTGTTCTATAAGTAAGGGTCATCTAATGCATGTTTGTTGAAGGAATGACAATGAATGAAAGTGTTCATAAACAGCATATTTGACATTTGTAACCTCTTTTTGTGGTAGTTCTCTGCCAACTTGTATGTTTCCTGAGCTTTCCTTGTTAACCAAAGATGGGGCAAGTCTTTCCAGGAGATTGCCACACCACAAAAAGTCATGGGTTTTTATAATGCGTGAGCCAACATACCAAGATGAAAATAAAATATTATATATTATTCTAGATTTTGTCTTTTAATAGATAATAAATAACCATGCATAGTTACAGTTATGAATCTAATATTTTGTTCTGGGTTGGAAGTTTGATCATCTTTCCACAACAGGAAATTATCAGAACTTCTGATAGCTGCTATCAAACAAGAGAAGCATTGGCCTCTTGTAGAAACCCAACCCCCAAAACAAATTTTGCATTCACAACCTAAGGATATTTTTCAGATCTTGTGTGGAAACTTGATCAGAATGGGGTTGTTAAAATGTGGACTGGTAATGAAACTTTAATTTAACAGCCTTTGAAATGTCCAAATCCTGCTAATGGGTGAAAACTTTCAGAAAAAAATAAAGAGAAATAAAAGGAGACAAAAAGAGATCAAAGAAATAATACGATTAGGGAGGTAGAGATTTGGAAAAGGCTTTTTAACAAGAGAATATTTAAAACCTTGGTTTTGCATAGGATTATAAATTAAAGAAAGTTAATATTTGTTAAGTAGAGGAAAGATTAGTGAAAGATAGAGAACCCGGTTTCAAGGTCTGATTTACTATGTGAACTTTGAATCCCTTTCTTTTAACCTTAGCTTTCCCAACTACAAAACATGAACAATAAATCATTTACTACACAATCTTCAGCACTGTTGTTAGGCTCAAAACAAAAACGATTTTGCAAATGTGAACTATTATTACAAGAAGTGTATGAAATCTGTTGAATAAAACATGAGAAACAATAATGACACCTATTTTGATATACTCATATTTTCCTATTTTTATAAATCTATATAGTTGACTCAATGTAATGCTAACCTTGAAAAGTAGGAGGACAAACACAACCTGAGAACTAAATACTCCTTGCCAAATACTTCTATTGATATCTGAACATAGCAAGTTCATGAACACTTACATAGAGAGGAAAGATCCTGGATTTATAGTCAAAAGATGTAAACTTTGTTCGGCATCGTTATTATCTGTATTACTTTGGACAAGTCATTTCTCTTCTTCTGTGACTCACCTGTAAGATAAGAACATTGAAGTATCTGATAGATCCCATGATGTTAAAAACCGGTTGTTTATACCTAATACCAATTTTCCCTCCATCTTAAGCTCTATGTGAAGCCAGTGAATCCATTATCTGTCTGACACAGGTATTTCTCTTTGCCCCCAAAATGTTCAGATTTCACACTTTCTCTTCTCAGATGTTATCTCCATGTAGTCTCACAGATCTTCCTCAGGAGCTTTCTCCTGTGGGCTAGGTGCCTTTTGCCACAGATATTGAAATTAACTGCATATCAATGGACCATGAAGGGTTCTGTAATGACAATACCTCCCTCTTGCTAAATGACTTCTTCAGCTATTTTACTGGACATATGTTTCTAATATTAATAACTACTATTAGGTCCAAGAAATTAGGTCATCACTCTACCTTCTCCCCTAAGGTGCCTTTCTACTAGTTTTAGTACTTGGGGAGATTGACCACCTAGATAGAATAGGTGTCACACAACTCTCACTCTTCAGCACCCCTATTGCAATATTCTGGGGACATGCTCCATATCCTAATATCGCCTCAAAAATGAAAGCAAAAGAGTACTCAATGTGCAGTGTGAATTAGGTATGGTACGGGTATTTATTTACCTTGCTCACAAAGAAATGCTAAACATAGAATATTCGCAAATGTATATTTGCCAGAAGCAAACTAACAAGTGGTAATTATGCTAAGTCCTAGGAATTTGATGAGTAAAACCATTTAACTATGAAAATGTTTACAGCCTTTTGAATAAGGTCATGTGCTTTTCCTTTTGGCTCTACACTGTTATGTTAGATATCTGTGTCTTTAGTAGCCATGTGAAAGCATGAAGTCCTTATCTTGTTAGTACTCATCTGCTCCAACAGTGATGGAGAGGTTGAAGAGGACTCCTTCTGCTTGCTGCCAGTAAAGAAGCAGAGGACTTTTCATCTCCAAAATGTCCAAGTGTTATGTCACACAGGTAATCATAAGGCAAACTTTGTGCATACCCTGTTTAAATCCACATTTAATAAACAAAAAAAGAAAGAAAGAATGATTATGAGCCAAGCACTGTGCTATGTGGTAGGAATATAAATATAAGCAAATATTTCATGAGTCCAAGGAGTTAAAATTTTAGTTGGGAAAAATATTACACATGGGGAAATTCAAGTGGGAAAGCAGGGAGAGGGGAAAGCAATGCAAGGAGAGAAGGAAAAATGATTTGAAGACAACGAGGAAGTAAAACAGTGTGTAATTACCCAGTCCTGGGCAAAATAAGGTGAAATGTCACCAATAATCACAATCCAGGCAGCCAGTGAAGGGACTCTAATTTCCTGTAAGGGGATAGGAGGGGTGCAGTATAGGAGGTATGGTTTGGAGATGGCTAGGAATTGCAGGGTGCCCTGCTACCAGGCAAGTGAAGTAAAAGCTAAGGAGTCCAAATTTCTGTGAGAAAAGGAGAAGGGTCTGATTGAGCTGGGCATAACTTGGAGATAGTTATGTAACTTTATTCATTCTTTATATAAGTTCACCTGAACAATTATTCTTTGAACTTATGATGCAGCCCACTTACCTCATCAATTGCTTTTTGTATAACCCACATATTTAATCATTGTTTTCAGACTGGTATTCACTAACTCACAGCCATATAACATCACATAAAAAAAATGGCCCTTATTTCAGAGAAAATTCTGGGGTTATTAAAAGCAACTCAAAATTTCCCAAAAGTCAACCAGCTCATCCCCTACCCCCATCATTCAATTCTAAACCTTGGTCATTGTCCATGCCCATTGTTTGTTTAAGGTATATGTACTGATGGGCCAACAATAGGAATGTTGTGTATATATAGATATATATATATATATATATGTATGTATATAACAAGTGTATATGATATATAATCTGGACAATGGACATTCATCATCCAGTTACTTTTTCTTCTTTGGATAAGTGGGCTGAACCTGTGACAGTTTTTCAGGATTACATATCTCATTTAGAAATCACAGCAGTGTTGTAGGGCTTAATGAAATTAACACTATGTCATCTGTAAACAGTGATTTCTTAGAGAACTAGCTATTTATATGGAATCTATCTTCGATTAGACATCCTCTTTGATGTAAAAGTGCATTTGGCAAGCATATGTCTCTCTATTTTATTCTTCATTTGCTATCATTAATCAGAAGGCCATGAAACAGAGTTTATTATTATAAAACCATACCCATGTAATTTTGATATATGCATGAAAGACATTTATTAGAAATAGAAACTGTAAAATGTCATTTTGCGCTACCAAACCAAATATAAAAATAATAAACACAGTGGATATTATATTCTCTACACTTTTCATGCAATTTTGACCATAAAGGTCAAAAAGGTATAGTCTGCTATAGGAAAATAATTCTAATAAGTCCAGTGTTCTAGATTGTGGAGAATTTTCTAGGTACTGTCCCTATCTTCTACTGCATCCATTATTCTGTCAAGTTTTGTCCTCTCTAGATTTGATAAAATGCCATTTATTTATACAGTGATCTTAAACTCTGCCACAATTTAATTGATAAAATTGGAATATCTATGTGACAGCCAGATTTTAGTCATATATTTAAGCTATAGCTAATCAGAATAACATCACTTCTCTGTAGCTATCAGAGTCACCACTAGCAAATAGAAAGAACTTCTGTTGTAATACACTATGAAAATAAACTAAAGACCACTCACTGAAATAATTTCTTTCAAAAACACTTATTGGTATGTGTGATTGTGCTAGGTATTTGTAATTTGCAATAATTACAAAATCGCACAATTCCCTCCTTCAAGGGACATAATAGTTTCGAAAAGGATGGGAGGGAATACAGATTTGTACCCTTTCGTAAGTATTTTTCATCAGTTTATGTGTTTATGTCTAAAGCTGTTTTTTATATCTGAATGCACAAGGGAAATAAAGATCATTTGTAGTTGTCACATTAGGTAAGT
Source organism: Potorous gilbertii (assembly GCA_028658325.1). NCBI lineage: Eukaryota > Metazoa > Chordata > Mammalia > Diprotodontia > Potoroidae > Potorous > Potorous gilbertii. The sequence goes on from CM053769.1 coordinate 236,724,733, forward strand.
TGGCACATTAGGTACATGTGTGTGTGAGCTTTGTGTAAAGTTAGTTGTATTCTGACTGTAACTGACACTTGCAAGACGATTGGACTTAAAGGGTAGAATTAAGGAGCAATGTATAGAAATTACAAAGAGGCCAAAAGGTAGAATGCATTTTTATTTCCATTACAGATCCTGGCAAAATGCTCTAGAATAATATGAAGAGAGAAATTTCTGCTATGGGGATGGATGCAGGAAAGAATTCTTAATTGAGGGGCTCAGGGGGGTCTGATTAAAAATGAGCACATTTGGGGAATATGGTGGAGTAAGTCAGAAATTTCTAGGCTCTCCAGACTTCCTTCACACTCAGATAAAACATTACCACAAAATGAACACAGAAAAAAAGTGGGAGGGGGAGGCAAGAAAAGCAACTGTCCTTCTAAAACAACTTGAGAATATGCCAGCAAACAGGACCTCCAGGAGCTGAAGTCTGGCCTGACTAAACTGCAAACACCTCCAGCCCAACTTCCCTGGGAGGCCAGAAGGTGATTGGAGGGGAGAAGTCAACTAGGCCTCACAAACGTTCACCTCAAGAACTCCCACCTCACACACTTTCATCTGACAAACAGCTGAGGATTGGACACATGAGTAGGGGAAGACTGAAAGACCCTATCCCATTCCCTGACCAGGTATGATCCCTGGACAGCAGCTGTGGGTGAGAAAGAAGGAGCATATGCTTGGTGAGTAGGGTGTCATAGGAAGTAAGAACATTTTTGAGTCAGCATGACCAAAGGTCCCAATTGTGGCTTAGGGAAGGAGAAGGGTCCCTGAGGTTGAACACTCAAACAAAATTCAGAAAATAATTGTAAGAAGGACCTGAGATCTGAGACACTATTACCCAAAACTCTGGATTAAAACCTGATTACAATAATAAGCAACTAAAATATAAAATAAGACAAAATAACAATTAGAATGATCAAAGAAAGAAGAAAGAACCTGACCATAGAGGGCTACTTTGGTATAAAAGAAGATCTGAGTTCATATTCAGAGGCAAATAGTGAGGTTTAAAAAAGATATTCCTGTCCCAAAGAGCAGTGTCAAATGGGCACAAATCCAAAGGGAGTAAGTATTTGGAAGAAATTTAAAAGTATTTCAAAAATCAAATAAAAGAAATCAAGGGAAAATTAGGGGAAAAAAAGAAAAGCTATGCAAGAAAATTATGAACAGAAAATTAACCAATTTAAAAAGAGGTACAGAATCTTAGGGAAGAAAATAACTCCTTGAAAACTAGAACTGGGCAAGAGGAACATAATAACTGAATGATGTTGTAAGACATCAAGCAATAATAAAACTAGAAAAAAATAGAAGACAATCTGAAACATCTCACTAGAAAATCAACTGTTCTGGAAAACAGATCGAGAAGAAACAATATAAGCATTGTCAGACTATCTGAAATGATCAAAAGTTATCATTTTGATATAATATCATAAGAAATTATTAAGGAAAATAGCTTAAGCCAGAGCTGAAGCTCTAGAACACATGGGTAAAGTAGAAATTTAGCGAATAAAAAAAATCTACCATTCACTACCTGAAATTCCAAGAGAAAAACTTAAAGGACGGTCATATCAAAAAACTCCCAGATTAAGGAAAAAAAATATTGTAGGTCACAAGAAAAAAGCAATTTGAATACTACAGAGATACAATCGGGAATTCACATGACCTAGCAGCTTTTCCACTGACAGACTATAGGTCTTGGAACATTATATTTCAAAGAGCAAAAAAATATGGGATTATGATCAAAAATAACTTACCAGCAAAGTTAGTATAATTCTGAATTTAAAACAAATCCAAGCAAAGCAAAAAACCCTGGTATCTAATGAACTGAAAGACATTGAGGTATATGTGCCAAAAAGACCAGAGTTAAATAGAAAGCTCAGTATGTAAGATACAGAAGTATAAGTAAAACAATAAAAACTAGTTATAAGGGACTCATTAAGATCAAACTGTACTTATATATGAAAATATTATGAGTATTCTGAAGACTGTCATCATTATTTGGGTAGTTTGGCAGAAAAGTTGGGGCTGAGTTGAGTATGATGGAGTGATTCTAAAAGATAAAATTGGAAAGGAAAATGTAAAAAGGAGCAATTAATTGTCTCATAGAAATGTGTATGAAAGAAGAGAACTAGGAGAGAGAATAAGAAAGGGACATTTAGAAGGTCGTGTAGAAAAAATTTAGAAGGGTAAAGAGAGAAGAGAAGGAAGGGACTTTTAGATGAGTACATAGATTAATATTCAAGAGGATAGGGGAGAGGATAAGGGAGGGACTTTTACAGAGTTGGGTAGAATAAGAAATGGGAGGATAAGGGTAGAAGAGGAGGTAATAGGGTAAAAAGTCTAAGAAGAATAATAGTGAATAAAAAATAGGATGGAGGGAAATTCACAAATAGTAATTATAACTTTGAATCTGAATGGGATTAACTCATCTATGAAACTGAAATGGACAACAGAATGGATTAAAAAAAATCCAACAATATGTTGTTTACAGGAAACACATTTAAGAATTAGAGATACACAGAGTTAAAATGGAAAGCTGGAGTAGAATTTATTGTGCTTCAGATGATGCAAAATAAAGGGAGGAGAAGCAATCATAATCTCAAAGTTATGGCTAAAACATTTAATTAAAAAGAGATAAACAGGATAATTATGATTTGCAGACATAACTCACCCCACAACTACTCCAAAAACATCTAATAAGAATATAAGATCAACTTCTTATTCTTGTTCAGTCTTTTCAGTCATGTCAGACTCTTTGCAACCTCATTTAGGGTTGTCTTGGCAAAGATGAGTGGTTTATTATTTCCTTCTCCAACTCATTTTACTGACAATGAGGACCTGAGGTACTGAGGTAAACAGGGTTAAAATAATTACCCAGGGATACATGATACAAGTATCTGAGGACAGATTTGAATTTAGAATGAATTCCAAGCTCAGTGCTCTACAGTAGGTTATCTTTCCAGCACAAGATCACTAATATAAGGTACAGTCAACTGAACTTGGCAAAAGTTGTGAAACAGGGATGGACACAAGAACATAGAACATCATAACTCAGAAGGTACAATTTCCAATAAGGCCAGCAGTGTGGGGCAGCCCAGAACTCATCCTAGACTCTCAGTCTTCGGTCCAGATCAATGGCACAGGGGTCTCTCAGACTCAACTATTACAGATCACACCTAGGTTAAAGTAGAGTTTCCCAGAAGTCTTCACAGATTCAACCCTGGGTACCGAATATGTCTGACTCAGGAGATTTCTCTACAGAGTAGAATATGGAGTCATCTCCAGGCCCAGAACACATTTGGAGAACCAGCCTCAGGTTCAAAACAGAATTAAGTTAGAAATATGATTATGGGAGCCAAGAAGTCAGAGTAGAAAGATGGACCTCCTCTCCCCCCACAGCCCATAAAATAGTTGCAAAAAATGACTCAAAAAATTCTAGAGCAGAATAAGCCACAGAACAACAGAGTGAAAGAGATTTACAGTTCAAGACAGCCTGGACAGCAGACATGAAAGGTCTATCACACCAGCCTCAGAGCAGAGCACAGCCCAGTCTTGGCTGTGCTGCATGACATGAACAGGACCAGAGCAGGCATCAGTGCATGAAATCAGCGGAATCACATGTAGCAATTTTGTAGCAGGTTTGGTTCTCAGATTTCTCAACCTACAAATGCCAAAGACAGTTTCAAAGGTCAATAAGAAAGCTCTTTCACCTGGGTGAGAGGGGAGTGTGGATCCAGTCCCAGTCCCTGCCCCAAGCAGCATCAGTCTCTGTGCCAGTTTTCACTTCTGGAGCCCTCTGCCTAAAGATCCTGGGGTAATCAAGTGCCTGATCTGGATCTCAGCCCTGAGTGTCGGTTCTAGAGTGAGGAGGAACACTGGCACTGACCTGGTGGAACTGATGGTGGCTGTGGAGAGGGAACCCTACTCGCAGATCCTGGCTAAAAAACAGTGGTTGTCATTGCTCACAGACAAGAGCACAGGCCAAGAGAAGAGTAAGCTCCTCTCGCTTGACTGTGCCACCTTGGAGGAACTGTGAACTTACAGGTCCCTAGAGTATACCCTCCACTTCACAAAGGACTTAAAAGTCAAGTAAATGGATGAGAAAATGCCAAACAAAAGGAATAAATAAAACTATACAAAGTTACTTTCTTGTACACACACACACACACACACATAGACAGAGTGCATAGGGTGAGCTGAATATGAAGGGAGAATACCTAAAAAATTTACTGTGGAATGAAATGTACTAGGAGTAAGAGAAAGGGAGAGGTAGAATGTAGCAAATCATCTCACATAAAAGAGGGAAGAAAGAGCTTTTACAATCGAGAGGAAGAGGGGGGAGATGAAAGGAAATAATTGAGCCTACTATCATGGGGTTTGGCTTAAGGAGGGAATAACACTCACTCAATTGGATATGAAAATCTATTTTACCCTGCAGGAAGTCAAAAGGGAAAGGGATAGGAGAAGGAGGATAGCAGAAGGGAGGGCAGATTAGGGGAAAGGGTAATCAGACGCAAGAATTATTGTGGGAGGACAGGTCAAGAGAGAGAATGGAATAAATGGAGGGCAGGATAAGACAGAGGGGAAATGTGGTTAGTCTTTAACAACATAACTATTAAGGAAGTGCTTTGCATTGTTACACATGTATGATCTATATTGAATTGCTTGTTTTCTCAATGAGGGTGGATGGGGAAGGGGGAGAGAATCTGGAACTCAAAGCTTTAAGAATGAATGTTACAAATTGTTTTAGCATGCAACTGTAAATTAAGCTATGGAGTATAGAAATCTATTTTGTCCTACAGGAAAATAGAGGGAAAGAGGGATAGAAGAAGAGTGTGAAATAGAAGCGAGGACAGATTGGAGGAAGGGGTGGATGGAGTGCATGCTGTCCTGGGGTGGGGATAGATAGGGAGAAAATTTTGAATTCAAATTCTTGTGGAAGTGAATGTTGAAAACTGAAAATGAATTATATATTGAAAAAATAAAGTTTAATGTGTCCAAAAAGAATATGATTGCTGTGAACCTCCTGAGCCTGCTAGCTAGCTGACAAGGGTGAGGGTTAACCACTCTCTACTGAATCACCAACAAGAGGACTATATATAGCTTGGGAAGTGCAGGACAGAAATGATCAGATCATACATTGACCTGATGGCACAGAGTCCATTGAAACTTTGAAATTCTTTAGCTGAAGTCATCCCAATGATCACTGATGGCCAGCAATCAATCAAACAATTGATATCCTAATAACCCAAAAGTAAGTATCCATATAAGGAAAGCCAGAATCATACAAGGCCACAATGATGCCAGGGACACCCACGACAAAAATTTAGAGAAGTAGAATAGCTATAAAACACCAACAAGGCCTCAAATCAAAGTATAACGTGAAAACAAGATTTTAAAATTCCAAAAAGAAATGAAGTAAAAGCTCTAAAAAAAGTTTAAAATATTTTTAATGAAATAAGCCTGATGATTTGAAAAGAAACAAGAATTTTGAATGCAACTTTAAGAAAGATAATTAGCAGCTTAGCACAAAAAGTACAAAATCATATACGAGAATAAATTACTGAAAATCAGAATAAACCAAGCATGTTAATAAATTGTTAATAACCCCATGGCAAAAGAAAAATAAATAACTCCATGGCAAGGTTGAAGGTGAAGGAGGATGAGAAGAACAGGAGGAGAAAGACAAAGATAAGAAGGAAGAAGATGAGGAAAATGGGATGAGGAAGAGGAGAAGGAGGAGAACAACAACCACAAAGTAAAGCACTATGAGAATCATTAGACTATCTGAGAGTGCTGGCAAATACTTGTTGTCCCATTGGTGGGAATCCTGGTCTACTTTTATCCCAGAGCTGTGAGTTATAATAGGGAGAAAGCTGATTGGATGTTTTCACGAAGGTCAACATTAACATGGTGAGCCCCTAGTAGAAGAGGGCTACCAGTTGCCTAAGAAGGGGAAAAGTAGGTTAGGTCAGAAAACTGAGCAGGTTAAAACTTCTGTGCTAATCAAAACTGTGGTTGGGTTCATGAGTGGCCATTGTATTTCCAGCTTTGGAGAAATATGAATACTCAGGTAAAAAAAATAAAAAAGTCTTGGACTATGTGAAAGCCATGATGAAAAACCCAAAGAGCCTGCATATCATATTTCAAGAACTGATCATATGTTGCCCAGATATATTAAAAGAAGGAAAAAGTGAAAATGAAAAGAATTTAGCAATCATTCCTGAAAGAAACCTCATAATGAAAACTCTAAGAATGCCATAGCCAGAGCTTGAAGGTCAAATTAAAAATAATTCAAATAGAAAGAAAGTGTTCAGGTACTGAGGAACCAAAACCAAGATCACAGAAAATTTAATGCTTACCACAGTTTGACAGCATGGTTCATAGCATTCTAAGTGGTATATGATACATATTTGCAACAAAGAATAATTTAAAATTGAGCAAATTCTACAGGGGAAAAATAGAATTTTAATGAGTACTTCCAAGGATCTCTGATGAAAGAATAGAATTGAGCAGAAATGTTAAAATATGAACATTGGAGCAAAAATAACCATTCAATCATAAATACAAGTGACCAAGTGGGAAACATTTTATAGGTATGAAGTATTTCCATTCTAATGGAAGAAGAAATTATGTAAGTATTCCCTTTGAATCATATTGTCATTCGAAGTCATAGAGGGAAGCAATTAGGATGGAAGATATCAAAGTAATTTTTCTTATGTTTTGATGATCTTAAAAAAAGAATAAGAAAGAGAAAAAATAAAGGGTACACAAGGGAAGAAACAGAGAGAAACAAGATTGGAGGGATTACAATTTTTCATGTGAGGTAAAGAGAAGGGTAGAAGAGTCTAATCACTTTGCATCAAGTATAGAGAAATGGGAATGAGCACACTCTGGTTACATGCCCCCTTTTTTCTAAGCAAAATGTAGTCGAGAACAGATTTAGAAAAAAAAAATGAGAATAATATGGAGAGAAAATATGATTAATGACAACTCATTATGAATGGGATTATTTCATTCATAAAATATAAATATAAAAGATTAACATGTATTAAAAATAGAATCCAATAATTCATCCTCCTCAAACCCTTCCAAGAAAAAGAAATAATGGGCTCAAGTAAATACTATTATGTTTCACCTGAACCAAAAAAAGGAGAAATAGCAATCATAAATCATGACAAGACAACAACAAAAAACTTGATCAAATGAGATAAAGGAGGAAAGAATATTTGGTTGAAAGTACCATAGACATTAAATTAATCCCAATACATAAAAGGCACCCAATAAATGACACAACATCTAAATACTTAAAGGAAACACTAAATGAATTTCAAGGGAAAATAGATAATAAAATCCTAACAGTATTTATGTGGGTGAGGGAAAGGCGAAAGAGAATTAATATATACCATTGAGTGGTTGAAAATCTAAGCAAAAATAAATGAGAAAGGACATGAAAGAGTTTTAGAAAAGTAAAATAGATTAATATTCTGGTGGTTAATGAATGATTATAGAAAGGGGTATCCATATATCTCAGCTACGTATTCCACCTTTACAAAGTTTGACCATGTATTAGAACATAAAAATGCAAAAAAGAATAAAAATTTCACATATCCTTGACTAAGCACACTGCAATAAATTTTATTCAATAGAATGATATTGAAGAATGATTATAATCACTGGAGATTAATAGTCTACTGAAAGAAATACTGGTTCAAATAGTAGGTATCCTAAGTAATATCATTAAGGATAAAGTAGAAAAGAAAGTACAACCAAACACAATGTTTAGGATGCAGTAAAAACATTCTTTAAGGAAAACAAAAAGTATATCTCTAAAATGCTTCCAAAAATGGGAGAAAGAAAAGTTCAACAGAGTGTACATGAAAGAGAGAAACAAAATATACTAGCAAGTCATTAATAAACTCAAACACCAAACTATATCTTTAAAATAAAGGCATTAAATTAAAAGTAAAACACTGAATTAATTAATAAGTAAGTAGAAGCTTGGAGGAGAGGGGTAATAAATATGAACAATTAGCTCATTTGATTTTTTTAAAAAGCGGAAAATTACATTCCCAATATCAAAAATGAAAGTGGAGAGGCAGTGACCTGCTCTTGTGATTCCATGAGGATGTCAAGGTAGAGTGCCTGGACCTAGCAGGGCACAACAAGGGGAAGAGAGGGGCAGCTACGAGCACCATGAAAGAATTCCAGCTTTCTGGTGCAAGAAGTGGTGGACATCCTGGTGAAGGGGCTGGAGCTGGAAAACATTTGCAAAATGCAAGTTTCCATGTTCCTGTAAGGGCAGGGGCTACTAAGGATATTTATGCCTCCATACA
>CM053769.1:236733598-236751780 GCA_028658325.1 Potorous gilbertii
GACCTGAGTTCAAATTTCACCTCAGACACTTGACACTCACTAGCTGTGTGACCTTGGGCAAGTCACTTAACCCCAATTGCCTCATCCTGGGTCATCTCCAGTCATCCTGATGAATATCTGCTCACTGCATTCAGATGGCTCTGGAGGAGAAGTGAAGCTGGTGACCTGCATACCCCTCCCTCACTCAAAACCAAGTCAAGTACAAGTTATGTCATCATTTCTCTGATGGCATGGTCTTTTTCGGCAATGAAGAATGAACACACACATAATAGCACCTCACTCACAAGGCTGTTTTGAAGATCAAATGAGATGTTTGTACTGTTTAGCACAGTGCCTATCACATATTAAGTGCTACACAAATGTTACTCTCTTTTCCTCCTCTTATGTAAATGATGATGATGATGATGATGAACCCCAACATAATTGTTCTCATTTTTGTTGTTAGAATGATTTAGTCATGGACCTATTTAGATAAGTTGTACTAGATTGGATCTGAACTTGTGCTTTTCATAGTTGCTCATTGGTGAATGGTGTGTGTGTGTGTGTGTGTGTGTGTGTGTGTGTGTGTGTGTGAATAAGGTTAGAGTTAGGTGGGAAAAGAGACAAAAGCAATCACACTACAAATTCTGACCAAGATAAGTATCCTTAAATTCACCTGACCACACCAGGGAAAAAGAAAAATAAGATTCAGGGAAGCATAGTAAGTTAGCACTAAATTTGGAATTAGAAGACCTTGGTTGAAATTTCAAATCAGCTACTTATCTTATACGTCATTTAACTTATTGGGATTTTATTTTCCTAGCCTATAAAATGAGGTAATGATATAGGTGATTTCTGTAATTCTTTTTTTAGGTCTAAATGTATGATCCTATGTTGTTAAATAAGTGTCATGGCACCAACACAAAGGAACCTCCCAGCCTCCATTCTGTCTTTACACTCCTTCCCTGCTTTCAGCTTTAATAGTGTAGTTTCCTATAGCCATTGATTCTTGTTTGGTATTGTTCTGGAAATTTTCTCCTCCACATCATATCTTGGTATCTTAAGTTTAGAGCTCAAGGGGATCTTAAATGATCTAATCCAAACTCATTTTTTTTCCCAATGGATCTCCCTTTCTTGTGGCCACCATTAACCTGCTTCATTTTTCTTTTGAACTGAACTTTTCATCTTTCCTTAGCCAAGTGTAACAGCAAGGACACAGAAGGGACTACTGTACAGGTTCTTAGATCTGCTTTTCTTAAAGGAAAACAACTTTTGAGGGATCAACAATCACTTTAATCAAGCACATATATTATTCACTTAGTTCAGGGGAAAACGTCAGCACCTTGCACTTCATACAAAATACAGAGAAACAAAGATCAACAGACAGGGCTTCCAACTGTCTGACCAAAAGCAATACATACATCACAGATCAACAGACAGATCTATCTGTCTGATCATACATACAGAGTTATCAGAAAGAGAAGCATCAACATATGAATTTTCAAAGCCACGGGCTCCTTAGTGGCTGCCCAGAATCTAGTTTGGCCAAACAAACACTTTCAATGAGTAAACCCCAAAGTAAAATATCTCAGAGTATTTATACAGTTTTTCAGAGCCAGAGGGCATTACAACCTTTGAGTACCGGTGCTTCATTAGAAAATTAAAAGGTGTGGGCCTCTACTAATCAAGCTTCCCTTAATGGGCAAGCCTATTAATGGGTGGGGAAGATCTTTAATTCTCATAATTACCACTGCATCAAGTTCATGCTTATCTATCTGTTCCTGAGGATTCACCATATTGTTGCCAGATTAATATGAGCATTAATTGGATTTAGCCCTATTACAACTCAAAACTCCTGAACTGAAGCAATCCATGGGACTTACCCTCCACAGCTACAGGTGTGCACCACCATGTCCAAGCCTTCTCCTCCATTTTATGGATGAGAAAACAGAGGACTAGAAGCTAAACTACTTATCCAAGGTCATACAGAATAACTAGTATGTGAATCTAAATCCTCTAACACAAAAACCAGCACTGACCCTCCTGTTGTTATTTTTGTTTTCAGTCATGCAATTGTATCTGATTCTTAATGAGCCCATGGACCATAGCATCCCTGAGGGCCTCATCTTCTGATGTCATGCATTTTAATATTTTCCCTGGGATTTTCTTGGCAAAGATACTAGAATGGTTTGCCATTCATTCTCCAGTGGATTATCTTTTGTCAGAACTCTCCACTATAACCTGCCCATCTTGGGTAACTCTGCACACCATAGCCCATAGATTCATTGAGCTACCCAAGCCCCTCCACCACAAGACAATCATCCAGGAGGGGCATTCCCACTGTGCCACAGTGTATTTCTTTGCTTAGACTTGCTCTAATTTGTTGACTTTACTATGTACAACACCTACTTTTCTAACCAACACTACAGGGAAGAAGACTCTCTAGAGAGCTGTCCTTTTCATACTATAGAATGTCATTCTCCTGACAATCCAGTTGTTTTTTTTTAATGATTCTTAAGTAGTCAAAGATTTAATGTTTGTTTGCCCACAGTAAATAAGATTATACCTTCAGTCTTTTAGAAAAAACTCCCTATGTTTAGATAAAGTTATCTTCATTTGCAATGTCATCTGAATTGCTAGAATATTTCTGACTGACAAAGGCATTGAAGAATGTTGGTACCAGTGTATGGTGTGGAGAATGATGTATTAAACATATAATTTGGTGTTCATCAAGGCCTGATTTTGGCAAAATTGCCAAGGAGTTGGGTATTTATGCGTTGCCTTCCTAACACTTGTATAATTTTCTGAATACTTTGACAGTCCCTATCCCATCCCAGATGGCCAGTGTTCTCATGATACCATGAAGGCAGCAGACATTGCTTGACGTTTTTGTCCTATATAACATTCTCTCAATTCTCTGCTAACATATTTAATAAACTAATTGTAGCTGAAGTATGAATAGCTAATGGTAGCCTAATATGTTATCCCTCTCAGAAGATAGGAGGATGTGAATGTAGGTCTTTTATGCATTCAGTCCTCAAATATATATTAATTACTCTGTTCAATATATTGTTGTACCGGGAGTGACACAAAGTGGTTAGATAAGGTATGGTCCCTGCCCACATGGAGTGTATAATCCAGTATGAGAATAAAATCCCAACTCATGTAAGTATATGATATTGCATGGTAAGTGTATTAGAGTATATTCTAAAGCAAAGTGCTATGCTGTGTGATCTTGGGGAAAGTTATTTATTAAATGAGGGTGGAAATGTCATGGAAGATTTTAAGGAAGACTTAGGCTATGTGTTTAATGAATGGGTAGAAAATCATCCAAGAGGAAGAGAACAAAGTTTTATATCAAGAGTGGTTGGTTGTGTTGGGAATTTAAAGTGTAGCGACAGGAACAAAAGGGTAGGTTCTAGGCAAGGACAACAATATTTTATTTTTCCTTCTGCAGCCACTTCATATAGAGTCCCAGCTCTGGTGAATTGTTGTCTCACAGACCATTCAATGAAGGATCACTATGAAAAAAGTGATAAGAAAAATGTGCCTGTGCCTCTAAATATAGCCTTAGTATTGTTTGTCCAGTGAGAATGACAAACTGCTGCATGTTTTAAGATTCTTGAAAACAGGGGAATGATAGACCAAATGGTAGCTTTCTAAAGGCAATTTTTGGTATGGAATATCTTCCAGCACTAAGTTTCTCTGCTGGAAACACAAGTCACACCTGAATGTGCCTGCATAATGGCAGGAGTGTATTCCTCTGGAAGATGCCAATAATCAAATGACTAAATGAAAGTGCCTTCATGGTAACATCATTCAGTAATGGCTACTAAATGCTGAAGCAGCACAGATCATTTGTGGTTTCCTGATTAGACTACATCTGTAGGCATATGGCTTCTAAGGAGAGTTCATTAAGCAATAAGGCTAGTTACATGATCACAGATGCCAAAAGAAGCAGACAGAAGAATTCCTTCTTGATGGATACCCTCTCTGCACTTTCAGCCCCCAGATTCATTGAATTACACTCAATACAATGGAGATAGATCATGGTGTAGCAAATGGAGAGCCACTTTTGAAAGATTTAAGTTCATGTTCTCCCTCTCACAAATAATGTCTATGTGGCCCTGGGCAGGTCATTTAGCCTCTCAGTTCTCCAAGCAACTCTCTAAGACTTTAAATTATAGAGAGGGAGTCAAATTATATTGTCAGAGTTTGCTCATCCCTAAATCAATGAAATCATAGATGCAATCCTCAGTCTCTCTTCCCTACCCCCTAACTTTAAGTGCAACTCTCTTGAATGCCTCTCCAGGCATATTTAAGGAGCTTATGGACTAGTCTGACCCTCTTTCACTTTTACTATGTTCTGCCTCCCAATCTCTCATTTTCCCTTGGACCTCATTCGAGTGCCTTGTTCTGAGTCCAAGTGTAGGATTCTCTTTATTTTTTTTTTTATTTTTCAGGAGTGAAGATTTATGGTAAAGTCCTACTAACTTGCTTGAGCTCCAAAAAGCAGATATGGCAATTTAGGAGTGATTAGTCGTCATTAAAAGCTTTAAATCTCTAGGTCTGAGACAGATAAGTCTAACATGTCTTAGAAAAGAAAAATATGTTTAATATACATGTATCAGTATTAAAGAGTTTAACATTCCTATGTTCTGTGTGTATCTCCATGTGTGTTTATGGTAAGGGAGGTGACACAGAACAGATAAATAATTGGCAATGTCAATTTGATTCAGGACCTTTCTAATCACTTAGCTATTAAAGATGAGTAAATACTCAAATAAATGAAGAGGAACAATGTTATCAGTTCTTCATCATGACTGCTTGTGTGTTTTATGTCTTTTTTGTCTTTTTTATAATAGTAAATTCTAAGTTTCATTATTTCATGTAGATAAGGGGCAGTTCCTTATCTTAACTTTGTATCATGTCCATCACTAGGTATAACATGCTGCACACAGCAGGCATTTGAAATATTTTGGTTATTATTTTTGTTGCTTGTAAAAAGCACTTTGCAATCATTGAACTCTTATACAAATGTGCTATAACTGTTATCATATTTCTAGATAATATTTTCATTTCTTTAATTAAAAGAAGTTTACAATATTGTATTTTTTCCAGGTAAGCATGGTGGAGGAGATATTTTTGAGGATTAAAGGGAAGAGAATAAGCAACATAAATTTAATATATTTAATTACATTCTCCATCTATGTGTAAACTCACATAAGTGTTAGTCACTAGCCTTTCAGGGTTCGATTCTACTCACTCACTTCATGCTTTACCACTTGTAACAATATGAAAGTACACAGTTTCTAGGTATAGAGATAACTAGATAATAACTAAGGTATTTCAAATATTTTGTGATTGGTCATTCCTGGAAATCTTCATTCCAAAGAGGTGCTTCTGGGAAAGCTGCTATCTATCTCACGGCTGCTAAATGGTTGGAAGTCACTGTTTACAGACAAGGAGAATTAAGGTGAAACAGTTTTATGGCATAGTAATAGCTTTGCTTTATATTTTTAAAGGGCAGTGGCTTATAGAAATGTTGTTATGGGTTTAATTTAAGTTTAATATATTAATAAATAAAAATATAATTGTTGTCGTTACACTTGCTCCTGTGGAAGATGAGTTTGATGACTTTATGGAAGACAAATCGGTATCATTCACATAGCTGGGGAAAAGTAGATTAAATCTTTTCATATTAAGAAAAAATGTTATAAATACCAAAAATCACATATATGTAGGTAATTTTCCTTTATTATCTCTCCCTTTTTTACTTTGAATTTTCCAAGGATGATTCAGATAAGGGAAGGGACTTGCTGACAGGTTCTTATCACAGATGGTAATGGGGTTTTAAAAACATTCTCAGAAGTAGAAAATAGAAGAGACTATATTCATAACTTCTCTATTTTCTGAACCTCATATCCCATCTGAAAATGTCCACCCTAGTCACCTTTTTATCATCCATCTTTCCACTGTTCCTTCTGAACCTCCTAAGACTATAACTCGGATAACAATCCAATCAGCTTTGGAAACACTGTTCGTAGGGCTATGTGGTCTTTATTATTTAATCATCTAATGCAGAGAAATATTATGTACTATAACTAGCAAACTGTAGAACATCCTTCACATCTCACCAACCTTTCATTTAGTCATCTCTTTGCCATCACCCTTTTTTCTGCATAGAGTTTGCTTCTCCAATTTCACCAACATAAAAATTCATCCTTTCACCTTTTGCTATCAGAATACTAATCAAATCGATACTCTCTTCTCTTCTGAAAAAGTGATGTTAACTCATTTCCCTGTAGCTATTCTCATCTCTTTTTTTTCTTCTCTACTAAAATGAAAACTTCTTGAGAATAATGACTGTCTTCCTTTCGTATTTGTATCTCCAAAGTGTAATGTAATAAATGCATAATAAATGTTTTTCATTCCTTCATTAATTTGTGCAATGAGACTTTGAAAACAAAGGAAAGATTAGTATGGCCAGAGGAAGTAATGCTGTGGTCATGAATCCTTCCCTACACCCTCTAACTGTAAGGAGAGAATTCACATGACAGTCATCTGTTCACCTGAGTCTGACATGAAGAGTGGGTTGCCATGACTTCGAGCAACAAGAAGACCCAGTGAGCTAGCAAGAGACTTAACATTATCTACAATTCCTTGTCCCTTAGGAGCAATCTACAAAGTCCTAACTTTATCCACGCTCAAGTAGATTGAAGGAATTCCCTTTTCTCTACAGAAGTTTGATAGCTAAATGAATGAAATGGAAGGAGTAGCCAATGATTGAGAATTTTTTTTTCTTTTTCCTCATACCATATTTACTAAACTGCAGGGATCCATATGGAATCATCATTTTGGTAATAAGGCGAGTAAAAAAAGTGACTATTTCTAACAGGTAAGATCTGAAGCCAGATCATCACAGTAATTACTACTTACAAAATAGATTTCGTCTCCTGGAGCAAAGGTGGAAAGCACTATCAACACAAGGAGCTACTTTTGAGAAGACTTCAAAAACAAAGCCGACACTATTATTACACAGAAAGCCGGTCAAGAATTCCGAGGTCTTGAACACCTTGTGGCAAGGTTCCTCTAGTGGCCGGAAGAGGCACTTCAGGCTACAGAGAGTCTGGCAGCCCCATCTCAAGAAGGTTGCCACATAGTTGCTAATTCATTTGTTAAATTATGAGTTAATTCAAACCACTTGACTCATTTTAAGCAATATGAATGCTGTAGTCTGTCAGGTCCAAAGTACACAATGTAAGCAAGTCACTCAATACCAGTGTCACATTTTCATTCCTTTGAAATGTCAAATTGAGAATGTAGTTATGTAGATAGTATAGCTGTCTAGTTTATCCACTCCTCTTTTTGTATGTAAACACATTGATTTCTCATTTACACTATTTTTTCTTCAATAATTGGAATACTACTTGAACATAAAACAAATTTCTTGACAAATTCAGGCAAACCTGCCTAAAAATATTATTTCTAGAAAAGTGTTAGAAGAGCTCCAAAGTGTGACCATAATTGATAGCAGGTTACTTTTTACTCTTGTAATTTGTTTATTTTTAATAAAACGAGTATATTCTTTAGCGATGGCAGCATGCTACTACCTTAGCCATTGGACTTGATCAGAATTTTGTTGCTGCTCAATGCTAACATTCTGACATTATTCTTAGTTTATAGTTTTTTAACTCTTTTTTCTTTACTTTTCATTAATTACTTCATAAAGGTCTCTTTGGGCTTCTCCAATTACTATTTCTCTTTTTGAAGATTATTTATATTGACTTTTTCCTATCAGGGAAAAAACTACGAAGCTCATAATTGTTTCTGAAGGTGCTCTCAACACTTGATTTCCACAACTACAGACAATTATAAAGGTCAATTTCTATCATATCGTTAATAGGTCAGAATCAGTTATAGAACAGCTACATTTGCTTCAAAAGCTCTCATGAGAATTCCCCTGGAGTCAGGAATAAAGGTTAGTGGATGACCAATCCAAGCTTATTTCGTACCTATGAAATGAAAAGATCAGAAGAAAGATAACATTGAAAAGATCCTAGAGGATTTGCAAGAACATTGCTAAAGATTCACACAGAATGTGTGGGGTAGAAGAATTGAGATCTGTGTTATTGGCAAAACTAAGTCATTATAAGGTCATATATCCACTGACACACTGAACTCCTTGTTTTAAGACACCTGGAAGGTATCTGATTTCTCTAACTCCTTCTTCTGGCAGTGGCCTCTTACCACCCCAGAATGGGATTTAGAGGTGAATCTCATATTTAAAGTGCTTTACAAACCCTAAAACACTGGGCACAATGGCTAGGGCACTGACCTATTATCAGGAACATTTGGGCCAAATGTAGCTTCATACCCTTTTTAGGTGTGTGACATTGGGCAAATCACTGAACTTCTATTTGTCTCAGTTTCCTCAGCTGTAAAATAATAATAATATAATAGCACTTCCTTCACACAGTTGCTGTGAGGATCAAATGAGATAAGAGTATTATATATAGCACAGTAGCTAATACATAGTAGAGTGCTATAAAAATGCATGTCCCCTTCCCCTATGCTATATAAATGTTAATTATAAGTATGGATCATAGTAATTAAGTCACTTTTTCTATTGTTTTTATTTGTTTGTGGCAATATTAATTATCCATTACCATTCCACCTCTGTCTTTCAACTCCAAATCCTGTTCTTCATCCTTACCGTGAACCCCCTTAGTTCATTCCCAGAATAAAACCACTATACTGACGGTTCTTACTTCCCTTTCCCATTTGACCACTTGATGAAACAGTTAAACTCTATGCTGTTCTCTTCTCTCAAATATTTTATTCCCTTAAAGATATTGACTTGGCAAGCATCAGTCTTGGATTACTTTCCACATCTGCTGCCTTTTACTCCTACTCATATACTACTGAATGAAGATACAGAAAATTATGAAATCATTCTGAGTCCATTAAAATTTATATTTCATAATCTCAAATAAGCCTTCATTGTGGCAAGGCAATCCTTTTACACCCCTCTAACTATCTTGCTATAATACTTGAGACAGTAGCTCTTCCAAACCTTTTCAACCATCTTGAAATCTCTGATGGCTCTCCCAACCCTCATTCCCTTAGCTAAGGAAATTTGTTTTATATTTCACTGAAAAAAAATTAAGGACATTCTGGAAAAACCCTCTTCTCCCTCTCATATGTATATATATATATATATATATATATATATATATATATATATATACATATATATATACAGTTTTTCATATATGCATTGCATATGTACAGTTTAAGTGCATTAACTGTATTGCACATGTGTATACATGCATGTATGTGTGTGCATGTGTATGTGTATATGTAGTATGTTTGTGCATGTGTGTGTATATGTACATTGAATATCGATGTACCTATATTCATACAGAAAAATGTGTATGTATGTATCTGTAAAATGAAGTGCGTATGTACATGAATATTTATCCATGTGTACACAGGCCTATGTACGTACATTGTAAGCACATATATAGTATAAGCACACACATGTGTATATGCACACGTACAAGTAAGTGCTTATGTATATTACTATGTGGCATGTATATGTGTGCATATACATGCATATATACAGGCATATATATGTATATAGGTATATAGTACATATATAATTATTGATTATATATTAATACTAAGACTTTATCTGATAAATTTTATATATTTTCCCATTTTTCCATTTACCTTCTTATCTTTAAGCACATTAATTTTATTTGTGCAGAAGCTTTTCAATTTTATGTAATCAATTATTTTACCTTTTAAATGTGTTTCTATCCCTTTTTATGAAAAAGAATACATCTTCTATCTATATATGTGAAAGTATTATGACCTGCTTCTCTTCCATGTTTTTTGTAAGGAGTGGTTCTTAATGAAGGCTATACATATATTTAGAATATATTTTCAAGTATAGTATAAGAGGTTCTAAAACTAATTTATCAAACTGCTTTCTAGTTTTCCCAGTATTATTTTTTAAATCAAATATGGAGTTAATTCCTAAATAATGAGGTTTGACTGAAGGTTTCCCAATTTTAGTGATAGTTTAGCCATTAGATGAGGATGGTTTCCAAGAGGATCTCTGCCAAAAGATTCTCCACCCTACTTACCTGTTTGCTTTCTGCTACATGCCTCCAGAATTATCCAATAAAAGATTTGTTTCTAGAGAGCTCAACAAATTGTCTCAAGCTATTTATTCATTGAGTAAGCCTTTACTAGGGCAGCTAAGGTGGCACAGTGTGTAGAGCATGAGCCTGGAGTCAGGAAAACCTGAGTTCACATCTGCCCTCAGGCACTAACTAGCAGTGTGACCCTGGGGCAAGTTACTTAACTCTGTTTACTTCAGTCTGTCATCTGTAAAATGAGGTGGAGAAGAAAAATGGTAAAAACCACTCCAGTATCTTTGTCAAGAAAACCCTAAAATGGAGTTACAAAGAATTGGACTTGACCCAAATAACTGGACAACAAAGCCATAACTCTGTGCCCACAGTGGGTCAAGTAAAAAGATACAAAGACAAAAACAAAACATCTACTACCCTCAATTACAGAATTGTATTCGATTCATTAAAATTGTAAAGAGGAACAAGAACTAATAGAACAATTTTGTTGCTACCATGATAATTATATAATATAGATTTACATGTAAAAAAAAAACCTTAAAAATACATCCAATTTCTTTCGTGTTGTTTTTATACATTGAAAAGTTTCTATCTGATGATTAAGTTCATGAAGAAAATGAAAATCTGAAAAAGTAAAAACAAATTATACATGATATAGATACAGAATCCCTGGGGATGGAAAGAACATGAGCTGTCACCATTCCATTTCTTTTTATTTCCTTATCTAAAATTCTCTGTGGCCACCATGTCCCGGTGTACATTATCCTTCTCTCTTAGAGTATATGCTCTGTGAGGACATGCTCATTGTATTCATATTCCCAGTTCTTCACCTAGGTTGAAGTAAACACTCAATATTTTTTCCCCACTCATTCTAATTATTGATATATTTGGAGATGCATTCTATATGAAACTTTGGAGTCTACAAAGTGGCAGTAGTGTAAGAGTGTCTTGTAGTCAGAGGGTGATCTTTTCAAAGGAATGAATATAGGAGATAAAATGTAAAAGTAAAGAAGGACAGTTTGGCAGGAATGTAGCATGCATAAATAAAGAACTGGGAAAGAAGCTGAGAATCAGATTATGAAATGTCATAAATGCTAAACAGAGTAGATTATACTGTATTTTGGAGGCAAGTGGGAAGCCACTAGAGATTCATGAGTAGGGGAGTACCATTCTGACACTGGGTATTTACTTCTCTGTTACTGACCTGATTTTCCCATGTTGTTGACACTCATCCATGCACTTAATTAATCTATACTAAGCTTTCTTGAGTATTTCAAAAATCAGTTTCCAGTTGGCCCTACCTAGTTCTACATCATTTCTTCTGATCATCAGGAAACACAAGCTTGTCTAATATTGATATCCAGTTCAAGTCAATTCAATTCATTTGTTTTTGGGGGGTTTTCACCTCCTCAGGTCTGTGATTTCAAAGGACTTATGTGTCTGAATTGCTCTGCTCCACAAGCTGAAAGACTTCTCATTGTTTTACCAGTCCCAGGGATAAGGGAGGTGCACAGGGAGGATTAGCACCTCAGGCATGAGGGTTGTCAAGCCCTTGTTAGGGCTTCTTATTCAGCTTTGATGGCCACTCATCACTGGACTTTCATCTATAACTTCAAGAAGCTGTAAAATGCACTGAAGCCACAGCCTGGTGAAAAACTATCTCTGCAGATGGGCTACACCAGGGTAACTGACAGGTCTCAAACTAATTGGTGAGTTGGGATGGGGGATGTCTACCTCAAGCATTGTGAAGACTTCCTCCAACAGAATAAGAGATTGAAGACAGTTTGGACTAACAGACATGAAGACAGCTAAAGTAAGTATTGTGGAGCTTTAGGGACTGGTCAGACATCAAAGACACTGATGTCATCCACTTCATCACAACCCATCATTAGTCATCTTAACATATCTTGCCACTGGACTTTTAATGATTTTGGAAGAGAGAGTGAGGCTGATTGAAGAGAGAAAGTGTATCTCTGCCTCACTTAAATCCAATTCACACACAAGTCAAGAAGTCACTCTATGATGTCACCGGTCCTCCAAAATCAAAGGATGCACAACAACACCTGCCTTAATCATCTCTTCTCCTTACAGCATCTGGCTGCGGTGATCTCAGGTTAATAGCATGCTGAAACTCTATGTTAGCTAGGTGACTGTCTTAGTGGATACTGTCCTTAGAGTTAGGAGGACTTAAGTTCGAATCCTGCCTCAGATTCTTATTAGCTATATGACACTAGGTAAGTCATTTAACTTCTCTGAGCTTCAGTTTCTTCATCTGTAAATTTGATACTCCCAAGCTAATTGTGAGGCTCAAACAAGATAATATTTTTAATCATTCTGTGAACCTCAAAGCACTATTATTAAATGACACATTTCAAAGAATACACACAGAATTGTTCTGGTAAATATTTAATAGCAATCTCTCTGTCCATCCTCTATCTCCTACCCCATCCTCAAAAGATGCACACATGATACTTGAAAGTTTAATTTTGCATTGATCACATTTTCTTCATCGCTTCTCAAGTTCAGATAATCAACACAAAAATCAAGCTCTAATTGGTAGCATTTCTGATTTCTGAGTTGTAAATGCTCACATAAAAATTTAACAATCAGCTCCTATTTGAACTGGCTCCAATACATCCTTGAATACTCCTCTGATGTACCCTGCTAGGAAACACCAGCAGATGGTCCAGTGTGCCTGGGATACAGCAGAGCCTGGTGTGAAGTGACACAATAAGGCTGGCTATGAATCAAAAGAGGCAGATTTGTACAAGCCTTGTGTTCTGCAACTAGCTGCAGTCATAAACCAAGGGATGATTTATCAGTGTGCATGCAGTCAGTATTGCAGAGACAGATGATGTGTAATCAGTCCTCTCAGTTATACTTCCATACCCAGATACAGATTGCTATCCAAGCTGTCATCTTTCATATAAAGAACATCAGCATATGTTTTTAGATGCAGATATTGATCACCTATAAAAGAATATATTCATAATCTCACAGAGATGTGTCTGGGGATTGCTCACATATTTTGAATTGTATCTCTGTTGTCAAACAAAAAGGAATGAGTCTCACACCTCTAACTTGTTTGCATGACATTGATGTTAGGTGTAGTTGGAACCCAGGGGAACCCAGGATTTTTCTTCCTAGAGTAAATGTTTTACTTGTTATATTCTATTCAATAAAGTTAACCAAGATATATTGATGTATGGTATCTTTTTTTGTGCACTTTAAAATGTTTATATATTAGATGTCAATAGCAAAAGTTAAGATAATTGTTATTTAACTTTTTAAAACTTTCTTCCTTTGATTTGTTTTCCTCAAAAACATACTTTATCTTTGAAAAAATCATTTTTTCAAATTTTATTTCCTCAAAAAGAACTTGCATTACCTAGATTTACCTATGACTCTACAACGTCTACCCAGCATAAAAGGCAAACAAGGTTAAAATAATTAAAATAATTAAAATAATTATATTTAGTATAAATAGGAGGATTTTTTTTAAAAAATTGTTTTAGTTTGTGAACTTATACAGTTAATTACATTTTTAAGGTTCTATTATGTGAAAGGAATCATGACATAAAGGACATAGAATCAGCTTCAAAATTAAGAAGACTCAAGTGTCACCTGATTATTTGAACCTTGGCAAGTCCCTTATATTATAAGACTATAATGCAGAACCATTGTCAATTCTTCGCTAACAGAGGCATATTACTCACCAAACATTCCATGAAAAAAGAAACTCCAGGTCCATGCAAAATTTAAAATAAAAGTGGACATATGTGCATAAGATATTGATATTCTTTGGCATTATTACTCATTAAATTATGTAACATAGTTATTGGTGGTGTACGTGTTTTGTGTGTGTGTGTGTGTGTGTGTGTGTGTTTTCTCAATAAAAGGCTATTTTAGCCAAACATACACACTCTGCCTATTCACACTTTCTTTCCTACCAAAACATAGCTCATTTGGATATATTATTAATAATACTTTAAACTCTAATATATATTTCCTCAGTGAGGATACAGTATGTTAATAAAAATCAAGTATATGGCTATGCATTGGAATTCTGGGATGGGAAGGAGGTGGAAGCAAATCAAAATGAGTCATAATATTTTCTTAGTCATTGTAACATTGCAGAATAATTTATGTGCCTGTCAGAGGAGCTTTATAATAAGAACTGTCTGAGTTTATACCATCAATCATCCTTTATAGGTATTTATGCCTTATCCATAAATCTCTAACTATTTTAATTGGTAGCTATTAAAGATGCATTATTTAAGAAAGATACCAGACCATAGGGAAATATTTCCTCTTAGAAAATTATATTTAAGTTGACAGGACCAATTTTGCTTTAGCCCCTAAAAGCTAGTGAAATTACAACCCCATCAAAATTTAAAAAGCAAAGTAAAAGTAGCTTAATTTTAAGAAATAATATATTATAATGACGATAACAACCATTAAACTTTGGAGATTTGAAAGGTCAACACATTTTTCATTGAAAGCAGTGATTTTGTTCAGACAATTTATTACTCTTCTACTCAAAACAATCAACTTCTACAAGGGAGAGAAGACTATTTGTGGACGTTAATGGAAAAAATGTCTATTTATACTATGTGTACATATAGTAGTTATAATAATTTTCCCATGATAAAGTTCAGGGCCTGGCATGGGACTAACAAATAGTATCAGAGCATTAGGAAGATCATAGAATTGAAAGAGTACTATAACTTATCCAACCCAAGTCATTCATTTTACTGATGAAGAAAGCAAGGACCAAGACAAGGAACATGATTTGTTCAGTCATACAGCTACTGTTGGGATAAAGATTATACTTGGAACAATCTCTTCTGGTTACAAATCTGATAGCATATCCTTTGTATCCTATTTATTCCTTCTGAGGTGGATTCTCTTTTCTTTAATCAATAGGACACACACATACATACACAAACACTGATGAGAATCAGGAGATACACACACACATACACATACACATACACAGCTATATGGCTGGCATATCTTAGGCACTTAATGTTTATTAAATGAGTGAATGAATAAATGAATATATACAATATTAAAATATCTCTTAAGGTTCACAGATATTTTTAAAGTTTTCAAAATGATTTATATGTAATAACTCTTTGGAAACACACAAAAATCTATAAAATAGATATGATAATTATGACTTTGAAATATGTGATTGATACTACAAAGGATAGGACTTCATTATGAAGTCACATAAGCTAAATAGTCCCAATGACCATTAAGATACAAGCAATGAGAGACTTTTCCATCGTTTTGACTAATTCTAATTCTGAGGTCAAACACTGCTATGAACCACACTCATTACTGGGATGTCTGATTGCCATTTCAAATCACCTAAGTCTTACACAATTTCTTTCTGTTTTTACTTTATATTTCTTGCTGTTATATTTTTATTTTTCATTTTTAACACAGTTCATATCACATAAAACAATTCCAACTTTAGGTCAGGTGATATTTCTTTTAAAGCATTAACAGTATAGACCACAAATGGTTTTTTTTAACATTAACCAACTGAGACACACATAATAATTATGTATGCTAACTTCCCAAGCCCTTGACCTAATTGTCTCCACAGTATTACTAAGAATTAAAGGACCCTAACTTGTTATTGATCTAAAGTCCTAAACCTAATACCCTAAATTTAGACTTAACTTTGGATGTTCCCCTACTGACAATCTATAATTTAATAGATCTGGTATTAACCTTACATTATGGTAAAATTCTTTTAAGTATGAGTTCAATACAATGTTCTCTGATGTCTTTTTAAATTTAGAAATTCTATGATTATGTTATATGCAGTTTTGGAAGTCATCCTTATAGGCATGATAATTTCATCTATGAGAACCCAAGCTATCATTAAGAGATTTTAAAGAAAGAAGTGTGATCCCAAGATAATGCCCTGAAGGTCATCTATGTTTAGGGATTCTGATGTTGATAATGAACAAGCAAGGAAACTAATAAGTAGTTTCTCCCAGAAAAGAGAAGTGACATTGAAGTCTAGACAATCAAAGGAAAAGAAAATATTCAGAAAGAGAGGAAAGAGGAGAAAGACAAGATATTAGATTTAAAAATATAATTGGTAACATTTTGAGGGAATAGTTTCAAGAGAGTGGCAGAAAATGGAAAATTAGAAAGTAAATGAAACAATAAATTCAATGAGTGCAAATTTTGGAAGGAGTTTGTTGTGAAGGGAGGGAGAGATAAAGGGAAAACTGAGGTTGTTTGGCAGAGAACAGGGTATGGTTGTTGGAAATAGTAAAGAAGCCAAAGACTAAAGTGAGATTGAAAGTTAGGGAGAACTTCTGAGTCAAATGACCAAAGAGATGGAAGGTTAAACCTTTTATCTGGTTCTCATGATCTTGCAAGCTTCTCAAAAATAGAAATATTGCACCAAAAATAAGCAATTTCAGTTGTCTCCATGGTCTAGGAAACCAGAACCAAGAGAAGATAAAAGTATGATAAACTAAAATGGATAATCCCTAGCCATTAATCATGCTTACTCAACAGGCTTACCCACTCACTCAGTATATTACTATCAGAAGTGCGCACATGGTGGCTCACTTGTTTTCAGTGGAACTCAACTCTACACTCTTCTCAGGGTCACAAAGGTGAGAAGAAAGAAATTTCCACAGACTGAGTGAAAAGGCAATCACACTGGTATACCCAGGATGGCTACTAGCACAAGTTCTTAGATCTGCTTTAACAGGAAAGATAGTTGTTTAAGGGGTCAGCAATCTTTTGTAATTACATTCACTACAACAGGGGAAAAGTTAGCACCCTGGACTTCATAGAAAATACAAACAGAGAAAATATAAGTGGAGAAACAAAGAACAATGGACAGACCTCTATTGCCTAAATCAAAACAATATTGCTATTCACTTTACATATATCCCTGCATCAAGAGAGCCTTTACATCTGAGAAGTCAGGAGTCTGAACAAATGAGTAATCAGAGTCTCCACCATGGAATCACAAAGTCCTTCTGATAAATGAACACCCAAAGCAAAATACCAACTCAGACTCAGAATATATATATATACTTCCTTGTGACTCAGTGCTTAATTAGAAATAAGCAAAAAGTGTGAAAGTCTTCATATGAGTAAACCTGCCCTAATCAAGCTTGGTGGGGAAGATCTTACATCTCATTAACATTACACTGAGATAGCAAGATGACAACTCTCTGTGTTACAACAAGCTCCCCCATGGTTAGTCATGGGGGAAAAATCCTAGCAAGCAGTTGAGTCCAGTTCTGTCCCATTAGAAGTGACATGCAGCAAAAGCTAGTAAATAAGCTAAGATCCAGCTGTCAGGGAAATAGCATAAAAAGAAAGAGGGTCAATAAACAATAAATAAACAAATGAATGAAGGGGAAAAAAATTATCAAAGATATCAGGAGAAAGAACAATCAATTAAAAACCATGAACATATGCAAATAAATCAATGGAGAAGATTTTAATAGTAGAAGAGAAAATTATCTTCCTATCAGTTAAGATAGTTGAGATAACCCTGAATAAATATCATAAGACAAACAAAATGATTTAACGAAATAATAATTTAATAAACTGTTCTAGTGATATAATTACAAAAGATTGTTGACCCCTTAAACAACTATCTTTCCTAGTAAAGCAGATCTAAGAACTTGTGCTAGTAGCCATCCTGGGTATACCAGTGTGATTGCCTTTATTATTTAATAATAATATTTAAATAAATAATAATTTAAAAAATTATAACATTGGGAATGTAACTACACAGAAGTGAAGGACAATCTGGATGAATAAAAGCAAAAACAAATATTATTACAAGAAAGCATGCTTTCCATAAAACAAAATAAATTGCTCTCAAAAATAGGTGGTATAGAAAGATGGCGGAGTAGAAAGACTCACCTATGCTAGGTCCGAACCCACAGCCCATAGATTTCCTGTAAAAAGAACTCCTGACAAATTCTGGAGCAGTGGAGGCCGCGCAGCAACACAGTGAAGGAGATTTGCGTTGCAGAGAGC
>CM053769.1:236752280-236797388 GCA_028658325.1 Potorous gilbertii
GAATCCACTGATCATCACCTGAAAGAGATCCAAAAAGAGAAACTCCTAGGAACATTGTGGCCATATTCCAGAGTTTCCAGGTCAAGGAGAAAATATTTCAAGCAGCTAGAAAGAAACAATTCAAGTACTGTGGAAATACAATCAGGATAACACAAGATCTAGCAGTTTCTACAATAAGGGATAGAAGGGCATGGAATAGGATATTCCAGAAGTCAAAGGAACTAGGACTAAAACCAAGAATCACCTACCCAACAAAGCTGAGTATAATACTTCAGGGGGAAAACTGGTCTTTCAATGAAATAGAGGACTTTCAAGCACTCTTGATGAAAATACCAGAGCTGAAAAGAAAATTTGACCTTCAAATACAAGAATGAAGCATAAAAAGATAAACAGCCAAGAGAAGTCATAAGTGACTTACTAAAGTTGAACTGTTTACATTCCTATATGGAAAGACAATATTTGTAACTCTTGAAACTTTTCAGTATCTGGGTAGTTGGTGGGATTACACACACACACACACACACACACACACACACACAGAGTAAGAGAGAGAGAGAAAGTACAGAGTGAATTGAATAGGATGGGATCATAGCTTTAAAAATTGAAATTAAAATAAAATTATCAATACAAATACATGTAGAGTTTTTAGTTAAAGAAACTCTCATTTCTGTACTTACTCCTAGTAAAGATTCTTGGTTGATAAAGGCAAGGATTCAATCAGAATCACTTGATTACACTAAAATAAAAACAGCAAAAGATACTATTTTGCTTGCCATCAAAATAAATTACCATAGTAATCTAGTGTTTGATAAACCAAAGATCCAAAATTGCTGGGAAAGCTAGAAAGCATTTTGACTGAAATGAGGTAGAGATCAATATCTTATAACTATATACTGAGATAAGGTCAAATTAGGTAAATACTTTATATATACAGGGTGATATCATAAACAAATTAGTGGAGCATGGAAAATTTTACCAGTCAGCTTTGGATAAGGGAAAAGTTTATTACCAAACAACATATAAAGAGGATGATGAGAACTAAAATGGATAAATTTGATTACATGAAATTAAAATGATTTTGCACAAATGAAACCAATGGAACTAAAATTAGAAAGAAAATGATAAAAATGAATAGTCAATTTCTCTGAGAGGGCTTCATTTCCCAAATATATTGGAAACTGAGTCAAAATTATATAAAATGACTAAGGGATGCTAAATAGGAGGTTTTCAGAAGAAGAAATCAAGGATGTAGTCTATTGTCATATAAAAATACAATTGACTAGAAAGTAATGAGAATTAAGACAACTTTAAGATAGGGTCTAATACCTATAATATTACCTAACATAATAAAAAAGAGAAATGACAAATACTATAGGGGATGTGAAAAATTTGGGAAACTAAAGCACTGTTGGTAGAGGTGTGAACTGGACTGACCATTCTGGACATCATTATGTAACTATGCCCAAAAGGTAATAAAATTGTGCATTCCCTTTGATCCACCAATGCCACCACTATATCTGTACACCAAAGAGAACTAAGAAAAGGAGATGGAAAGAAAAAACAATAGGTACAAAATAGTTCTTTTTGAGGTGGTGAAGAATTGGACATTGAGAGGATATCTATCAATTGAAGAATGGCTGAACAAGTTGTAGTACATGACTGTGATGGAATACTATTGCTCTATAAGAAATAGTGATGATGATGGTTTCAGAAAACCTTGGAAGACATATATGAAGTGAGGCAAAGAGAAGTGAGTAAAACCAGGAGAAAATTGTACAGTCACTTCACTATGCTAACAATAATCAACTGTAAAAGCTCTTAACTACTCTGAGCAAAACAATGATCCAAGACAATTTCAAAGGACTCAGAATTAAATATGCCTTCCACTCTAGAGATAAAATGTAAATTTGAATGCAAATTAAAGTATACTTTTCACATTCCTAATTTTTCTTTCTTTTTAATCAACATGACTAATATGGATTTCTATTTTACATGATCCCATAAGAATAACTGATATCTTATTGCTTGACTCCACTCAATAGATGATGGAGGGGCTGTAAGAAAGGAGAGAAATTGGAACTCAAAATCTTTTAAAACTGAATATTAAAAATAAATATGTAACAAATTTTAAAAATAAAATAAAATGGCATCGCAAGATTTAGGTATTTTGATAAAATGAAGAAGGAAAGACCTCCTAGATTCACTAAGTCACATCATTTTAGACTTCAAATAGAGTGTTTCTAATTAAGCTTGTCATTTGGGGAAATTGGTGTTCAAAAGGCAAGTGAATTTGCCCAAGTGAAAAGACTTTCCACAAATTTTAACTGGAAGAGTTAGGACTAAAAGCAATTCTTATCATTTGAAACTATTTCGCTTTGGACATGATTATGCACAGAATTAACATCAACAGCAAGGACAGTGGAAAATGAGAATTGCAGGAATTATTGGAATTTGCTTATAGTTCACACCACAGTTACCGAATAAATATTAAGTGAACTTTAAAAAAAATAGTTTTCCAAAACAACAGTATTAAATAAATGTAATATTCTCAGCCTTTATATCCTTGCCTTCAAGTTAATCCAATAAGCTTTAATTAAGTGTCTATTACAGACAAAACACTGTGGTGGAGATAAAGATTACAAAATAAATATTGTGACTATTACTAATAACTATTAGTATAGAGAGCATTGATATAGCGCCTTACCATTGAAGGGAGGTGTTACTATTATGCCCTTTTTCCAGATGTAGGACTTGAGGAAGACAGGAGCTATGTGACTTCCCCTGAGTGACCTCTGTCAGTAGTAGAAATTAGGTTATAATGGACCATTTGTTCTCAGTTGTATCTAAACTCATTGTGACCTGAGGTCCCCTGATCAATAAAAATAGGAAAAGTTTTATTCCATTCCATTGAAAGAATAATAGGAATTTATAAAACATTATATGTATTTAAACTTTATCAAGATGCTCATATTAAAAAGGTTCTAGGAAGGAAATAGTTTTATTTTATATACTTAATATATAATAACTTATCTGTCTTATCAGAATGGGAGAGTTCAAAGATACTTAAGTTCTACTATTCTTCCTTTCTTTCTCCTTCCCTCCTTTTCTCCTCCTCTCCTCCCCTCTTTAAGTAACGAATTGTCCTTTTTGTCCACCTCTTTCTAGGTTGAAAAGCATACCACAGAGTCTCAGATTTTTTTTTTCCAGTGGGTTTGGCATTTGGAGAGTACATGTCATGAAATATGCATTGTAGAAAAGGTATCAAAGCAGTGAGCAATACATATGCAAAATCCCAAGCTGAAAGTTTTAACTGTCAAAATCACATACAGAGTAATTCAGAAGAGAAAAAATAGGACGTTGAAACCACAAAGATCTTTTTCAGGTTGCCTTCAGGGTCTTATAAATCAGTTTTAAAAATGTGCTCCAGGCTGATGCTTGGCTCACCAGGTTGAAGATTCAGAGCATTCTTTTTAGCAAACATGGGGGAAAGAATACAGCCAATTTTTAAGTGGGAGAAGTGAAAAAAAAAGGAATGGATTGTTTTGTGATGTATTTTGGTATAGTTATAATTCAAAACCATTGACCATCCTCAAACTGACACAGTTCGTTTTACAGATTATAGTTCACTCTTCAAATTCCCGTTTCTTTTCCAAAGCACTAGCAAAGGTATTATTGACTGCATATGCCTATACTTCTTTTAAAAGTCCCTAAAGTCAAATTCTCATCTCATTTTATAATTTTAAAATTAAAAATCTGCTTTCATCTAGGCTCATAAAATCAAAGGATCAGAGTTAAGGACTAGAAAAGATTTTATATGCTCACCAAGTCCAATATTCTTATTTAATGAACGAGGAAAAGAAGGACCTGAGACATTAAATGACTTGCCCAGAACCACACTCTTAGCCAATACCAGTTAGACTTTGAATCCTGTTCCTTAGGATCCAAATTCAGTACTCTCTGCTATAGATTAGTGAAGAGTCTCCTTACCCAAAAGTAATATTTTTTTCTTAAGCTACATATATCATCTGCTCTTTCTCACCAATGTTTTTCATATACTCTCTCTTAGTAATGATGTCTAAATTCAAATTAAAAACAAACAGTAACAACAAACTTGTACACATGCCATTTTGGAAGCTGATGTCTTAGAAAACCATTGGCAATGATAACTGGGGAAATGAGGGGAGTGGAAAACCCCTCCTCATTTTGATTAAAGCTGGATATTGATTTGTATCTTATTCAAATATTTGGAGAAAATTAAGACCTTTTATAATTTAAATTATTTATCTGATTTTAAAAAGAAAAACCTATTGCAGATGTCTTAGATGAACTACTTATTTTGAAATTATGGAACTTCAACAAGCTAGAACTAGCATTAGAAAGACTGAAGATCAGAAAATTTTGCTTTTATAAATGCCTGTATGCCTTTGAATAGGCATTTCTTCTTTTGGGGTTTCAATTTCTTCAATTGCAAAATTAAGGAATTAATCACTGATGAAGCCTAAAGTGCCTTTTAGTTTTAAAATTCTAACCTTATCTTTTCAAGATCATTTTCTATCACCATCTCTTCAATTATTTCCCAACACCACACTATGTCAATTCATTCACACAGTGTCAAAGGATTTTTCTTCCTCATCCCTACCTCTCACCTTCTCATTCTATATCCATAATTCTCTCCATTTTTAGGTTTATATGCAAACTTTGTTATATAATATTGACCAACTAATTCAGGCCACAGTAATCTTTCCTGCCTCTGAATAGCTATAATACTTGCCCATATTACTTTTATAAAACATTATCATAGATTTCCTTGCAGTGTTATTTACATCTCCACAAGTTTATGTATTTGTCTTCTCCTTCTCCATTTTATTATAAGTTCCTTGAAATTAAGACTCATCTCCAAAATTAAAGAACTTAATTCTTAAAATGTTAGCTATTTATTCTGAAAATTTCAAGTATCAGATGGCAGAATAAAGGCAAGAATTCACCTGGGCTCTCTTCCAAACCCCTCTGCATACATTTAAACAATGACTCTAAACAAATTCTAGAGTTATAGAACCCACAAAAAGATGGAGTGAAACAATTTTTTTAGCCCAAGACAACTTAGAAGATCAGTAGAACAGTTCTGTTTCACCAGGGTGAGAGAGGAGCACAGTCTAGTATAGTGGTGTCACCACAGACTAGGCACCAGTAAACTAAGAGCAGACCTCAAGAAAACTGAAAACTGAATGAAAACTGAAAGTGGCAGTAGGGTCAGTTTCTAGACCTCTCACATCACAGATGGTAAGAGGATTGGACAGTGGGTCAGAAGGAGATTTATAGGAATCCCTTTGCTAGCACCAGAGACAGCACTTTTTGCATTGCCTATACATAGATCTGGGCCACAGTACTGGATCTTAGACCCAGTGTGAAAAGAAGCACTAGTACAACAGAGCTTTTGGCCATAAGGTTGCAGGGACCCTGGTCACACAGCTCCAGAGTTGAAATGAGGGCTTACAGTTGTTCACAAACCAGGACAACAGCAAATACACTTCTCCCTTTATCATACCACCTTAGAAGAACTAAAAATTTACAGGTACGCAGAATTACCTCTCAAAACAGCAGCACAAAAAAACTTTAGAGAGTCTTCCTTCCATTTGGGAAGCATAACATAGAGTTAGCATAGAGTTAAAAGTCAAGGAATAGGCTGGGAAAAGAGGAATAGAAAAAATTCTGACCATATAAAGTAATTATGCAGACAAGGAAGATCAAAACACATACTCAGAAGAAGGCAACAAAGTCAAAATTGTTGCATCCAAATCTCTAAGAAAAAATATAAATTGGATTCAGGCTCTGGAAGGGCACAAGAAAGAGTTTAAAACTAAAGTAAGAGAGGTAGATGAAAAACTGAGAAGAGAAATGTGAGTGATGCAAGAAAATCATCAAAAAAAGAGTCAACAATGTGGTAAAGGGGGTGCCAAAAATATTGGAGAAAATAATGCCATAAATTAAAAAAATGGGCCAAATGGTAAAAGAATAAGCAAAATCTCAATGAAGAAAAGAATGCCTTATAAAGTAAAATTAGTCAAATGAAAAATTAGGAAAAAATTTATTGACGGCAAGAACTCCTTAAAAATAGAATTGGTTCAATGGAAAAGAAGGTATACATGCTCACTCAAGAAAATTTTTTTTTTAATGTTAGAATTGGGCAAGTGGAATCTAATGACTTTATGAGAAATCAAGAAATAAACAAAATCAAAAGAAAAGAAAAATAGAAGAAAAAGTGAAATATATAATTGGAAAAATAACTGGCCTGGAAAATAGATCCAGGAGAGATAGTTTAAGAATTAATGAACTACCTGAAAGGAATGATTAAGAAAAAGATCCTATACATCATCTTTCAAGAAATTATTTAGGAAAATTGCCTTGTTATTCTAGAAACAGATATTAAAATAGAAATTGAAAGAATTCATTTGTCACCTCCTGAAAGAGATCCCAAAATGAAAACTCTCAGTAATATGTAACCAAATTCCAATTTCTGAAGTCAAGGAGAAAATACTACAAGTAGCCAAAAAGAAACAATTCAAATACCATGTAGCCATTGTTAGGCTAACACGATATTTAGCAGCTTTTACAATAAAGAATCAGAAGGATTGGAATATAATATTCCAGAGGGCAAAAGAAGTTTCTGTATATGATTGGGATTGAATACTATTGTGCTTTACGTAATGAAAAGCAAAATGTTCTCAGAAAAAATCATAGAAAGACTTTCATGAACTGATGCAAAGTGAAATGAGTAGAACCACGAGACTATTGGAAACAGCAACAGCAATATTGCACAATGATTTATATGAATAATTTATCTATTCTCCACAATACAATGATCTACAACAATTCTGTAGGACTTACGAAGAAAGATGGATCCATCTTCAGAATAATAACTGGCAGAGCCTGAACACACACATCGAAGATACTTTTTATTCAGTTTTTAATTTTCTTTTTCTAGGGTTTTTTTGTTTATTTTCTTTCACAGAATGACTTACATGGAAACATGTTTTGTATACTACACATGTATGTCAAATTTCTTGTCTTCTCAATGGGGAGATAGGAGAGAGGGAGAGAATTTGAAATTCAAAATTTGAAGAAACAAAATAATGTTAAAATTATTTTCACAGGTAATTGGGAAAAATAAAATATTCAATGAGATGTAAAAAAAATAAAGTGGTAGAGGCTTGGAGTAGAGGGAAAAATTTCAAGTATCTATCCAAAAAAGAAGAAAATAATTTATGTGAGTTATAATATAGAGAAAAAATTAAAATAAATTTTGTAATGTTAATTTAAATGGGAAGATCTTTCATATTCATTAATAGGCCCATGTGACCTGCCTGGGTCACATAGAATCCTGAGTCACATGGAGTCTATGGTGGGAGGAGTTAACTTAATGGGTAGAATAGGAAAGGTGAAATAGGAAGAGGCAGAGCTAGACACAGCTGAGAGGAAATTTGTCAGAGAGCACTCAGAACTGAAGGACTCAGGCAAGCCTGGAGCTGACTGTGAGAGTGAGAAAGGAATTTTGTTTAAGGGAAGTCTGTTTGTGACTTGCTTAATGGACTTGGTTTGTAAGAAGTCTACAGGGGGAAGGCTTGGGGATGGTCTTGCTGTCTGCATTGTTATTATATGTAGATTTTTGTTACTATGATGGATTTGGCTTTCTGGTGTCTAAATAAATGTTTTGGTTCTCTCTTCTATGTGGAGAGTCTGCTGTATTTTGTGATTCAGAATTGCACCAGAATATTCGTGGTCGCCATGGGCACTGTGAACATTTCATTAGTGCAACAATTATATATGTTACAAAATAGATCATTTCTAAGACGACATAACTTTTTCAATTTTCATCCTACTTGACCTCCCTGGAATGTCTGTCCTTCCCTCTGGATTATCTCTTTTCAACAAGCATCAAAGACACTGTTTTCTTCTTATTCTTTCCCAAATTTATATGTGCAACCTCACTGTGTTCTCAGTTCCAATACTATCAACCTCATATTGGATGCCTCGTTGGATATCCCATAGACACCTCAAAGTCATCAAGCTCAAAATTTAACTCATGGTCCTCCCTTTTCTGTCTAATTTCAAAATTAATTTTTTCTACAGATCACCACAATTCTTGCAATCATCTTAGTACACAACCTCATAATGATTTTCAACAATTCCCTCTCTTCTTTCCACTGTATCTACTTTCCACTTGCCACTTGCCAAGTCCTATATTCTAAAAGCACATGATATCCTGCATCCATCCTATTCTCCTTTCTCTCATGGTCACCACCTTGTTGTAGACCAGTGCTTCTTAAACATTTTTCATTTACAATCTCTTTTTTCCTAAGAAATTTTTACATGACCTTGGATATATTGGCATAGAAAATAGGCACACAAATCAAACAGTCACTGATAATAAATCATAATTTTTAAAAATAATTCTTTGGTGTACATATAATTTTACCATATATCACAGAGGAAAGTGAATGTACATACTAATGAGATGAATGTTTAGGGTCATTTTAGAAATTATTGGAAATACTGGCCTAATCACAAGCCAAAACTCATTTAATAATTTTTTAAGAAACTCAAGTTTTAAACCTGCGTCATTTGATCAAATTCTTCTTGAACTTTTAATGGCAGATGACTGTTTTTTTTAATTTCAATTGAAAATGGTTTATGTATCTTAGTTTTTTAAGAAACAAAATTTGAAAGGAACTATTTCTGAAACTGTGTCTCCAGGCATTTCAGATGATCAATTATAATTCCTACAGTTAAATCTTAAGGATGGTTATTTTCAATTACAAAATCATTTGCAGATGTAACTGTTTTTTAAAGAATCATTTTCCATCCTATTCTTCTATATATATTAACTTTTTTAGCAAAACATTCCATTTTATCTTTCCACATACATATGTTACAATTTTCACCTTGAAGCAATGTGTTTAAATCATTGAATTTTTCAAAAATATATGACAAATAACTCATTATGAAAAAATAACAAAATCAGATTTCAGTTCACTCAACAGCATAACAACTTTATCTTTCAATTTCAATAATCTGTTTAAACTTCTGTTTAAACCCTCTTGAGATTCACCTTAACTCTGCATGTAGTAATAAGCTTTTGTAATCATACTCCATATTTTTCCAAAGGTTTAAAGATAAATGACTGTTGAGGGCATGACTTTTAATGAAATTAGTGGTTTTGATAGTGTTGCAAAGTGCATCAACTGTAGTGATTTTTTTTTGGC
The DNA here is from genome assembly GCA_028658325.1 of Potorous gilbertii. Classification (NCBI taxonomy): domain Eukaryota; kingdom Metazoa; phylum Chordata; class Mammalia; order Diprotodontia; family Potoroidae; genus Potorous; species Potorous gilbertii. The sequence goes on from CM053769.1 coordinate 236,761,541, forward strand.
TATGAGTGCCTCCCAATGAATCATACAATGAGGAAACTGATATATTCATTGCCACCATCATTAAATTTTGCTACAAATGCTACATTCTCACCTATCGTTGTTCTAGCATCATCTATACAGATCCCAATGCAATTTTTTTTCCGCTGTAAACCTTCATTTGTCAAAAATGCATTGACTATAAGATATAAATCTTCCTCTCTTGTGTGTCCTTCCAAAAGGCAACAAAACAATAGTTCCTCATGTGTGTTTTCTTCATAAACATAACTTATATAAAGTAATAACTGTGTCATGTTAGAAATATCAGTTGTTTAATCTAACTGAATTGCAAACTTTGGATGGCTCATTAGCCCAGTAGTAAACTGCTGAATAGGACATTACTAAAACTTTTGAAAATAGTATCATTTGATAAATGAATTTTATAAATTTCATCCCAATACTTTTTTCCCATAAATTGTTTCTGACATTTCAATAATAGTAGATAAGAAGAGATCTTCTCCTATCACATAGGGCTTTTCAGTTTTTGCAATTAAATAAGCTTCATAAGATGCAAGTAAATATTTTTATTGATAATAACAAATTTCTCAAAACTGTGTTTTTTTCTTTATTTGAAGATTTTAAGTCATGCAAAATATTCCTTTGGTTTATTGCAGTATGCTTCATGGTTGGTATTTAATTGTCATTTTAGTTTGGTTGGTTTTATGCTCTCTGCAACCAAACTTCATTACAAATTAAGCAAAGAGATTTTTCCATACTATCATTGTTGTTAGAAGTAAATCCATATTGCAAAAATATTAGACTTATTTTCTTTTTCTTGTCAACTTAGGTGTTATTACAGTATGTTAACAAAGCCTATGCTGAATTATCATCAGTATTTTACTTCTGTCTAAATTTAGCTACTCATCCATAACTGAAAAATATTTTATCTTAAAATATAAATGAATATTACTATAATTTCTCAAATAAGTACTCACTTTAGTTTATGAAATTACATTTGTTTGTGTTTAACTGTAAAAACTAATTTTCACATTTGTATATACATACAATGGTGATGATGGAGAAATATTATTAAAGGATTTTTGTCTTTATTAGTTGTAATTAAACACGTGTTTCTGAAAAGAAGGAGATAACAGAAAACTTTAAAACCAAACATTTTAATACAATACAAAGATATAATAATTTTATACTTACATGCTAAGGAATAATGGTAGGAAAATCCTAAAAATCTTTATTTTCTGTAATTGAACTCATATTTATTTAAAAGCACTAAATTTGTATATACAGTAAAAACACTGCCATTCATAACGTACGAGCCTTGAATCTAAACCAAAGTGTTTTTGGCAGAGTTTGTTGGTGTTAGGTGGAGTGACGGCATACAGAGTGCAAAGTGTGTATGTTGGGTATTCAGAACCAAGGCTGCAATGAAATTATGTGACTCAACACTGCCAAAAAAATCCTGGGGTTCATTAAGCTTTTGATTTTGAGCTAATTTTTGGTCATTGCACATTTAGAAACCTGTTACTATTGTCAACTTTTTTACAATCCCCACATTCAGTTACATGACTCCATGGGATTGCAACCCACAATTTAAGAAGCACTAGTCAAGACCATTTTTCCCTGTCACCCAGACAACTGCAAGACACTCAAATTGATCCTCTGCCTCTACCACTTTCTTTGTCCAATTCATTTTCTAGAGGTGACAAAATAAACTTCATAAAATACCAAGTCTGACCATGTGCCTCCTCTGATCACAATGAGACATTCCCAATTACCTCTTGGGTAAAATATAGACTTTATAACTTGACTCTCAAAGCCCTTCGCAATATAACTCTAGCCCAACTTTCTGGAATTATTTCACATAGCCCTTCATACCCTCTATCTTTCAGGCAAACATAATGCCATCTGTGTAATGCCATTATGAACTCATCATTCTTTCTCCTGCCTTCATGCATTGAAATAGGCTGTCCCTTAACCCCAAATGCAGTCTCCCTTAGCTTGCACAGCTTAGAATTCCAGGTAGGTTTCTTCATGCCACCTCCTATATGAAATTTTTATTGAATCCCCTCCCTCATAAAATTATCAGGGATATAAATATTTTCATATTTTCTCAGTAGAATAATAGTTTTTGAAGGGAAGGTACTTTTTCCCCTAATTTTGTTTCTGCATCTTCCAGGACTATTATAGACTCTTATCCATAATAGGTACATGTTTACACCTCAACTCCACTTCTTAGAAATTCTGGTCATTTTGCTGCATAAATTAAAAATAAACTAAATTTTAAAAAGAAAGAAAAACAGGCTATGAGTTTCTCCAGAGGAGGTTAATAGGCATACTTTCTCCTGCCTGTTCATTTGTTATTCAAGAAATTGTAAAGTTATTCCCTGTAGGAAGATGACTATGCTCTCTTGGCTTAGTTTAAGCCTTAGCACACAGTAGGCACTCAATAAATTCTATTGACTGGTAGAGAAGAAGGGAAGATGTGAAAGATGAATGAACCTAGATTTTCATTATTTAAATAAATTCCAGTGGTTTTCAATGAGTCAACTTAGAGGAGTACTAATGGAAGAGAACTATTTTTAAGTCTTTCAGGATGGAAAGGATTCAAAAGGAATAGGAGATAATAGAATAAATGGCTAAGGAAAGCCCATCTTCCTAAATAATGGGAAGACAAAGTAACAAATTGTGAAGAAACTGGTATATAATGAATATTTCATTAAGGACAAGTAACTGGCACAAAGGATACAGTGCTGGGCCTGGAGACAGGAGGGTTCATCTTCCTAAATTCAAAGCTGGCCTGAGATACTTACTAGTTTTGTTATGCTGGGCAAGTCACTTAATCCTGCTTGCCTCAGTTTTCTCATTTGTAAAATGAGCTGGATAAGTACATGGCAAACAACTCAAGTATCTCCGCCAAGAAAACCCTACATGAGATCACAAAGAGTTTGACATGACTGAAAAATGACTAAACAGAAAGTTTTTCATTGGTACATCATCAGAATTTGGTACATCATAAAATAATGCGTCATTCTCATGTCCCAGGATGAGGAAGAGGAAAAATTATGTAATGGTTAACAGCTGGATGAGCCCTGAATATTCATTGTGGCCCTGAGAAGGGAGATAGGGCAAATGGCAAAGTTATTAATAGGATAAAATAAAAAGTGGCTTCACAGCAGAAGGTCCATTCAAAGAATCAAAGGAAAAGAAAATTGTCGGGACAATCAGTTAGGGCTAGGAGGGTCAAGCATAGACAGAGTTGTCCACGGCATTGATATAGATGGGCTAATTCGATTCAGTGCCAGACACTGAAATAAATCCAGTCATTAGTTTTCTGCTAAGAGAAATTCATCCACGTCAAAGGTCTTTTTTTTTAAACTGATTTACAGCCTTTGCTATTCTCAAAGTACTAAAATTACTGATAATTCAGGTATATGGTTCTCCACTCCTCAGCCTCCCAAGGAGTCAACAGTACAAATTATAAGAACCTTGTATTAAAGCTAGAGATGAATTATCAAAGAACAATCATACATCATTAAAGATCGTATATTAGAATATTCCTATAAAGTAAATGTAGCATGTGATAAAACACTCAGAATGCTTATATCATGATACCTTTTGTGTGAGGCACAGAAGACAAGGACAGAAATGAGACCCATTTGTTACAATACTAAGTCACATTTATAGACATGAAAGGTTTAGAATATCATAGTACACAGTGACAAGAACTATGGGCTTGCAGTCAGGCTGACCTGCAATCAATTTCCTTTCCAATTAGATGAGCATGGGCAAACCACTCTACCCATATAAGCCTAGTCTTTCTTATGTGGAGAGCAAGGATGGAATCTATGACAATCACCTTGCTGAGTTGTTGTGAGGTACAAATGAAAACTTGGACGTGCTTTGTAAATGTTAACATAATATCATAATACAGTCAAGAGTCATAGATTTAGAGCTAGAAGGGAACTTAGATTCCATCTAGTCCAACCTCTCATTTTATAAATAAAGGAACTGAGGCCCAGAAGGAAGAGGCTTGCCCATTATCCACAGGTAATTAGCAACACAACCAGGAAGGAAACACAGGTCCTCTATCTTTGAATATTTTCCAAGTGATTAGACTTTTATATTGATAAAAACATAGAAGAAATTGATGAGAGATAGTATATCGTATTGGATAGAGAGCTAATGTTGGAGGCAGGAAGGCCTATTTTAAAGTCCTTTTTTGAGACACATACTGGATGTGTGATGCTTGACCATTCACTTAAATTCTTAGTACTCTAGAAAACTCTCCAAGACCCCAAGCTGTAGAAAGGTACCAATTTACATTGATAGATGGAGTTTCTTTATCTGAGAGATGCCAATATCAGTGAAATCACAAGTATAGATCCATTTCTCAGACCTTATAGATGTAGATATGTAGCTATATCTATCTATCCACACATATACATATGCACACACATATATAGTGTAATATATAGGACATGAAATCAATACCATTTAAAGTGTGCAATGAAGTTTACTTATGTAAATTTATTGTCTGATTTGAGCCTTACACCTTCTGTGATGTAGGTACATACTGTCCCCATTTTACAGATAAGAAAGCAACAAGATAAGAGAAATAAAGTCAGTTGGCCACAGTCATTCAGGTAGTAATAGTAACTATCAAAACTTGGTGTCAAGTCCAGCCCTCCTGACTCCGTCTCAGTACTCTTTCCATTATAAGAAATTGCTACTCAAATCCTGAGAGGCTGCTGCCCACTTTTGAGCTCCACAGTACAAAATACCAGTGAAATAGAATCCATAGGAAAGATGAAAAATGTAATTTAACAGCTGGAAAATGAGCTATTTGAGGAAAGAATAAAGTGCTGTAGTTAAAACTGATATACTTAGCTATGACTTGAATAAACTCAACAAAATTATTTAAAGCAAAGTTATTGGGGAGATGGCATAAATGATAGTTTATCTGGTTATGTGTCTTCTTCATATGCTTGTAACTGAAAGTCAATTACGCTTTCCCTATGTGTACTTTGGGAATCATGACTGCCGAATACCACTGCTCCAGGATCTCATCAGAGTTGTATGATGGCATTCTAAAGTAATGTCCCTCCAGAAGTATATAGGAGGTTCATAAAAATGAAAAGGGAAAGAGAGCATTGTTTTTCTCCTTTCCACATATATCACCAGTCAGCTGAGTTTTCTATCAGCATCAGGTCTGTCTCTGATGGCTTTATGTAGTTACTGTACAGTCTGGAATGATACAAATTGACAACTTAATCAAAGAGTGACTAGATTTCAAGAAAACTGGACTTGTAAAGTCCACTCCCTCCACTGTGGACTCATAAAAAGTCCATGGTCATAGTCTCAGGATATAATAAGTTTCCAGAGGCTACACAGGAGGAAAAATGGATGCTGCAGTATCCCCAAACTGCTATTTAAAATTCTCCATGTCAAATGTCCTCTTTTGTTGGGACAAAGGAGTACTTACACCTGAGGTTTAGGGATAACAAATAATTATATGAGAGGAAAAAAAGTCTAAATGGTGTTAGATTTGGAGTCAGAGACCTGGCTTCTGCCACTTAATAATCACATCCTCCTGGACACTGTCAGGCCTCTGGTTTTGTGTGGCATTCTTCTCTCTTGGATTTCCTCCTGACTAATAACTCCTTCTTAGTATCCATTGCTAAGTCTTCATTCATGTAACACCCATAAACTGAGGGTGTTGCCCAAAGCCCTGTCCTAGGCCTCTTTTCTTTTTTATTTTATACTATCTCTCTTTAGTAGCTCCCATCTCCAGCACACACACATACATACATACCCATACAGTCAGTATGTGTCAGAGACAGGACTTGAATCTAAACCTTTCTGGCTCTGTGGCTTTCTCTCTAACTGTTTTGTTTTAACACTGCTTTGTAAAAGCTATTAATGAAATATACTGAAACTCAGAAATATATAAAAAAGTATTGTTAAAGAACAGGAACAGTTTTATTTGTTGCTGAGTCATTTTTAGTCGTGTCCTACTCTTCATGACCCAATTTAAGGTTTTCTTGGCAAAGATACTGTATTGTTTTGCCATTTCTTTTTCCAGCTCATTTTACAGATGAGGAAACTGAGGCAAATAAGGTTCAGTGACATGCCCAAGGTCAAAAAGCTAGTAAATATCTGATGCTAAATTTGAACCCAGATCTTCATGACTCCAAATCCTGAATTCTATCCTGAATTCTAGCTGCCCTACAGAAACAGTATGGTAATTCGCAGAGGAAAGAGTGTTGAATTTGGTGTCAGAGGACTTGAGTTCAAATCCAGACTCTGCTTTTTGCCTGAGTGACTCGGGGGATGTCACTTTATCTTTCTAGACTTCATTTTTTCCTATAAAATATAAAATGCTATACTAGATGACTACTGAGCTCCTTTCTAGTTCTAAATCTAGGATCTTAGGAACTAATACTTAAGAAAGAAAAGGAGAAATCTGACACCCAAGTTGCATATCGATCAAATATTCTGTGAAGGTTGCCAAGTGTTTTAATAAGATCATTTCAGATGAGGTAGTCTGGACAGGGGCAGGGAGAATAAAAGGAAGGTGACAAATTGATCCAAAAGTCATAAAGACTGAAACAATGCCATAGTGGATAACATTAGAGCCATCCAACAGCAAAGCAATTGACAAGCAACCACAACAGGCAGTAACTCAAGACACTCAGACTGAACTGGCAAAGCAAATATTGCCAGAACCTATTCATTTGTGATTTAAATGTGGCTCTATGAGTTCTCATTAACATAATGCAGGACATTAAAACAGGAGAGATGAGGGGTCACCTCCAAACTGCAGGAAGAAGCAGACATTGCCTCTGCCTCCAAGTGTCTAATATGGAAAACAGGGGCCATTCAGAACAGGGAGTGCTGCAGTTCCTTGGACTCGATGGGGCAATTTTCCTGGCAACTGTTGTTGTTCTTAAGGCTATTATGGCCAAGGCAGGGTTTGTTTTTGCTTTTAAAGACTTGTAGGCATTTTACCTGCGTTATTTAACAATAAAAGGCATTGATTGCAAGAGACCACAGACTATTTTCAAACAGCAGAAACCTCTTAGGAATAAAAGTTTCCCAGGACAGTGCCCTCTCTCCATCCTAATCTTACAGAAAGTCAAGCAACAACCCTAGGAGGTAGGTACTGTTACTATCCCCTCTTTACAATAGAGAAAACTCAGACATGGATTAAGGGATTTTCCCAGGGTTACATAGCTAGTCAGTGTTTGAGACTGGATCTTAACTCAGGTATTACCGATTCAAATCCCTGTGTTCTATATACTATGCCTCCTATTCCTATTCTTTATACCACCAATTCCCACAGATTTTACCTTCTTCCCCCATATGAAGACCATAAGAACCCCACCCTGATAAATTAAATACTTCTGGGAATTTCAAAACCAGAGTCTTCCTATTAGAGTAAAACCACCAAAAATGATCCAAAATTCCGTCTTGCTATTAGGGAGGTTAAATATCAACTAGTCACCAATTGCCCAGGAGTCTCCTCACCCCTTGCTAGCAAGAATCAGATCAAGTCCCTAGGTTCATACTATTGGTTCCCTTACCCAGTGCTTGGTTCTGCTTGAATCCTATAAAAGTCTTAACAGATTTACTTGTTTGGAGAGACAAATTCCACTGAGGGTCCCATGACCCAGACCTCTTTCCATTCTTACTGCCCTTCTGTATTGTAAGTGTATCTCCTCAATTATGACTTATGTATTAACACAATCTTGTGTTTTCTTGTATAGATGTTCATATCCTGAATCTTAGAATTACATAACCTGCACTGAGCTATCTATATCACAGAAAGTAATACAGCACTGTAGTCTATGGTCCATCTTTGCAACTTCATATGATCTCATATTATTTCTCATAAAAGTCTGGATTCAGAGGCAGAGGTTTGAATTCTTCTTCTGCCACAACCTATATATCTGTGGGCAAATCACTTAAATTCTCTGGAATTTAGTTACTCATCTATAAATTAAGGAATTTACATTAAATGAGTCTATTTGCTCTTCCAGCACTAATTCCCTGATTCTCTGCTCCTTCATAGTTGGTGTATTTTATTTTCTGGTTACCTTGGAAGATCTTTCTGCAGGACAGACACTGCTCTCAAGGAGACTGTTAAGGAAATCCCTCTCATAGGTCATTGTCTAAATGATCAAACTCAAGAATTCTCATTTTCATGGAAACTCTCAAATTTCCATTTGCTGTCCTTTTAGGGGCAGCTAGGTGGTGGAGTAGATAGAGCACCAGTGCAGGAGCCAGGAGGACCTGAGTTCAAATCTCACTTCAAACACTTGACATTCACTAGCTATGTGACCTTGAGGGATTCACCCCCAATTGACTCATCCTGGGTCATCTCGAGTCGTCCTGATGAATATCTTGTCACTGAAATCAGATGGCTCTGGAGAATTGAGGCTGGTGACGTGCACAGCCCTCTCTCACTCAAAAAAAAAAAGTCAAGTGCAAGTCATGTCATTATTTCTCTGATGGCATGGTCTTCTTAGGCAACGAAGTACCAACACACATTTTATTTTCCAACTCCAACTATTAGCTCCTAATAAAATGCTAGTCACACTACTTGTTGAGTCTGCATGAGGCTTTTATTATTCCTCTTTTCTGGCTCCAATAGTTTATCTGTGTCTTTTTTGCATCAATTTTATATATACCTAGATACAGTGTATCTCAAAAGTCATAGTGAAGTTATATTTTAAAATACACTAGGACTTTTGGGACACACTATATTTGCATATTGCCTCCCCATTAGAATGCAATCTCCCGGAGAGCAGGAATTGCCTTTTCTTTACATTACCAGCACCCTTAATAGATGCTTGTTGACTGATTGGTAGTTAGAGTGGAAAGAGGACTGGATAGAGAACAAAAACACTTAGAATTAAATCCTGACCATACTGTCCTATTTTAGTCTGTTCCAAGCATTTTCACTGTTTGTCCCCTAAACATGGAATGCTTTCCCTCCTCATCTCTACCTCCAAGTTTCCTTTCTAGTCCTAGCTAAAGTCCCACTTTCCACACAAAGCCTTTTCCAGTACCCCTTAACCTTAACACCTTATCTCTGACACTACCCAACACCATTACACATAGGTGTTTGCCTCTTGTGTCCTTCATTATACTGTAAGCTGCTTGAGAGCAAGGACTGTCTCTTCTATGTGTTTGTTTTCTTTCTTTACATCTCCAGCACCTAGCATAAGTCCTGGTTCATAGTATATGCTTAATAAATAATAGTTGATTGACTGACTTTGAACAGACAATAACAATGTAACTTTTTTTAAAAAATTGATCAATTTATTATTAATTTTTAATTAATTTTAATAATTTAATTTAATTAATTTTTATTATTATTAATTGGCATTTATTATGGGCTTACTCTGCACCAGTCATTACTTTTACTTAGACAAAAGTAAAATAGTGTCTACTCTCAAAAAGATTATATTCTAATGAGGGAGAAAGAATATAACTTAAATATATTTGAATACAAAATGAATACAAGATAGTTGTCCAATCATTATAAAGGGTAATAGTCTTTATAAAATTTGATCCATTTCTGAGGATCATGTGTATTTATAGTACTTATTTATGTACAAGTAACACAGAGTGTCATCTGGTACCACCATCTAAATGGAGAATGATTTTCCACAATGAACAAATGCTGGTGACTAAGAACATTTAAAGAGCAGTCATCCTCTAGTCCAAATGCACTTAGCACCAGGACCCTTTTATAGCTCTTGATCCACTTTCATTGAAATTGTCAACAAATCCAATTATCTTGTGATTTTAATTAGCATAAAAATAAACTTCTTTATTAACAAGAAAGGGATTGATTTCATGGTGCAATTATTGAGGTACATTTTAGGAACCAGTACAATGAAATAATTGTGTATAGAAATGCTGCTCTACCCAGGCCCAGGACCACGAGGCAGTTAATAACCATTATTTGATGCTGATGCTGATGCTGATAAGATCACAGCTTCAAAAAAGAGGACACAGCATTGAGTCGTGTAGCTGTAGCATTCTCTGCTAGATAGCCACTACATGTCTGGTTTCCTAGAAACTTAAAGCTGAGCTGTAAGATTTTCTGAAAATGATAACAATGACTGCAAAAGATTTAGACATGTGGCATAAATTTTCTTAGAATTTGGTAAAAATAATGCATCATAGCTAGATTTTGCTACTGTATTCATGTTCACTATGAAACAATTCCTGTAAACCCCAAATCACTCATCTCTGTCTTAGTCAAGTGTTCTTAATTTGGGTTTGAACGTGCACACATGTGCGAGTTTATGCATTTAAAAGACTATGCTAAGGTATCCATAGGTTTGCCCAACTGGCAAAAGGGGTTCATGATCCAAAAATCGTTAAGAACTTCTGACATGTGAATATTATCAAGGGATTTTCATCTCAAAAAAATCAGAGAACATCTAGTCAAATCCAGTCATTTTACAAAGGAGGAATCTACAGAAGTCCTAAGAAGCAATCATCATTACCTAGTTCATTTGTAACGAAATAGGGGGATTGAAACCTGGTTCTTTAACTACCAAAGCCTATGCTCTCTTCACCACAATATTTTAGCCCTTAATCTTTAAAAAGAAGAAATATGCTAATATATAACCCAAAGTAAGTTGCATCAGGAAACAGTTATCAATAATATATAGTTGAAAGCAGCCATAATAGAATATAACATTATTTTAAATTGAATTTATTTCTTATGTTTATTATGACAATCTAAACTGATCAGCCCAGAACTGTGGGCATATGTATGTATGTTATAACTATTCTTTCCATCTCCCTAATTCTTCCCCCTGTACAACAATGAAAACACTCAAGCTGAAGGACCTGGGCTCTTTACAATCCACACAGAATATAGAAATAATTCTAGGATGATGATGAAATGTGCAAAAGAGAGAGAAAGGCAGGAAAGGTGGTAAGTATAGAGAATAAATCTCAGAGTACAAATAAGAATACTTAGGAATAAAGGTAAGTGGAATAAAAACTAAATCAAAACAATGACCCAACACCTCCAACATAATTATATCTGACTTTGACAAATATATTTCCTGTTCCTTATTTGGGAGTAAATAACGGAAATGATTGAGTGAAATCTTATTTTTTCTGCCTTAAACCTGACTTCTGTCTTTGTACCAAGTAGTTTTGAAGTTGTGAAAAAATGCACTGATTACTCTGTAGCTACTTCATTTTGGAGGATGAAGATAGAACATGTGGAGAGTATAAAGGAATTTAAAAAAAAACTACACTCCAGGTCTCATCAGCAAACAACTGAATTCTCCATGAACTCATAATCAGTTGAATTAATTTCACAGAAAGAAGAGAAGAATGGAGCTATTTTCTTATTTCAGTGAGAGACTCAAAGTAGCAGTACTTTGTTGTTCTAGTTAAATGAATTTTCCTGTCTGTATACAACAAAAACTTTCCTACTGCCTCTGTGACCTTGAAAAATAATGTTCTCTCCTTCAATCTCTCTTTTCCTCCTCGGTAAAATTACAGAGTTCTACTCAGGGGTGTGGAACCTGCAGCGTTGAGGTCACATGTGGCCCTCTAGGTCCTCAAGTGTGGCTGTTGTGGAGTTGAAATCCAAAGGTCCACACTTGAGGACCTAGAGGGCCACATGTGACCTTGAGGTTGCAGGTTCCCCACTCCTGTACAAGATGGTTTCTATCATAATGTTCATATCAGATTCTTACCCAAAAGGATGATCAGAACTTTGTCACAGACTTCAAAAATACATAGCATTCTAATTGTATTTTCTATCTTTCAGCAGTATAGAGATACTTAAGTTTAGAATCTAGTTAGTAAAAATAATTAGCTAAAACAGGAAGCTACATAAAGCAGTTGAACTCCAGAAGTTTTTCACTTCACCATACTGCCTTTCCTCTTCTATCCTACCTATTAATGGCTTCACAGTGTTGGGATGCCATAGGATTAGGGTTTTAGGGCCTGTGTCCGCCTGCACCCTTCAAGTGAATTTGCCTTAAAATTTATTTTAAGGGACCATATTCTTGTCATTTATGTATTTTGTGCCACTTTTCTCAGGTATAAAAAATGTTAATTACAGCTCTGCTTCCAGCTCTGAATCCTATGATCACAGTAATATTCAGTCACTGTTCCTAATTAAAGACCTGATTCTTCCTTTTGCAAAGTAGTTTTCAGCTTTTTTTGCCAAAGAAAGCTAAATGACACCTGAGATTTCAAAACCATCTTTCAAAGAAACAGTAATTTTCTATTTAGAGATACCAGTGACATTTGCAAAGTATATCAAAATTCAAGTGGATCCAAAAATGGTGATTTTTTTCTTGCATCAATACATTTTTTGCTTGATAGAATGAAATATTTTAACATTAAATGAAAGACAGTGTTAAGCAAAACAAACTTGATTCATGATGTTCTCTTCTAAATACTAGATGGCATCATAGGTTATTACAGTATTATTTAGTAATGGTCATCAAAATAGGGTCTGATGTGCTTGGGCAATGTTCTCACCTGAAGTACATCATAGGATTTTGATTTAGAATTCACAGGTACCACAGAGTCCAATTTTCCCACATTTTCAGGTAAGGAAACTGAAGTTGAGTGGTTAAGGATCTTGTCAAGTCACAGAGCTAAAAAAAAAAATCTGAGACAAAATATGAATTCTGGCCTTTCTGACTCTAAGTCCAATGTTCTATCCATACTGCCTCTATGCTAGTAATTGGTTACAATCTAGCCCTAAGGTTTACGTGATCAACCAAATAGAAGATGAGGAGATTGGGCATTTCCCACAATACTATATAACCAATCATGACACCTGCTTCTGTCACAATCAAGCCTACCCTTATTATCTAGCCTTACCTTAACTTACTCCTTCTTTCCATTGTACAAAATCAAAACTTCTCTTCTGTATTGGAAATTGTCCCTTTAGTACATTTATAAGATAACTGTTTCCTGGGTACCCAGGGCAATAGCTGAGCAATTGTCCATGGAAAAATCCCCTTCTCCTGCACTATTCCTATTCTCTCTCTATTCTCCATAATATGTTCAGGCTATAGCAGTGTAATTACAAGCAAAGTAGAATCGTTTGCTGTTTTTGTTTTAGTGTAATCAAGTGCCTCTGATTGAATAATGTGATAAAAGAAGATCTTCCTCACCCATTAGTGGGCCTGGGAAGATTTGTAAGAAGGCCCATACCTTTTTTCATGAGGCATTTATTCTCAAGGATTGTGATGCCCTCTGGCTCTAAAAAACTTAAAATGACTCTGAGGTGAGGTTTTACTTTGGGGCTTACTGACTAGAAGTGTTTGTTTGACCAGATGAGACTCTGGGAAGTCACTAAGGAGCCCCCCAGCTTTGAAAACCCAGATGTTGGTGCTTCCCTCTCTGGTAACTGATCTGACAGTTGGATCTGTCTATTTAAATATGATATATGTACTGCTTATGTCAGATATTTGGAAGCATGTCTGTTGATTTGTATTTCTCTGTATTTTCTCTGAAGTTCAGGGTGCTGATTTTTTCCTCCGAACTAAATGAAAGACACATGTGCTTGATTATTGACCCCAAAAGTTGCTTTCTTTTTAGAAATGCAGATCTAAGAACCTGAGATAGCAGCTGCTACCCCTGTGTATGTCAGGGTACTTACTGTTACAAGTAGTCACATTTGGGGCAGGAAATTGGTAGCCTAAGGACAGTGACTGATGAGTAATATCCACACTTCCACTCTTTTTTATTTTGAATAGTTCAGAATGAGTCACACAGGATGAGCAAGTCTGAAGAGGTTGCAATATGCTCAGAAACTGTAATATATTATTCTTTTTCCCCAATCTACCTCTGTTTTGAACTCCCTTTTTCTGTTGAGGGTACCACTATCTTTCCTTTCACCTAGAATGTCATCTTCAGTATATTATGTATGTCATTTTAAGATTCTCTTTCACTAAGGGTACCCATTATTGGGATATCTTGTTCTGTGGAGTTGAATCTAGACAGAGTAACATGCAAAATAGAATGATCTGAGGGTTCACTATCTGTCTTCTATAAAGAAAGTCCTGGGAAGGAGTTTGGTACTCCATCTTCTGGTGCTCCAATCAGAAGGGAGAAAAGATGAATCAAGGCTTCAGTTAGCAGCATGGTGGTGAATTTGTTCCATGGGGTTGGAACCAGATAAGGAAGCCGATGCAAAGTGGAGTGGTTATTGCTCAAATACTTTGTGTTGCTATTAAAGTTCTCTTCTATCTTAAAAGAATATCTTGAATAGAGAGGGAAGTTCATTTTAACAGGATGAATTTGAGTTGATATACAAAACTAAAATGGGGTCATTAAAAAAGAAAAAAATAAAAGTAAACAAGGAGCAGATTTTGCCAGTCACCTGAAATGAGATAGATACCAGAGCTAAGCATGACATTTAGCTTTGAATTTATAGAATTTAAATACAGATGAGAATTTAGAAATTATATAATGAAGCCTCTAATTTGATGAAACAGATAAGTTAAATAAACTTGACTATGGTTACACAATAATTGTCAGGAGATAATATGAGCCCATGTCTTTTTAACTTTTTTCTAATGTATGCATTGTAGATTTCACAAATCCCTTGCTCTGTGCAGTTAACTTAGTAGTCACTTAATAAATACCTTTTAACTGAATTGAATTAAAATATAAGGTCCTTACTTATGTGCCCACATTTTGTCTCCTTTTTTTGCGTTTTTATTCCAAGGTAGGCATTTAATAAATATCTGTTGAATAATTCAATTCCACTGAAAAGGCAATGAGAGGTAGAGCAAGATTTTAAAAGTTGTAATCTCTGCCCTAGCTAACATATGAATGGGTTACATTAGGTTATAAATTTCTCAGTATTATTAAATAGAAAATGGAAGTTCCTCTGCCAAAACCATTTTTTCCATCTTAACAATGAATTCTAGGACAAATTTATTTCATAGATAAACAGGAGTGTGTGTGTGTGTGTGTGTGTGTGTGTGTGTGTGTGTTACTAAATCAGAAGATACAAATTGGAACAGTTATTTTCTAAAACCATTGAAAATACGTTAGAATAGATGTTCCTATTTATATGTAGTAATCAATTAGCATTTTAGGGAGAATCCCCTCATGGAGATACATTATGTTCAGGGTGTACAATAGAAGCAAATCACTAAGTAGAAAAAAAGAAGGCATTTTGTTTAGTCTTCTCTGTAATACCCTGGAAAATAGCTAGCTGATCTACTTCCTTTATTTTAATGGGTGAATGAAGAGGCAGAGTAGAGAAGTATTGTAATATAAGTGTTGATGTAATCTGCATCTCCTCATTGACATCATATAAAATTCTACATGACTAAGATTCAAATTAAGACACTTTGCAACTCAAGTGTGTACTTTCTATTTTCTGAAATGGGTCTATTAAATACAAATCTATATAATATAGTGCCAATGAATTGTTTTAAATGCACTGCTTGTAAGTAGTGTTGACTGGCTTCATGGTAGGTGAGGCAAACTAAGATCCTTCACAATCTGATAATTCTTGATTTTTATGAAACTCCTGAGATTCAAAGACACTAATTAGAACTCTGAGGAAAACTGCTGTTGAAAGAAGTTGAATCCGTTGTGAGGAATCCAAAAGATCAGAGGCAAAATATGTTGTAGTGGACAAAACACCGAATCTGAAGTAAAAAATCTTGAGCCAGAACCTTGGATCTGTTGCTTATTATCCGAAGGAACTGGGGCACTTAAGTCACTTCAATTCAATGAGCGTTTATTGAGTCCTTACTATTGGCCAGGTTCTGTGTTTAACACTGAGGAAATAAAGGCAAAAATGAAACAGCTCTTTTCTTCAAGAAGTTCGTATTCTATTGAGGGAAATGTACACTTAGATGTACCTAGCATTTTTCTTTTCTTTGTAATTGGAAATAGATTCCTATTTTAAGATATGATTGGGTGTTTTTTTCTATTTTTAAAATTTTAACTAAGTAATTAATTTTTAGTTCTCACCATTCACTTAGCTAAGATTTGTAGTTCCAAATTTTCTCCATCCCTTACCTTCTCCCACCAAAAGATAGCATACAAACTGATCAGACTTTACATATATATTCATATTAAACACATTTTCACATTAGTCATGTTGTAAATAAGAATTGGAACAAATGGGAGAAACCATGAGAAAGAAGAAACAAAAAAAGAGAAAGAGCAAATAGTATGTTTTTAGACTCCATAGTCCTTTTTCAGGAGGTGGATAGCATTTTCCATCATAGTAATTTGGAGTTGTCTTAGATCTTTGCATTTCTAAACAGAGATGTCTATCAAAGTTAATCGTCACACAATGTTACTGTTACTGTGTAAAATATTCTCCTGGTTCTGCTCTCTTTACTCAGTATCAGTTCATGTAAGTCTTTCCAGGTTTTTCTGAAGCCTGCCTGCTCATCAATTCTTATGGAACAAGAGTATTCCATTACACTCGCATACCGTAACTTGTCCAGTCATACCTAGCATTATTCAAAGCTCAAACGTCAACCCCAAAAGAAAGATTCTCTTATTTACTAGTGCCTTTTCCTTGACATTACTTTGTAGTTGTGCTGTACTTATTTATTTTTAGAGTACATGCTATTTCCTCCCAATGGAGTGTAAGCTCTTTCAAACTTTGACTGTTTCGTTTTTATATTTGTATCCTAAGTAACTAATGCAATTCATGGCAAATTAAGTTTGTTGAATTGAATTAAATTATATTATACTACAAGAGTATATTGATATTTCTCTACTCATCCTAGAGATTCATTCAGCCAGAATATTTAAACAAAAAGTAACACTTTTGGTGTGTTGTTAGTTTGGCCTTTGTAGTTCCTGTGGACACAGAGCAATCAAATATTGCATGAGGAAGGACAGGAACCAGGTTGAACCTATGATTCTTATGAGACAATCTAACTATAGTAGTCTAGAATTTCTTAGTGTTCTTTTCCTGTGACTGACAGATAGTAAATAATGGATTATTTTGAAAGTATTATGAATCATTTGTGAAATTGGAGAGTGGATTTGTATAAATTACATTCTTAAAATTTCCAATCACCCTACTTATACCACATTTATTTATTCATAATTAAAGCACCCCAGTGGAAGGACCTCAAATGCCATCTGGTCCAACCTTCTCCTGAAATACTAAAATATTTAAAATATCCAATTCTCATCCAATCTCCACCTAGGTTACTTACTGCTCAATAGATTTTGATGCTGTAGGAATGGAAGACTCAAAGGTATGCTTGGGGTTACTATTTTAAGCAGGAATGAAACTTGCACTCTGTAGCCCTTACCATTGTCAAATAATTCAGGGAGCAATTGATCATAGCAGGACTTCTTTAGAAGCAGTTTGGAATGCACAGGACTGGAATGACATAGCAGTCATTTGATGGAGGCAAAGGCTAGCCATTTTTAAGATGTAGCATACTTGTAAGATTACTGGCTGGCAAGAAACCGTTTATTGTTGTTCAGTTAATCAGTTGTGTCTGACTCCTTGTGACCCCATGGACCATAGTCCAGACTGTCCATGGGTTTTTCTTCACAAAGATAATGGAGTAGTTTGTCATTTTTTGTCTCCAGCAGATTAAGGCAAACAGAGGCTGAATGACTTCTCCAGGGTCACACAGCTAGTAAATGTCTGAGGCTCAAATTTTCCTTATTTCAGGTCCAATGGTCTAGTCACAAAGTCATTTAGCTATCTCTATGACCATATGTCCATGTAATACAATCCCCTCATTTAAAAATGTTAGAACTTAGAATTTGAGTCACTAAGTGATTTGAAAAGTAAAGAAGTTTAAATGTCCTGAAAATGCTACATGATGAACCCATAATTAATAGGAATGCACAAAAAAATCTATAAACTCAATTTAATAAATTTTCTGGTTTTTATTGTTTTAATAAATTCAACAGGTTCAAATCATCTACTACATTTTTATTTTGAAGAATTTGCCAAGCTGCGTTATTTTTTCTCTAAAGAAATGTTTTAAAAGGTTTCGTTAAGTTAAAAGTCCAGGGATTGTTAATGGGAGTGGTGGTGACAGTGATGTACATAAATAATAACACTTGGTCTTACAGTGTTATCCTTCCATGAAAGGTCTGAGTTTTTCTTGTTATTATTGTTGTCTATCATACTTTTATTTTTCTTTAATTGCTCATTGACAGTGAAAATTATTGAGTGATTCTGTTTTGCATCACTTGGCATACATTTCCTTTCTTGAGACTTGCAATATTTTCACTGTGATACCCTGGGAAAAAAAGAGACTACTATCATTTGCAAATCTTACTTAAGAGTCAGGTATTAAAGAAATAAAGAGAAAATTTCTGGACTTAATTGATCAACAGAGAAACCCCGAAAAGTAGAAAGTAGGGAGGAGGAAAGCATCATAGTAAACAAATTAATATCGATAAGACATGCTGAGTTTTGTGGGGATTCAGCTCAAAAATCTTTAGAAGGAAATATATTTTGAACCATTAATAAAAAATCCAAAGTTTAATTGAGTATGAAAATCTCCAAAACAGAAAATCCATGAACAAATACTGTTCAAATCGACCCCCCAAAAAAGAACAAAATTGACAGAAGAGAGTTTAAAATTGGCAATTTTAAAAACATAGTTAGTGAAAGGGAGCACTAAAACAGAGATCATTAGAATTTTATAAAAGAGAGATTGAAGTAAAATTACCCTAAAAATAAGAAATTGGAATTCAAAATTAATGAGAAGGGGGAAATCTTCATGAACCATTATATCCAATTATACGCCAATAAAACTGAAGGTGGAATTGAAATGAATGAATATTGACAAAGATGAAGAATACCTGAATTAAGCAAACAGAAAATAGCTAATCTCAATCAAATTTCAGAAAAGGATATCAAATAATGAATTAAGAATTCCCAATGGTCTTTTTTGAAAGAAGTCTTCATTGATTTAAAATTAATTCCATCATTTAAATAACAGATTAATCTTACTATATGTTGCTTAAATTATTTCTTGTAAGCATAAAAAAAGAAGGCATTTTTATAAATTCATGCCACGTGAGAAGTATGAGACTAATACCTGAGCAACAGAGATGTAATACAGAGAAAGGAAATTGGAGACGAAAGACATTAATGAATATTTATAAAAAATAATTATTGAATAACTTGTTATCCAAGAAACCATAGCAATCTCTTCAGAATATTTTCCATTTGATCAAATTAAAGATTTATAAGTAAATGATAATTCAAAATCAAAGTCAAGAAAAAAGAAGATACTTATACTACTATATAGGTTATATAAAATCCTTTGCATTCTCAGTGGAGGAGGGTGCAACATTAATTAGAGAGTTAAAAATCTTCCCTACCCATTGATGGGCCTGCCCATTAAGGGAAGCTTGATTAGGGGAGGCCCATACCTTTTGTCAGTTTCTAATGAGGCATTGATTCTCAAGGGTTGTGATGCCTGAAAAGTGTGTAAATACTCTGAGATGAAGTTTTACTTTGGAGCTTAGTTTTTGTAAGGTTTGTGTGCCAGTTAAGACTCTGGGAAGCCATTAAGCATCCTCCATGCTTTGAAAACCCAGATACTGATACATCTCTTTCAGATAACTATGCCTGTATTCCTTCCAACAGATAATTAGAAGCCCTGTCTTTTGACCTCTATTTCTTTGTTTATATTATCTCTGAAATTCAGAGTGCTGACTTTTTCCCCTGAACTAAGTGAATGATATATGTGCTTGATTAAAGTAGATTGTTGACCCCTCAAAAGTTGCTTTCCTTTTAGAAAACCAAATCTAAGAACCTGCACAACAGAATCCCTTGTGTATGTTGTGGTCCTTACTGTTACAGAGGGGAAAGGAGAGAAGGAAGGAAAGAATTTGGAACTCAAATTTTTTTTAAAAGAGTGTTAAAATTGCTTTTATATTTAAGTGAGAAAATAAGATATTAAATAAAACAAATTTTAACATAAATTAAAGCATTATATTGAAGCTTTTTCTAGTTCATTGACATAATCATTTGTTTTTTATTAGTAGTATAAGTATCATTTTTTTCTTGAAAGTGAAGGGATAACCATAAAATAGCTGCTTTTCCCAACTTTTGAATGATTTTATACGTACTAAATGTTCTGAGATCTTCCTATTTTTAGTAATTTAAAGAGCATGATTTATATAAACCCACCAATAAAGGAGTCTTATGCAGTGGCCCCAGCTCCCCACATAACTTGTTACTTATACCATATATAGCAGCTATGTGGTGTGATGAGTAGAACACTGGGTCTATAATCAGAAAGACTCCTATTCCTGAGTTCAAATCTGGCTTCAGACACTTACTAGCTATGTTTCCCTGGGCAATTCACTTAACCTTATTTGCCTCAGTTCTGCATCTGTAAAATGAGCTAGAAAAATAAATTGCAAACCATTCCTGTATCTTTGACAGAATAATGCCAAATAGGGTCACAAAGAATCAGACATGAGTGAAAACAATTGAAAAACAATACCTTACATGTTTCTCTTATCTTGGTAAAGAGGTTGGCATGATAATTCACATCTCTCCTCAAGTCTGTATTAGGTTTATGAGGTAGGAATTCTATTCCCTAAATCCAAACCCACCAGCAGTACTTGTTAGGGGAAATGACATGTGATTGTGTTGCCCCTTGCCAATGTGTTGAACTTGGGAAAATGAACAGCAGGCACAACTCTACTTTTTCCTGAAATTATTGATGTGTTAGAGAAGCCCTGATACTAGCCTCTTCTGCCCTCTCCTACATTTCTGGATGCAGAATATAGGGGCTCCCTCCCCACAAATCCTCCTGAACACACACACTTAAGTATGAAACCTATAGGGTGATACATTTTTTGTTTCTTTTTTTTTTAAAGGCGAGACTTACCTTATCTTGATCCTTTGGTTCTCTGCTTTATTTGTTTTGAAGTTATCCTAGAAATTAGTATCACTGAAGACAAGCTCGCCTTCAGCCTTTCATATCATCATCTTTGCTAGAAGCCCTTCCAAATTTTCTATACTTAACCCCCAATTTAAAGATAATTAAAATGAGGATTAGGATGTTTAAGCAACTTGTCTAAGGTCACAGAAACAGCCTGGTGTTAAAATTCAAATCTCCTGACTCAGATATTAGTTTTCTTTCCGTTTGTAACATGAACTGATTACATGTATCTATATTACTGATCTGGCAAACAACTGCTATTTGGTGACATATGCACAGTAAACAAATTACCTAAAAACTTGTTTACCTTCTTGCTTATCTATCAATCTATCTATCTATCTATCTCTACCAGAAAATATTTTAAATGACCCAGCAAAGTTATTTGGAAGTAACAAAAAACATTTTTAGCCACCTTCACAATAATACTATATAGCCACATACATATATACTTATATACATGTATCTCTCTCTGATGTATTTCCCAACTGTCAATTGTTGTCTTAATTTTCTTTAACAGAATGTAGACACAATTGGATTTTGTTTGCATTCTCTTTATGTAGTGCTTAGGGATTATTGACAATCAAATCATTAAGAAATTTCTCAAGTAGCTTTATTGAAAATCTTAAATTAGAAAAGTAAGAAGAGTTAGCTAGCCTGAGGTGAAAGTCACTGCTATAGATTAGAGAAATTAGAAAACCTGCATCACCACTGTGAAATCAGCTAGGAATTATGTGGATTATGCTCTAACTAGAGGTTTCTATTTTTAAATGGGCTTGATAAACATAGTTGTTCTGTGAATTTTTAGAACCTGAAGAATTCCTGTTCTTGGGGTCTCATGATTTAAAGTGAATCACTGCAGACTTGAATATTTCTGAAATGGCATTTTTAATATCCTGCTGCAATGCCATGTGATGCTAGCTATTGCTTGACAGAATATTAACACTACTTCAGTCTCCTCATTTTATGTCCAGAGAGGTTAAGACTCACAGTTAATTAGCAGCAGAGCTAATATGATAACTCAGGTTTTCTGACTTTTGAGTACAGATTGTTTTCCACTAACACCAGATTGTCTTCTTTTTAAAAACTGTGGATTGCTCCTGTTTAATTTATACTTATGCAATTTTGCACTTTATTTACAAATAGACTATTTTATAAGCTATGTCACTATTCCCATAATAACACAAAAATCTGCTGGCAGCTTCTGTTCTATTTCCATCACTTAGCACAAGTTACCTGTTCTCTATGTTGTCACTTTTCATAACATGATCTGTGAATTCTAAACTGGGTTCTTTTCAGTGAGGCAGCCTGATGCAATGCAAAGAAGAATGCACTTTGAATAAGGAGACATGAATACTAACCTGGGGTCTGTCTCTAACAAGCTATATAACCTTGAAAATTATTTAAGAGGATAATCCTCTTGGGAAACCAGCCAAATGAGAGGTATCTTTGGGATAATTCCCTCCCTGTTCCCACCCCACCCTATTCCAAACTCTTCAAGGAGAGTACAGACCTTCATAAAAGTCAGTGATGACAAAGAAGTAAGGTGAAAGAACTTTCCACAAGGTAAACCTTGCAGGAAAAAAATCTCACTGAAGACTCATTGTTACTTGCTCTAACAGCTGCCTCCCACTCATGGTCTCCCACTGCCAGTCCATATTGATCAGAGGGGAGGATGAGAAAAACACTTTTGCTCACTTTTAGTGAGCAAACAACAGCTATTTTCTAAGTAGTCTTTCCTGGAAAACAATCAAACAATGAGAATTTATGCATTGCTGACTTTGTGCCAGGTAGTGTGCCTTGTGATGGAGATACAAAGATAAAATGAACAAATCCATGTCCTCGGGTTGCTTCTTTCTATTGTGATAGTGAAAGGAAATATACCACCTCTATCACAGCAGAACTCTCAGGGCTCATTAGGTCAGAATATTTTATATTTAAGATTACTTATATTGAAGGGCCCTGTGATTTCACTGGGATAAGCCACACCTATTGGTATGAATAAAGTCTCTACCAATGTAGGCAGGCATGTTCTCTAGAATTTATAGTCTTAAAACCTTATAGTCTTAAAAATTTGATTATACCATTGGGGTATAGATATAGATATATGTATACATATAGATGTACACATACATATATACCAGTATATATGTATACATACAACATTTTATATAAATGTAGATATCACTTACAAAACTCCATCTAGATATAATTATGTAGATATAGTTTTGTAGGTGACTCACTCAAAGATAAAGTGTGCCCACAGACAGCATGTCAAAAGGACAGTTCTATCTTCTTCATAAGATTTTATAAGTTTTTCTTTGTCACAAAGGATGGCATCTAATCTACAGAACATGACAGTTGGAAATTAATAATAGAAAAATAGAATTCATCAGGACAACATTTTTTTCAAAGAGAAAGTAATTTACCCTCTCTGACCTCTCCACAAAATAAAACGTTTGGACCAGGTCTCTATAATTCTTTTACCTAAAATATTATATGGTACTAATTGAGGTTAGAAATTTATCACTGACAGGATTTTAGAAGTCATCTTGTATATACCCCTCCACTGATAAGTAAACTGAGCTCTTTAGAAGTTAAGTGATTTACTTACAGTAATACTGGTGCCACACAGTTTTAGAGTCAGGAGTCAATGCATCTGTCTCAGAGCTCAGTACAGTTCTGAGCATATTGTAAGCATTTAATAAATGTGTTGTCTTATTGCCTTGAAATAAAATCTGATCTCAGATTTGCCTGATATTGACTCTTACATGAAAGCATGTTACTTGCTAAAGTTAAAGCATTTATTTGTTAAAGATATTCTCATTTGAAATATAGAAAATATGGAGTTGTGGTCAGTTATCAGAAAAAGAAAATATCAGTGGGACAGGGGAAAATAAAGGCAGAAGCAAGGATAATGAGAAGAGATGTAGACCATTCAGTTTGACAATGATCATTCTGTATAAGATGTACATAGAAAAGTATGTATGTTACATATACACATATGTACACTATCCATGTTGACATATATTGTAATATGCACATACATATTTATACATATGCATGCATATTGCACTCACATATACATATGTATGCATATATATGCATATACATATATTCGGATATAATGGAATATATGGGTATGAATATATATATATAAATTTATTAGAAATGTGTATGCTTGTGTGTACCGCACATATACATGTGTGTGTAAATATTTAAATATTCATATGCATGTACTTCTATGCACTCTGACACCATGGAAATACATGTTTGGGAAATTTATGTGGAAATGTCTACAGAGACATATATATGAACATATTTACACATTCATCTTTTACCTACTTGTTGAAAAAAATCTTAACTAAATTTTCCCTTAAATGCATTTTCCTTTAAACAAGGAAACTACTTTTAAAAAAGATTAGATTAACTAGTATTCTCTCTACTTAATATATGTCTTGCACAAGTCAAAAGAGGGGATGAAAGGACAACAAATACCAAATTTTTTATAAACTCATATTTATTGCAGCAAAAAAATACTGTAAGGAAAAAAAATCATCCAACATAGGCATCCATCAGTTAGGCAGACATAATTATGGTATATGACTATAATGAAAAAATATTTTGTAATAAAGAATATTGAGTAAAAGGTATTTAGAGAAACAAGAAAGATTTGTATGAACTGATGCAGAGTGAAGTATGCAATAATAGGAAAATTATCTCTGTGTGTGCATGTCATAATATAAATTAAAAGAACATGAAAAGATGTCATAATCTGAGGAATATGATGACTTCCTTTGGTCTGGGATGACAGAAGATAAAAATCATCTCCCTTCTTTGAATAGAGAGGGGGGAGATTATGGATACAGAATGTTATATGCATTGACAAAAGAAGTCACTACATTGATGGACTTCTGAACTGTATTTTTTCTTTATTTTAAAAGAAGAATTAATGTGGATTTGGGAGAGAAAGTAAGAGGATGGAAGTTTATTCAGGAAGATAAAGAACTCAAAAACATTGGCATTTTCATTAGTGATGCTGCATGAAAATGTTGTGAGCAAAACATATCAATAATTTATTGCCTGTTCTTTTACATAGAAGGATCTCCAGAAGATGTTCAAATAGTCAATAGAATTAAAATCTGATGGGACCATAGAGTTCATCTATTCCAATTCTCTTAGAAACGCAAAAAAGAGACCCAAAAAAGGAAGACCAATATGATTTATTGGAATGATCAGGTTTCTTAAAAGCAACATGAAAAGCTACCATCTTGAACCTGACCTTGACCAATAAGGAGGAACTAATTAATCAGTTAGATCTTGTAGAAATTGAGAAATAGATATCATTACATCTCCAAGTTTGTCATAGATAAAGGGAGGAGAAAGCAGTACATAGGCTGCCATTTAATCTAATGTTTATTAGAGCAGATTTTGAAGAATTTAGAGGTACACTAAGTAAGAGCCCATGACACAACTTTCTAAAAATAAGTTGATTAAAAAGAGTTTTAGGAAAAATATACTAATAATATAATAAAAATTAATTAACAAACTAATAAATTGATTTCAAATTAATAAAAAAGAATTTATTAAGTACTTACTATATGCTAGTCATTGTGATAAGTACTAGAACATGAATATAAGCAAGGAAAAGCAATCCCTGCACTCAAGAAATTTCCCAGTTCTAATTGGAAAAGATTCTCAAACTGGACAAGATATGGTAAATACTCACTAATCAGAATCCAAAGTCATAGGGAGATAAGACACTGAGAAGGAAGAAAACGGAGTATTATCTATAGTGCCTATTACAAGAAAAACAATAGCTCTTTTATAAGTTCAATTCATCAGACCTATATATGCCAGGGTATTGGAAAACCTTGTAGATTTCAAGGTTAGAATAATTTCACAGATATTTGAGGAATTATATCAAACAGGATATATGCTATAAATTTAGAGATGTGAAAAAGTTTTCCTAACATGCAAAAGAAAGAAAATGGTAGATGATGGTTTATATCATAGACTAATTGATTTTTTGGCAATTTCTGTTAAAAGATTGGAAAATGTATTTCATTTGGTGGTTTGTGGCAAACAGTGAACACTGTGATCCAGCACAAACTTACCAAACATAAATCATGACAAGCCAACCAAAATTCCTTTTTGATAGAATACTAAACTATTAGATCAGGAAAATATCATGGACATAATTTAAGTCATTTAGTCACTTCCGACTCTTTATGATTCCATTTTTATGGGCTTTTCTTGGCAAAGGTACTGCAATGGTTAGCTATTTTGTTCTCTAGTGTCCCCATTTTAGAGTTGAGGAAACTGACACAAACAGAGCTTAAATGGCTTGCCGAGGGTAGTACAGCTAGTACGTGTTTAAAGCTGAATTTGAACTCCAGTTTTCCTGGCTCCAAACCTAGCATTTTATCTACTGTACCACATAGCTGCCCCTGTAGATATAATGTAGTTAGATTTTTGTAAGATATTTGACTAAGCTTCTTACAATATCTAACACAATGCTTGGGATTCTTCACTGTTTCACATTAATGTATCAGAGAAATTCTGTAACCTTTTTACACACACACACACACACACACACACACACACACACACACACATCCCTCCCCATTGCAACCTATAATATAATAATATAATCAGTGATTGTTGATAATCAAACTAGAAAGTCATTCTTCCAGCACAGTCTGTTGACATCTTTCTCTCCTACTTTTCCTTCTCCCTACTGTAGAAACTGAGGTTAAGGTTAGATAGAAGGCATTTTTATGTAAGAACCATCTAAGCAATTCAATTATCACAAAATTAGTATAATCGGTCCATCTACAAATGACTGGTTAATTTGAGTGACTCTAACATTTACCTCAATTCCTTTGTGGGCTATGATAAAGTAGAGTAGAAAAAAGCACTCTCTCTGTAATCAGGAGACGTGTTCACATCCTCTTTCTGACACTAAATATGTCATTTTTTGCAAATCACTTACACTCTTTGAGTTTCAGTATTTTCATCTATAAACTGATAGTGTTGGATCATGTGGTTTCTGATATCCCTTCTAATTCTAACTCTATATATGATCCATGAATCTCCCAAACCTACGATGCTTAGTTTTTGAACTATGTAGTTTGATGAAACTGAACAATAATCAAATTCCCACATATTAATATCTCAGAGTGCCATTTTTCCCTCACTCAGCTACTTGGAAACAACTAGGAAAGTCCTATTATAAATCTTGCTCAGACTCTAATATAGTCAGTAAGGTGAAGAAATAGAAATATTCCCATTTAGAATATAATTGCCCATGTTTACAATGTAGTAATTGATTGAACCCAAAGATTTATGATTTATGATCAGTTTGGATTTCAATTGTTATCAATACTGGAGAGCCACAGAGTTCATTCTGATTTGGTTATATACATGTTTTTATGTTGTTTTTGTTGTTTCTTTTATTTGGCTCCCAATTATAGTATTGAGCTTAGACAGCTTCTCCAAAACAATAAAATAAAATATAAGTAACATTGGGTAGATGTTTCTAAGGTGAAATTTTGTATAGATAAATGTAAAATCCTACATTTAGATTCAAATAAAAAAATTGTTCAATGGAAGACAATAAGCATTGCTAAAGTACTAATATGTTCTAGGCATTGTGCTAAGCACTTTACAAATACCTCATTTGATTCATCCTTATAACAGCCCTGTGAGGTAAATGCTATTATTCCCACTTTATAGTTGAGGAAATTGAGGCATGCAGAGGCCAAAGATAGTAGAGAAACAAAGGAAGAACAGATAAATATTTATACCTGAAACAAAAGGAATAATTTGAAAAAATCTCAGAGATTTTAGTGCACTGTAAACTTTAGATGAGTAATCAGCATGGTGTGTGCATATGTATGTATATATACATATATATATGTATATATATATATATATAAATATGATGGCAATTATGAAAGAGCCATTTATAGAATGAGAAAAAAATAAAAACACAATTCTTCTGGAATAACAAAAGGTAGAGAATATAATAGAAATCACTGAGATTTTTATACCTCAGCAGTATAAGCTAATGAGAACTTACGTTGCAACAGTAGAGAATATAATTCCCATTGGAAGAAAAATAATGTCTGCTCTTCATTGTGCCCAGCTTGGAGCATATCTGGAGCAATAATTCCATTTCTAGGTACCATATTTTGTAAAGCACGTTGATAAACTAGTATACATTCAAAGAGAAAGCAGGATTATAATTGTCCTCCAAGTTATGCCATATATAATTTGGTTGAAGGAACTGAACTTTTTGACTTATAGAA
Organism: Potorous gilbertii; assembly: GCA_028658325.1. NCBI lineage: Eukaryota > Metazoa > Chordata > Mammalia > Diprotodontia > Potoroidae > Potorous > Potorous gilbertii. Next base: position 236,789,778 of record CM053769.1, read on the forward strand.
TAAAAGATATAGGAGGAGTCTGATAAGCATCTTCAAATATGTGAAGGATCATAACACTGAATAAGAATTGTATTTATTCCGCTTGTCCCAGTAGTGTAGAATTATGAGGGAGGGTAGAATGTGTAATTAGGCAGATTTCTTTTCAACATGTAGAAAAAAAATTCCTAACAATTAGGTCTACTGAAAATAATAGTTTCAGTTACTTGCAAGGATACTAATTATATTCACTATTTTGACCTAAACATGGTATATAGTGTGAGATGTTGGTCTATGCCAAATTTCTGCCAAATTGTTTTCTAGTTTCTCAGCAATTTTTTTTCAAATGGTGACTTACTGTTCCAAAAGCCTGGGTGTTTGGGTTAACCAAACATTAGATTATATAGGCCTTTACTAGTATGTATCATATACCTAATCTGTTCCATTGATCAAGTATTCCTACCAGACTGTTTTTGTGATTACCACTTTATAATGTAGTTTAAAATCTAGTATTAGTAGACCACCTTTCTTCACATTTTTTCCCTCAGTGATTTCCATTATATTCTTGACCTTTTATTATTCCAGTTGAATTGTGTTTTTATTTTTTTCTAGTTCTATAAATGGTTCTTTCATAATTGCCATTACACACACACACAGACACACACACACACACACACATATATATATATATATATATATATATATATATATGTATAAGTTAATTAGGTTAGCTATAATTGTCATTTTGATTATATTGGCTTGATTTACTCAAGATCAATTAATATTTCTTATTTTTTAGATAAGTCTACATTTATGTAGAAAGCATTATGTACTTATGTTCATATTGTCCTTGATTTTGTCTTGGCAGATACATTCTGAATATTTTGTTTCTGTACTTATTTTAGATGAAATTTCTCTTTCTGCTATGCTTTTTCAGTAATATACAGAAATCATTAATATTTTTGTAGGTTTATTTTGTATTCTGCAACATTGCTGAAGTTGTTAATTATTTCAAATTACTTAAATCTCTAGGGTTCTCTAAGTGTATTATCATATCATCTGCAAAGAGTAATGGTTTTATATCTTTATTGTCTATTTTTATTCATTCATTTCCTTTTTCTTGTCTTATTGCTATAGACATTGCTTCTATTACAATAGTGAAAGTAGAGATGATAAGAGATATCCTTGCTTCACCCTTGATGTTACTGGGAAGGCTTCTAGTTTTCTCCCATTACAAATAATGCTTATTCTTATCATTTTAAGAAAGGTTCCATTGATTCCTATGCTTCCTACATTTTTAACCATTATAGATTTTAAAACCCAAATTAGAGATGTAGAAGAAAAATTGTCTAATAATGTTAAAAATGCAATTGATAAAAAAAGAATTCACTAAAGAGAGCAACTCCTTAGAAAATAAAACTGGCCAGATGGATAAGAAGGCACAAAACCTATGTAGAGAAAATATTCCTTTAAAGGAACAACTGGACAAATGGAAAAGGAGGTACAAAAGCTAACTGAATAAAACAATTCATTAAAAATTAAAATTAGGCAAGTAAAAGCTAATGACTATGAGGCATCAAGAATAAGTCAAAATCTAAAGAATGGAAAAGAAGAAGAAAAAGTAAAATATCTCATTGGAAAAACAACTGAATTGGAAAATAGATGCAGGAGAGAAAAATCTAAGAATTGTTGGTCTACCAGAAAGCCATGATGAAAAAAAAGAACCAAGACAACATTTTCCAAGAAATTATCAAGAAAAACTTCCCTGATGTTCTAGATCCAGAGGACAAAATAGTCATCAAAAGCATCTACTGCTGGAAGAGATCCTAATTGAAAATATTAAGGATGATTGTTGCCAAATTCTAAAATTGCCAGGTCAAGGAGAAAATAATGCAAGCAGCCAAAAAGAAACAATTTAAATATCAAGAAAATACAGTTAGGCTCACACAGTAAAAGATCAGAGGGATTGTAATATGATAATCCATAAGGCAAAGGGGCTTGAACGACAAAGATCAATAACCCAGCACAATTGAGCATAATTTTTCAGACAAGGAGATGGACATTCAACGAAATAATGGATTTCCATTATTCCATTCCATTACGAAATGGCCAGAATTCAATAGAAAAGTTGATCTTCAAATAAAAGACTCAAGGGAGGCATAAAAAGGTAAATAGGGGAGGGAGGAAAGGGGGAAAAAATAACCTTGTCATTTAATATGGGCAAACTGTTTAGATCCTTATATAGGAGGACGGTACTTGTTAATCTTGAGAATTGTATATTTATTACAACATTTAAAAGGGATATACGTAGAGGGTTTGAGTGTAAATTAACTGATAAAATGATTTTTAAAAACCCTAATTAAGGTGTGTGAAGGGATGTATAAGGCAATACTTACAGTATTGACTGTGACTATGTGACTATGACTATGAACATGCTGGCATAGTTCTGAATCTCAAAGGATAACAGACTATTCATATAGAAGGCAGGAAAAAAATATTTATTCAGATATCAGAAAGCCAAATCTCAACACTAGAAAGCTAAATCCATCATAGTAACCAAGAAGTCAAAACACATTTTTCTGTAGGGGACAAAGCCTTTCCTAAGCCTCTCCCTCTACTTGCGCCTTCCCGCAAACAAATACTCAAATAGCCTAGTTATACATGCTTACATGTATCCTCTCCTGCCTCTGCCCTAACTGCCCTCACCAACTTCCTCCCAGTTCTGCTCCACCTTTCCTGTTCCACCTGTTCAGCAAGCTCCTCCCACCACAAGTAACTTAGGCTTCTATGTGATTTAAGCAGGTCACATGGGCCTGTTAATGAATGGGAAAGATCTTCCCTTTTAAATTACCATTCCAAGAGAGAAGAGGAAAGGAGGAGGCAGAAAAGAGGAAATTATATCACATAGAAAGGCACAAAAACATATTATAGTAGAGGAAAAGAAGGGAGGGAGATGAGCATTGTTTGAGCTTTACTCTCATTGAATTTTGCTCAAGGAGGGAACATACTCAGTTAAGTGTAGAAATCTAAATTGCCCTACAGGCAGCAGGAGGGAAAAGGGGAAAGAAAAGGGAGGTGATGGTTAGAAGGGAGGGAAGGAGTAAGGGAAAACTGAAAGAAAAGGGAGGGGGGCTGATGGAAGGTAGAGAGACTGAGGGAAGTGGTAGCCAAAAGTAAAACTCTTTTGAGAAAGAGAAGGGAGAATGGAGAAATAAAAGCACAAAAAGGTGGCCTAGCCATATCAGGTCTAAAATTGTATAATAAAAGCAGCAATCATCAAAGCCATTTAGTAGTGGCTAAGAAATAGAGGGGTAGATTGGGGAAATAGTTTAGGTACACATGACACAAGTCAAGGACTATAGCTATTTACTGTTTGATAAACCCAAAGACCTCAGCTTCTGGGATAAGAACTCACTGTTTGACAAAAATTCCTGTGATAACTGGAAAATAGTGTGGCAGAAACTGAGCATAGACCAATGTCTGACACTATACACAAGAATTAAGTCCAAATGGGTGTATGATCTAGGTATAAAGGCTCATACAATAAACAAACTAGAGTAGCAAGGGATAATTTATTTGTCAAATTTACGGAGAATGGAGAAATTTATGACCAAACAAGAGATAGAGAACATTATGAAATGAATAATGAATAACTGATTAAATCAAATTATTTTTTTTTTCACAAACAATGCCAATGTAACCAAGATTAGGAGGCAAGTAGAAAACTGGGAAATAATTTTTACAAACAGTATCTGTGATAAACACCTCATTTCTAAAATATATAGATAACTGAGTCAAATTAATAAGAATATAAATCATTCCCCATTGATAAATGGTCAAAGGGAATGAACAGACAGTTATCAGAGGAAGAAATTAAGCTATCTACAATCTTATGATGAAATGCTGTAAATCACTATTGGTTAGAGGGATGCAAATCAAAACAACTCAGGTACCACATCACACCTATCAGATTGGCTTAAATGACAAATGTTGGAGAAGATGTGGGAGAGTTGGAACACTAATTCATGGTTGATGGAGCTGTCATCTGATCCAGCTATTCTGGGAAACAATTTAGAACTATGCCCCAAAGGGCTACAAAAATGTGCATACTGCTTCTAGGACAGTATCTCAAAGAGATCATAAAAATGGGTAAAGGACCCACATGTACAAAACTATTTATAGTAGCTCTTTTTATGGTGGCCAAGAACTGGAAATCAAGGGGATGCCCATCAATTGAGGAATTGCTGAACTAGTTCTGGTATATGAAAGTAATGGAATATTATTGTGCTATAAAAAATGACAAACAGGCAGACTTCAGAAAAACCTGAAAAGATTTATGAACTGATGCTGAGTGAAATAAGCAGAGCAGGGAGAACATTATACACAGTGATAGAGTGTATGAGGACTGTTTTTGTTAGAGTTAGCCCTTCACAGCAATGCAAGAACCTAAAACATTTCCAAATGACACATGATGCAAAATGCCATCCACATGCAGTGAAAGAACTATGGAGTTGGAATGAAGGAGACTATTCTTTCCTTTGTTATGTTTTGGTTTTTTTCATGGGTTCTTCCATTTAATTTAATTCTTCTATGCAACATGACTAATGTGAAAAAATGTTTAATAGGAAAGCATGGGTAGAATGCATATAAGATTGCATGCAATTTAGGGTGGGAAGGGGGAGAGAGAAGGAGAAAATTTGGAACTTATGGAAATGATTATTGAAAAATGAAAAAAAAATTAATAAATTTTTAAAAATGAGACAATTGTTTTTGAAATTAAAAGGGTCTGTACAAATAAACAATGCAGCCAAAATTAGAAAGAAAGCTAGAAAGTGGGGAAAAATTTTTTACCATATTTCTCAAAAAAAAACCTTGTTTCTGAAACATATAAGGAACTGAGCCAAATGTATAAAAAAAATTACTTCCCCATTGATAAATATCAAAGGACATAACATTAAGTTTTCAGAGGAAGAAATTAAAACTATCTATAGTCATATGAAAAAATGTTCTAAATCACTATTGATTAGAGACAATCAAATTAAAACAATTCTGAGGTACCACCTCACAACCATCAGATTGGTTAACCTGACAAAAAAAAGGAAAATTATAAATGTTGGAGATGTGGAAAAATTGGAAGCCTAATACATTGTTGGTAGAGTTGTGAACTGATCCAACCATTTTGGAGGGCAATTTGGAACTATGCCTAAAGGCCTATAAAACTGTGCATATCCTTTGATCCAGAAATCCCACTTCTAGGTCTGTGTTCCAAAAGGATCATAAAAAGGGGAAAGGATCTATGTGTACAAAAATATTTATAGCAGCTCTTTTTTTGGAGTCAAAGAATTAGAAATTGAGGAAATGCCTCATAATCTATAAGATTTCCTAATATGACAGAAAAGTAAAATGATAAATAATAGAGGGGAGTTGGAAAAATAAGAACATGAGTACATGATTGGTAGAGGTGGGAACTAGTTCAACCACTGTGGAGAATAGTTTGTAGCTATGTTCAAAGGGATATAAAACTATGCATATCCTTTGACACAGCAATGCCACTACTAGGTTTTTATGTGTGTGTTCTTCCTTCATTGCCAAAGAAGATCATGCCATCAGAGAAATGACGTGACTTCCACTTGACTTTGTTTTGAGTGAGGGAGAGCTGTGCAGGTCACCAGCCTCACTTCTCCTCCAGAGCCATCTGAATCCAGTGACCAGATATTCATCAGGATGATTGGAGATGACCCAGGATGAGGCAACTAGGATTAAGTGACTTGCCCAAGGCTGCACAGCTAGAGAGTGTCAAGTGTCTGAGGGAGATTTGAACTCAGGTCCTTCTGACTCCTGCACTGGTGCTCTACCCACTGCATCACCCAGCTGCCCCACTAAGTTTTTATACCAAAGATATCAAAGAAGAAGTAAAAGAAGTGATTTAAGCAAAAATGTTTATTGCAGCTATTTTTTGTGGTGGCAAAGAATTAGAAATTAAGAGGAGGTCCATCAAAGGGGCAATGACTGAATGAATTGTGGTATGATTGTTGTGGAATACTATTATGAAGTATGGAATGATGAGCAGGATGGCTTCATAAAAACCTGGAAGACTTATATTAACTGTTGTAAAATGAAGGGAGTAGAACCAGAAGAACATTATAGACAATAACAGCAACACTGTAAGGATGGTCAACTGTGAAGGACTTAACTACTTTGACTAAGGCAATAAACAGTTAAGAAGGAACCATAATGAAAAATGCTATCCAGCCCCAGATGGAGAATTAAAGAACTCTAAATTTAGAATGACGTATACTTCTTCACTTTCTTTATGTTTCTTGCTTTTCCTTGATTTCTTTTTTTTTTTTGCAAAGTAGCTAATATGTAGAAATATGTTAGGCATGAATTTTAAAAATCAGATACATCTAAAAATAAGTAATGCCTAATTCTTTCTTCAAAAAATTTCATTTTATGACACTTTCTCAAATTATATGTCCACTTTCAATATAAGTGACTGATGAGAAGTGAGAATGGAATGTTTTAAGATTTGGCAATGGGATATAAGGAGTAGAACTATAGAGTAGCTCAGCATTAATGCTCCTACTTTTCAAATGTAGTCCAGACAAAACTGGAAGTGCATATTGGTGTACCTAGACCAAATAATGTAATTTGGTGGGAGTAGAGGAAGAAAAAGAAGAAAAAAATAGCAAAAAAAGAAACCAAAAAGGGAAAGCTGGTGGTGTGTTGCTAAAAATTTTTCAGTGTCACATACACAGATACACACAAATAAAAACACTGAGAAGATGATTATACAATAGTGATGGATATTGATCTTTACAGTTATGGAAATAAAAGAAAATAAGATTATTTCCTTTCCACAAAATTCTTTTCTTATGTGGTATATTTTTATTTTCCTTTCAGGACTGATAGTCTGAAATGTACTAATATTATTCTGATATTAAGTCTGTTTCCATATATTATTTTTTAAAAAAATAGATTCCTATATCTAGTTACTTTTAATAAAAAACAAGTAAACAGTAAGGACAGAAATTAGGATTTTAATTTCATTAAACAAGAGAAACAAAACTATGCAATATTTGGAAACTTCAATCTTCCTCTTCCTCCCCACCAAAAGATGATAATATTTTAAAAATGTCATTCGGTGTCAAGTTGCATGTCATATTTTCTTCTTGCAACTGATGAGAAGTCCAAAATGGAGTCTGTCCAACATTTACCTGACTCACAGAATTATTGTCCGTATGCAAGAGGAATATTGGGAATCGGAGCTCCCCAGAGATGTGGTGAAATATGAAGGAGAAGGGGATAAAAACAATAAATAATTTTGCACAATAATTTTAATGAGATGCTAATTTGAGATAAAATAGGACAAAGAAAAAAGTAAGCATGAAATTCTGCTTAATGATTTTAACAGAAAGTTGAAAATGTTGAACAATTTTAAGAGAAAAATATATAGAGGAAATAGGAAATATTTGTACTTCCTTTTCCATTTGCCCTTTTAGGAAGTTATTTTCTCTAGTTAATTTTTGAACTTCCTTTTCCATTTGCCCTTTTAGGAAGTTATTTTCTCCAGTTAATTTTTTGAACTTCCTTTTCCATTTGTTCAATTTTCCTTTTCAAAGAGATGTTCTCATC
>CM053769.1:236797888-236823295 GCA_028658325.1 Potorous gilbertii
TTCTGGTTTGCCTCTGCCACTGTAGGAGGAATCCCCCTTAGCTATTTTCCTCATCTCAGGTGTTATGAGACGACTGGCCTCCTTCTGCTGTTTCTGCTGATCTGGGACTTTTCTGAGGAAATATTTTATGGTTCTTTCACGGTCATCAAGGGGGGAGGAGAGAGCATTTACTGATCACTCCGCCATCCTGGCTCCCGGAAGTTCAAGGAGGTGACTTACCGAAGTTTGGTCTTCAGACTGAAGGTCTCAGGAGTTGCTGCGCTGATATATGGCTCTCCGTGGCTCTCATTGACTGGGTTCGGCTTGTCTCCCACCCTCGGTGCTGCTCCTCTGGTTCTGCCCACAGCTCAGGTTTCTCGAGTCCCTTCTGCTCCGCTGCGCTGGCCACGCTGCGCTGTGTGCTGTGGGCTCACCCCCGCAGAACAGACCTTTCCCGTGGATCCTCCAGTCTAACGTGAGCTCCAAAACTGTCACCTTCTGTCTCCCACTGGATTCCACACCTCCAAACTTTGGTCAGATTCTCCTTTCGGAGGTACCTGGAGGAGTTTGTCCGAGAGCTTAGGTGAGTTGTTGCTCTCACTCCGCCATCTTGGCTCCGCCTCAAATAGGAAATATTTGGCAACAAATTACTATCTACTCGAAGGTTATCCTTGTCACTTGGTAATAAATACTAAAACTGTAAAAAGTTCAGTGTGCACAGAAGATAGTTTGAAGGTAATTGCAGGTAGGGGCCTGGTATATAAAAAAGTTTATATTACCTCATGCTTTTAGAATTATAGTTCATATGGATGGATTTTAATAAGATATTAGTCAAAATGAAAAAAATATTAAATGAAAGTTCATAAATGATGCCTACTAGATGAATTTAGAAAAACCAGTTTGGTGAAGTTGAGGGCTTTTAATCATGAATTAGGCTGAATGATTCAAATTCAAGTTGCCACCTAGCACATACACATTTTGAAGCATCATTTAGTTGTCGTTGGTTTGGTTTCTTTCCTTTCTGGACCTCAGTTGCCTCATCTTTAAAATGAGAGATTTGGACTTGATGACTTATGTGTCCCATGCCAGTTTCATATCTGTGGTGCAAAGAACAGAATAACCTCATTGGTGTCAGTATATATGAAAACACCTTGGGGTTTTTATACATTTTCTTATCTAATACCTTAAAGGGGGTATGCAGGCTCAACTACACAACTATTTCAGGTTTGTCCTAGATCTTTTTGCCCTTTTCCCTTCATTAGGATCCACCTCCCTGGCCTTGCTCTCTAGATTATTTCAGAAAAACAGCCCAATCTTCTTGCAGCATCAGCCCTTGCTTTCAAAGTGTTGCTGGTCCTTTTCTCCTTCCTTTCTTCCCTTCAGATATCCCCAACCTGGGCAGGATTCCAAAAGCCTTTGCCTTGAGGTCTGAGAGGACTGCACATCTCTTCCCCAACTCCTGCATCCAGAGAAAGAGGAAAGAATCAGCAAAGATATCAACAAAGGGACACCGTCCCTCTTTGCAGCTTAGGGACAGCTCTCAAGCAATCTATTTTCCAAAGGGCCTTTAAAGAGTCTTGCTGCCTATCTTGCATTTCTAATTCAATATCCTATAATTTTCTGGCAACCAGGTTACATAATCAGGTATTAGTCCATTACGAGGTAAAGCTTATCATTCAAAAACAAATTACAGTTCTCCTTTTCAGCTCCGTTCTTTCCCATAAGCCCCAGATGTGATAGTCTTTCTTGTCAGTCAACACTCAGAAAATGGCTAAATCATCTGAAATATGGATTTCTACTATGACTTCAGGAAAAATAGACCCTACTCATCCTTAAAATTATCATTCCACAAACCCACCAAAATGTTTAACCCTCAAAATTACTCCATTTTTATACAAACAGCAGTAAATTAGTTCCTCTAAACCTCTGCAATAAACCAGCTGAAAATGAGGAGCAAAATGAAAATGTTTTTAGAGTTGTGGTAGTAGATTCTGACACCATACCTTTTAAAAACAATGTTTGCTTATTATTATGAGATCAAGTAATGGGGAAGGGGGGGTTGGTTAGCCCAGAACAAAAAAAAAGTATAATTAAGACTTAAGTTTTGAAGATTCCTTCAAGTTTAATTAAACCTTCCATAACCTGATGAGCAAGTTTCCAATTAAGAACTTCTAACAAAAGCATAACTATGGTATATTTTCTTTTCTATTAAAGAGGCCATTCCCCTGACTACCTTTTAAAGAGGCCTATTTACCGAGTGGGCATTACCTCACTTTAAGTGAGTACCTGAAAAGGCATTAGCCTAAAAGCCCTCAGTCTCCCATTGCATCCTGAGCCATCTCCAGTCATCCTGATGAATATCTGTTCACTGGATCCAGATGGCCCAGGAGGAAAAAGTAAGACTTAGTGACCTTGCAAAGCCCTCCCTCACTCAAAACAAAGTCAAGTGCAAATCATGTCATCATTTCTCTGATGTCATGGTCCTCTTTGGAAACAAAGGACGAACACAATAACCTGTTGTATGAGCTCTGACGTACTGGTTCTGGCTTCTCCAGACCAGGAAATAAATACATTAAGAACTAGAATGCCTTGGGATGGTCAAATTAAACTCCTTTGGCCTGGTTAACTTTGGGTACTTTATGTGCAGGACTGATTTGTTCTCTATTACATTACTCAGGTAATTGATCAGTGTTTGTATTTCTGGTTTCCACTTCAATAATGGCTCAATCCATGTTTCCTTTATATACAAGATACCATAGATTAAATTCCATCCATCTTTTATCCATATGGTCAAGTTCATAAAACTGGAGAAATTTAAGCATTTTGGCACTATCCAGATACTTGATAATTTTACTGAAGGACTAGAGACCAATTTTATCCAAGCAAAAAGTGACAGATAATAAATAACCATAAAGAGATTGTAATCAGATCATAGAAGTTTCTCCCCAGAATATGCATAAGATGTAGTGACCACACTTTCAATAACTTCTTATATTCAAGACATCCAGAGAGAACTTCCAAAATGAAACTTTCATCTTATTAATATTGACAGTTGTTAAAATGGAAGGCATATCTTCGAGAACATGATCAAGACTTGTCAGTTTCAGCACTAAATTTGTTCAATGGTTGAATTACAGATTTGATACATTTATTAAAAGAGGTCATCTTTGCAGTGAAAAATTCTTAGATCTTGCCTCACCTGTGAAACCTGGCTGCTGGTCCTGCCCCCTCTCCACTTGTTAGTGCCCTCCCTTAGCAGGAATCTCATTTGAGTGCCACAGTGGCTATATAATTTCATTGATGTAGATGCTCTCTCCACTCATGAAGATTCATGCTACGACTTCATATTTTTGTATCCATGACCTCCATAAATTCTCTGCAGGGGCGTTATCAATCAGGTTGAGGACTTTTCTCTGATCTTTTTATGTGACTGTGGATAGTAATGGAAAAACTGGGCCGGGCATCAGTTATTCCTCCTTTTGTGCACATGATTTGACTACCTTCTTCCTTTGTTGTATCTTTTTCTGGTAATATCCTTGAAGAGGCTTCTTCTGTGAAATTTTATTGCAGTGTATTCAATTCCCTACTTGGTAATTGACCATGTCCAAGTTTTCAACTCACCCCCAAAGGGTAGTCTTGAATTTAGCCTACCTACTACTACTATTTTAAAATCTTTAAAATTCTATATAAATTTAGATTTATTTATTTATGATGATAATTTTCATGATCACTAATTTAATACCTACTTAATAAGGTCCTATTATATTCAAGTCCATGCTTTCAAAGAGCCTGCAGCTTAGCAGGAGAAATACCTCTTATAAGCAAAGTAGACTGCGATGAGATAAAGGTGATATTTAGACAAAAAGTAGGGAGACAGTTCATTTTCAGGCTTAAAGTCCGCATAAGCAATTTAGTCACTCACTATGCCCAACAATTTCTTGAGTCTTACATTTTAGGTGTGTTAAACTCTTTAGACTCTGTTAGATACATAACTGAGGCAAAATTAGTTAAAGGTTTCCTAAAGCTGCTTAGGATCATGAGATCCTATGCGTTTGGATCTGGAAGGGTCTTCAGACACCTCACCTATTACAAATGAAGAAACTGAAACATATTTAAATAAAATTAAATTCACAAAACTCAGATGTCCTAAGGGGTTAGACGTTTGGGGAAGAGTTAAGGGTTCCTGAGAAGAAGCAGTGAAAACCTCAGAAATAAAAGTGGTAGTCTCAATGAGGCAGAGACTTGAATTATCCACCAAAGTGGGACAGCCCAGTTCCTGAATAATTGAAAGTCACTGTCAAAAAGGTGCTAGGTAAGCATTACAATACCTGGTTACCAGGTGTCACTTTTCTTTCCACCATTCTAAACCTGGCTTCCTCAACAATGAACTCTTCCTTACAGTTAGATCAGGAAAACTGTTGCTCAACAAGTAAATGTTAAAAGGTGACGAATATAAAGAAATTTTATGTAATATGTACACACACACACACAAGACAAGACAATGAGCATTTGTCTAGTGCCTGCTCTATGTACACTATCATGATAGGAACCAAAAATATAAAGATAAAATGAAAAACTGTCCCTATCCTCAAGCAGTTTAAATCATTTTTCTCCTTTGTGCTATTAATGATTGCTATAAAAAAGCCAACTGCTTTAACGGATATTCTTCATGGAATAGATCTACTATTTTAGCATCAAAAAGAAATTCAAAGTTTCATCTTTTCTAGATGGGGTTTGGTGTGTGAAAGCACAACAGGAAAAGAGAATAGAAAGAAATAAAACACACAGTCCTTTCTCTCTTACGAAAGAATCTCACAAGCTGATTTGCAAGGGATCTTAGACATTTTATGGTCCAAGATCCTACCCAGTTCTTGAATCCCCTCTATAACAAGTCATCTTTCTATTTTTCCTTGAATATTTCCAGCAATAATAAAATATTTCACAATGGAACAACTTTTTGTATATTGCCTAGTGTTAGGTTATTCTTCCTTATATTGAATTAAAATCGCCCTCTAAATTCTATGCACATTTCCTAGATCTCCCTCTGGTGTAAAAATCAATAAAGTTTTCCTTCCACATGGCAATTCTTCATATAACTAAAATGAGTTATCATGTCCCCCTAAGCCAAATCTTCCTTTCACCAAACTAAGTATCTCCAATTCCCTCAATTGGCATTCAAAGGAAACAAATTGGGGCAGGTAGGTGATACAGCACATAGAGCACCAGAGCAGGAGTCAGGAGGACCTGAGTTCAAATCTCACCTCAGACACTTGGCACTCACTAGCTGTGTGACCTTGAGCAACTCATTTAACCCCAATTGCCTCATACTGGGTCATCTACATTCATCCTAATTAATATATGGTCACTGGAGTCAGATGACTCTGGAGGAGAAGTGAGGCTGGTGACCTGCACAACCCTCCCTTGTGCAAAACAAAGTCAAGTGTAAGTCATATCATTATTTCTCTGATGGCATGGTCTTCTTAAGCAACGAAAGATGAACACACACATACACAAAGGAAACAAATAAGGCCTCTTCCTATCATGGTTGGGCTACTCCAGGTGCCAAATAAAGGTTGTCAATAGCCCTTTTACAACACAGTGTCCATAAAATCTCAGAGAATCATGAGAACATCTACCATCTTCTCTCCCTCTGACACAGTACATAGAATAACAACAGGAGTTTATTAATGCTGTATGGCCTGAAGAGAAAATGCTTGAAGAGACCTATGGTATGAGAGTGATGAACACACTTGATTTCAGATCACACAATTATTTCCCCTTCATTTTTAATCTTTTACTTGATTAGGGTACATGACATTTCCCCATAGATCTTTTTTTCTCTCCCCTACAGAAGAGCTAAAAGATCCTTGAATATTATAATTTAGTCCCACAACAATAACTGATTCAGTTGTAGGTGGGGCATTATGATAATATAGATCAGTTTCTTCATCATTTCTATTTGGTTTCCACTTTCATCCTTATGTCTATGTATACTTTGAGAAAGGCATTGTGACAGTATCTGTATTGCTATTTTGTTTTAGTTGTCTTTTGTTGGTATATACATTTACCTTTCTTATATTTCTCTTTGTTGAGGTATTTGAAAAGAAATTTTTTTTCAGGTCGGGTTTTCCTTGTAGGAACACTTAATATGCTTTTTTTATTGAACATTCAGAATTTTTCATTGATGGTTAGGCTAATGCTTTCAGGTTAGTTTACCTTGGAGTGTATCTTAAGCTCCTTTGCTCTTCATAACACATTATTACATTCACTCCTGTGGCTTTGTGTGTGCAAAACACTTTTCTGTAATATTAAAAGGTTATATTAAAGTTTATCTTAAAAGTTTTTCTAATTAACTCCTACAGAATTTATTGTTTGTGCATGGAATTGTTCAAATTAATCACTGTGTGGCTTGAAGTTTGGTGCATTGTTTTGTTGGGTTTTGTGTGTGTGTGTGTGTGTATTGTCAGGTTGTTTTCTGTCTTCAGAATTTCTGGTAAGTTTTCTTGTATTATTCCTTGAATAGTAATGTGTTCTAGTTTTGCTTTTTTGACTTATTATGTTCTTTTGTAAGATCTATACACTTTTAATTTTCTCTCTGCATTCTATCTTCAAGATTAATATACTTTGCTTATATGAAGATCATGCCTTCTTTTAACATAATTGTTTTTAACATCTCATCTTCCAGAATGTCCTTAACTTTTGTGTACTTGAACAAAAAAAAATCACACATATTCTCTTTTGTTTCTTTGTTGATTCATGTGTTCTTTTTCTAGTATACCAATTATTTCTGCTATATAGGCCAACAATTCAGCTTTGACAACACATATATTTTTTTCTTTTAAACCATCAAGGAATATCCTACTGTGGCTCCATGCAGTCTTAGAAAGCCATAAGGTCCTTTGCCTCAGCAAGTGTTGATCCATTTTCCATTGTCTTAAAACTTGTATTCATATACACAGATGTATATATACAGTGTATATATACATATATATACATACACACACACACATACATATATATAAGTCCTTTACATGACTTGGAGGCTATATTCTCTTCTGTTATTAACATCCATTTAAGTTCAAGGTCTTTAAATATTTTTTTTAATTCCTCCTGAGATCTTTCATAATTTTAGTCTCCTTCCCATCCCATACTCTTTTATTGATCACTTTCTGACTCCCTCCTCTTTGACTGTGGTTGTCTCTGTATATCAAAGCCATCTCAGTACCTTCCCATGATGGGATGTATATAGCCAGCATACATATTTCATCACCCAGAGTCCCTGCCTGAAGTAGTTTCTGAGGGAACAATTGAGAAATGGAGATGACTGAGTATATTAGGGATTGGGTACCAACCTCTGCTGTTACTTCATTGGTTTATATATCACTAAGGTGTTGGGTTTCTAAGGTGATGGATTTAGCTGAAATCACTTTTACCTCTTGAAAGATGTAATTTCAGTTTGGGAGAGATGTGAGATGTAATGAGGATGAAAAGATCTTATCTTCCACCTTAAAGTCTCAATTACTTACATTTTCTTATTGCTTAGTGATTTGGATGATGCTTCCCTTACAATCATTCTTTTAAAACATTAATGAATCATAGAATTATGCTACACAAAGAAGAAGAAAACATTTAAAGAAGTTATATAATTTAAAGCCGGGTCATACAGATATCAAATATAGAATTCAATCTTAGTATTCTTTTTTCTTTTTTTGTTTTTTGCTTGTTTTTTTTATTTTAAATGTTTGTTTATTTATTTTTCATTTTCAACATTCATTTCCACAAAATTTTGAGTTCCAAATTTTCTCCCCATCTCTCTCCTGCCCCACCCTGTAACACCATACATTCTGATTACTCCTTCACTCAATGTGCCTTCCCTTCTATCACACCCCTCCCTTCCCTTATCCCCATCTTTGCTCTTTTCTTGTAGGGCAAAATAGATTTCTACACCCTATTACCTGTATTTCTTATTTACTAGTTGTATGCAAAAACATTTCTCAACATTTGTTCCTTGTACTTTGAATTCCAACTTCTCTCCCTTCCTCTGTCCCCACCCAGCCCCACTGAGAAGGCAATCAATTCAATATAGGCATATATGTGTAGTTTTCCAAAAGATTTCCATAATAGTCATGTTGCAGAAGATTAACTATACTTCCCTCCATCTTACTGTGCTCCTCATTTATTCTATTCTCTCTTTTGACCTTGTCCCTCCCCATAAGTGCTTACTTCTAATTATTCCCTTCTCCCATTTGCCCTCCCTTCTATCATCCCCTCACCCTATTTGTCTCCTTCTCCTCTACTTTGCTGCAGTGTGATATAGATTTTCATACTAAATTGAGTTAGCATGTCATTCCCTCCTTAAGGCAAATGTGAAGGGAGTAAGCTTCACTTTTTCCCTCTCACCTCCTCCCTTTCCTTCTCTATTGAATAAGTTTATACTTGCCTCTTTTTGAGTGATAATTTGCCCCACTCCATTTCTCCTCCCAATATTTTACTCTCTGACGCCTTAATTTTAATTTTTAGATACCATTCCTTTTTACTCAATGCACCCTGTGCTGTGTATATGTGTGTACACCTTGAGTGTGTGTATGCGTATAAACCCTCTAACTACCCAAATATTGAGAAAAGTCTCAAGAGTTACAAATATTATCTTTCCATGTAGGAATATAAACAGTTCAGCTTTAGAAAGTACTTTATGATTTCTCTTTCCTGTTTACCTCTTCATACTTTTCTTGATTCTTATGTTTGAAAGCCAAATTTTCTTTACAGTTCTGGTCTTTTCATCAAGAATGCTTTAAAGTCCTCTATATCACTGAATGATCATTTTTTTCCCCTGAAGTATTATATTCAGGTTTGCTGGGTAGGTGATTCTTGGTTTTAACCCTAAATCCTTTGATTTCTGGAATATCATATTCCAAGTCCTTCAATTCTTTAATGTAGAAGCTACTAGATCTTGTGTTATCCTGATTGTATTTTCACAATACTTGAATTGTATTTTTCTGGTTGCTTGCAATATTTTGTTCTTGATCTGGGAACTCTGGAATTTGGCTACAATATTCCTAGGAGTTTCTCTTTTTTGGATCTCTTTCAGGAGGTAGTCAGTGAATTCTTTCAATATGTATTTTACCCTCTGGTTCTAGAACATCAGGGAAATTTTCCTTGACAATTTCATGAAAGATGATGCCTAGGCTCTTTTTTTGATCATGGCTTTCAGGCAGTTCCATAATTTTTAAATTGTCTCTCCTGGATCTATTTTGTTGTTCTTCCAATGAAGTATTTCACATTATCTTCTATTTTTTTCATTCTTTTGGTTTTGTTTTGTAATTTCTTGGTTTCTCATAAAGTAATTAACTTCTATCTGCTCCAGTTTAATTTTTAAATAGCTATTTTTTTCAGGGAGTTTTTGAACCTCATTTTCCATTTGGCTAATTCTGCTCTTTAGAGCATTCTTCTCCTCACTGGCTTTTGGGGAGCTTTTTATCATTTGAGTTAGTCTGTTTTTTAAGGTGTCAATTTCTTCGCATGTTTTGGGTCTTCTTTAGCAAGCTATTGACTTGCTTTTCATGATTTTCTTGCATTGCTCTCATTTTTCTTCCCAATTTTTCCTCTACCTCTCTTACTTGATTTTCAAAATTCTTTTTAAACTCTTCCATAGCCTGAGATCATTGCATATTTATTTTGGAGGTATGCATGCAGAAGCCTTGATTTTTTTAGGTCTTCTTCTGAAGACCTGAATTGTTCTTCTTCATCTGAAAGAATGGAAGGAAATATCTGTTCAGCTAGAAAGTAACCTTTTATTGTCTTGTTCTTTTTCCCTTTTGGGGGCATTTTCTCAGTCAGGTACTTGACTTTTGAGTTCATTTTCAGGGCCAAGTTCAGGGCTGAGATTCAAATCAATTCCTCAAAGGGCTTTAGGCAGAGGTCTCCCAGGGATGCCACTCAGGACTGAGATTCAGATCAGCTGAAAAATGGAAGCTGCCACTGAAGTGGCTGGAGGGGATACAGACCATGTTCCCCTCTCCTGGGTGAAGGAGCCTTCCCATTGATCTTTGTAGCTGTCTGTGGCATTTGTGGGTTAAGCAATCTGGGAATTGTTGTTGCTAGTGGCTACCTGAAGTCTGTTCATGGTCCTGTCCCTGCCACAACAGGGTGCACTCCCTCCTTTTTTCTTTTTTAAAATTGATTTATTCATTTTCTGTTTTCAACAATCACTTCCATAAGTTTTAAATTTTATCTCTCTTCCTTCCCCCTCCCACCCTGAGATGGCATGAAATTTATATGGGTTCTACACATACATTCTTATTAAATACATTTTCACATTGGTCATGTTGCACAGAAGAATTAAAATGAATGGGAGAAATCATGAAAAAAAAAACATAAGAGAAAACTATCTGCATCATTTTCCATTCCCATTCCATAGTTCTTTCTCTGGATATGGATGGCATTTTGCCTCAAGAGTCTTCTGGGGGTTGGGGGACAAAACAGAGATTGTGGAGTGAGAGCAACTACTCACCTAAGCTCCTAGACAAACTCCTTCAGATACCTCTAAAAAGAGAGTCTGACCAAATTTTGGAGGTGCAGATTCCAATAGGAGACAGACTGTGGCAGATTCACAGACCAGGACAGACTGGAAGGTCAATGGGCAGGATCGGTTCCACATGAGTGAGCCCATAGCACACAGTGCAACTCATCCTGCTTCAGCATGGCCAAGCAGGAAACTCCTGAGGCAGCCTAAGCCAGTGGCAGCATGGTAGAATGTCAGAGTGGCAGCCCAGGGTAGGAGACCAGAGGAGTCAAGCAAATGACAGTTGCTGAGCCCCAGGTATCAGTCACAGGAAATCCTGAAACTTTCAGCACTCAAATTAAAAGTCACCTACTTGAAATTCCGGGAGCCATAATGTTGAAGTGATGGATAAATGTTCTCTCCCCATCCCCTTGTTGACATAGAAAGAACCATAAAATACTTGCCAGGAAAAATCCTGGATCAGTGGAATTAGCAGAAGGGGCACACAGTTTCATAACACCTAAGGCTAGGAAAATAGCTAAGGGGGAATTCTTCTTACTGTGGCAGAGGGGAACCTGAAGGAGAGTAGCCCCAGGGGGATGGAAAATGACACTAGGACTCAGGTGTGCCTAAGTGCTCCAGGGGAAATGGGAAGACAATTGGGCAGCCAGGATCACCAAACCCTGAGCTTGCCTTTGCCTCAGTTCAACTGAAGATATCTCCTGGGACAAGACTACCCCTTCCCCACAATTAACAAGCTAGCCCCAGGGATGATTGGGGAAACACAAAACAAAAAGAATGAAAGGCACCTGTCCTTAGCTTTCACATATCAGTCAGCTCAATAACTGGTTCTCCAACTTCTAACTGAAAGAACCAGAAGCCACAACACACAAAGCATCACCATCATGAGCAAGAAGAAGCAAAGCAAGGGGAAGAACTACAGAATTTTCTGTAGGGAAAAGGACCAAAACATAAATGCCAAAGAGGTTAGGAGTGAGACTCTACTCCCAGCTGAAACTTCAGAAAGAATTATGAACCACTCCCATGCACAAACAGCTCTCCTGGAACAGTTAAAGAATGAAATGGAAGAAAAACTGACCAATTATTTTAAAAGCATGAAAAACGAATTCTATGAAGAGAACACCTCTTTAAAAAGGAAAATTGAACAAATAGAAAAGGAAGGACAAAACCCTAACTGAGAAAACTGGAAAAATGGAAATGGAAGCACAAAACCTAACTGAGAAAATTGGACAACCAGAAGAAGAAGCACAAAACCTCACTGGGAAAATTGGACAAATGTATAAGGAAATACAAAAACTAACTGGAGAAAATAATTCCTTAAAAAGAATAATTGGACAGATGGAAAAGGAGACACAACAGTTAACTGAAGAAAACAATTTGATAAAAATTAGAATTGGGCAAGTAAAAGCTAATGACTCTATGAGACATCAAGAATCAGTCAAACAACATCTAAAGAATGAAAAGACAGAAGAAAATGTAAAATATCTAACTGGAAAGACAACTGGCCTGGAAAATAGATCCAGGAGAGAAAATTTAAGAATTATTGGCCTACCAGAAAGCCAAGATGAAAAGAAAAAGAGTCTGGACAGTATCTTCCAAAAAAATCATCAAGGAAAACTTGATCTAGCCCAGAAGTGCTAGATCCAGAGGGCAAAAGAGTCATCAAAAGAATCAACCATTCACCTCCTAAAAGGCATCCCAAA
This sequence comes from Potorous gilbertii, assembly GCA_028658325.1. Taxonomy (NCBI): domain Eukaryota; kingdom Metazoa; phylum Chordata; class Mammalia; order Diprotodontia; family Potoroidae; genus Potorous; species Potorous gilbertii. The sequence goes on from CM053769.1 coordinate 236,810,093, forward strand.
CTAAAAACACCAAGAAATATTGTTGCCAAATTCCAGAACTATTAAGTGAAGGAAAAAATGATACAGGCAGCCAGATGGAAACCAATGAAATATCAAGGAGCTACGGTCAGGATCACACAGGACCTTACAGCTTCTACATTAAAAGATTAAAGGAATTGGAATATGATATTCCATAAGGTAAAGGAGCTAGGAATACAACCAAGGATCAATTACCCAGCAAAGTTCAGCATAACAGTTCAGGCAAGGAGATGGACATTCAATGAAATTAGGGATTTCCAGACCTTCCTAACAAAAAGGCCAGAACTCAATAAGAAATTCAATCTCCAAATGCAGGTCTCAAGGGAGGCAAAAAATGTAAATAGGGGAAAAGAAAAACTTGTCACTCAATTTAGGCAAATGATTTACCTCCCTACAAGGGAAAATGATATTTGTTAATCTTCAGAATTTTACATCTATTATGAAATATAAAAGAGATATACATAGATAGAGGGAACAAGTAAAAAGTAAATGATGTGATGATAAAAATGTAATTTAAGGGTGCAAAGGGGTTGTAGCAGGAGGTATTAAAAGAAGGAAGAAGAAAATGGTAAATTACATCACAGGAAAAAGAAGAAAATTATATTATAGTAGAGGGAAAGAGGGGAGGGAGATGAGCATTGCTTGAGAGGTACTCTCACCTGATTTGGTTCAAGGTGGGAACAACAAGTATATAAATCTAACTAGCTCTATAGGCAGGAGGAGGGGTAGGGGGAAGAAAGGGGAGGGGATGTTAAAAAGGGAGGGGAAGTTAAAAGGGAGGAAAGAAGTAGTAAGTGTAAAGGAAAGTAAAAGGGAGGGGGCCTGAAAGGAGGAAGGGAAGACTGTAGGAGGTGGTGGTCAAAAGTGAAAACTCTATTGAGGAAGGGAGACCAGAGAACTAAAAGCACAAGTGGTGGGAACGAGGATAGAGGGAAAGATGTAGATTGTAATCAAAACTGTGAATGTGAATGTAATGAACTCTCCCATAAAAGGGAAAAGGATAGCAGAATGGATTAAAATTCATAATTCAACAATATGTTGTTTACAATAAACATATTTGAAATGGGGGAATACACACAGGGTAAAGGTAAAAGGTTTGAGCAGAGAATATTGTGCTTCAATTGATGTGAGAAAACCAGAGGTAGAAATCCTAAACTCAGAAAAAGTAAAAGCAGAAATAGATGTAATCAAAAGTGACAAGAAAGGAAACTATATCCTGCTAAAAGGCACCATAGACAATGAAGCAATATCATTGCTAAACATGTATGCTCCAAGTGGTATAGCATTCAAATTCTTAGAGGAGATGTTGGGGGAGTTGAAAAAAGAAATTTTACAGCAAAATTATACTAGTGGGGGACCTCAACCTCCCCCTCTCTGAACTTGATAAATGTAACCTCAAAATAAACAAGAAATATGATAAGGAGGTTGAGGAAATTAAAACAATAATTAGAAATTAGTTTGCCCACCCTTATGCCCATAAATCTGACAATCGAAATGAGATGAAATGTTTTAGGTCCTTGTATTCCTGTGAAGGGCTAAGTCTATCAGAAACTGTCCTCATGCACTCTTGGTGTTACTGTGTATGATGTTCTCCTGGTTCTGCTCATTTCACTCAGCACCAGTTCATATAAGGTTTTCCAGGTTTTTCTAAAGTCTATCTGTCCCTAACATAGCAAATATGTCTCATAACAAAATAGTATTTCATTAAATTCATATACCACAACTTGTTCAGCCACTCCCCAACTGAGGGGCATCCCGTCAATTTCCAGGTCTTGGCCACCACAAAAAGAGCTGCTATAAATATTACTGTATGTGAGTCCTTTTCCCATGTTTATGATCACTTTGGGATGCAGCCCTAGAAGCAGTATTGCTGGGTCAAAGGGTATGCACATTTTTATAGCCCTTTGGGCATAGTTCCAAATTGCTCTCTAGAATGACTGGATCAGCTCACAGCTCCACCAACAATGAATTAGTGTTCCAACTCACCGGCATCTTCTCCAAAATTTATCATCTTCCTGTTTTTTCATACTAGCAATCTGGTAGATATGATGTGGTATCTCAGACTTGTTTTCTTTTTCATCTTTCTAATCAATAGTGATTTAGAGAATTTTTTCATATTACTATAGACAGCATTAATTTCTTCCTTTGAAAACTGCCTGTTCATATCCGTGGACCTTTAATCAACTGGGCAATGATTTGTATTCTTATAAATTTGACTCAATTCTCTATATATTTTAGAAATAAGGCCTTTATCACAGACACTGGTTGTAAAAATTCTTTCCCTGTTTTCTGCTTCCCTTCTATCTTGGTTGCATTAGCTTTTTTTTGTATAAAAATTTCTCAATTTAATGTCATCAAAATTATCCATTTAGCATTTTATCATGTTCTCTATCTCTTGTTTGGTCATAAATTCCTCCATAAATCTGACAAATACACTATCCTTTGCTCACCTAATTTTTTATGGTATGAGATTTTATACCTAGATTGTATAACCATTTGGACTTAATTCTTGTGTACAGTGTCAGGCATTGGTCTGTGCCCAGTTTCTGCCACACTATTGTCCAGTTTTCCAAGCAGTTTTTACCAGAGAGTTCTTATTCCAGAAACTGGGGTCCTTGGGTTCATCATAAAGTAGACTACTATAATCATTGACTTATTGTGTCTTGTGTATCTAACATATTCCACTGATCTACCCCTCTATTTCTTAGCCAGTACCAAGCTGTTTTAATGATTGTGGCTTTATAATACAATTTGAGATCTGGTATGGCTAGGCCACATTCCCTAGAATTAGTCCCCAATCTGTTACTTTTGTTGTTGATATGACCAATTATGCAGACAGTTTACCTAATAATGAACCAGCCCTGCATTCCTGTTGTAAATCCTACCTGATCATAGTGTATTATTCTCATTATAGATTGCTGTAATATAACATATAATTTTTTTCATCTATAGTTATGGAAACTGGTGTATAATTTTCTTTCTCTGCTTTTGCTCTTCTCAGTTTAGTTATCAGAACCCTTTCTTATTTAAAAAAGGATTTGGTAGAACTCTTTTTTTGCTAATTATCCCAAACAGTCAACATAGTATTGGAATTAATGGTTCTTTAAATGTTTGAAAGAATTCACTTGCTCTGAAGATTGTCTTGAATCACTGTATTGCTAAGAAGAGCTAATTCTATCATAATTTATCATCGCACAATGTTGTTTTTACTTTTTCTTCACCAAATGTTCTCCTGTATCTGCTCAATTCACTCAGGATCAGTTCATGTAAGTTTTTCTGCCATGTACCTGATCATCATTTCTTATAGAAAAAGAATATTCCAATACTTTCATATACCACAACATGTTCAATAACTTCCCAATTTAAGGATATCCCCTCAATTTCTAATTCTTTGCCACCACAAAAAAGTTGCTATAAATATTTTGTACCTGTGGGTCCTCTTCCCTTATTTTATGATCTCTTTGCTATACAGACCTAGTGGTGGCTTTTCTGAATCAAAGGGTATGTGCAGCTTCATAGCTCTTTTGGGCATACTTCCAAATTGTTCTCCAAAATTATTAGATCAGTTAACAACTCCACCATCAATGCATTAGCAATCACCTCATTTTATAAATGAGGAAACTGAGACCAGAAGAAATTAATTTACACGAAGCTACATCGTGTTAGAGGAGAGAATCAAGTCAGATCTTTCTGATTCCAAGTTCAGCCATCTGTTGTCCACATAACAATATTTCTCATTAACCACTTATCAGTACACTTCTGGGTCAGCAGTGAGATTGCTCATCTGATAGTTCTATGAAATTGATTGATTACATTTTAGCAACCATACAAGTAATCAAATGTGGATTGCAAAGCAAAGTCAATCTCAACTATTCAGACTGCAAGAGTTTTAGGCAGTTAAGTGGTTCAGTGGATAGAACACTGAGACTTACAAGAAGATAAACAGTTCAAACTTGACCTCAGATTCTTACTAGCTATTTGATCCTGGGCAAGTCACTTAATCTCTGCCTGTCTCAACTTTCTCAGATATAAAAAGGGGATGATGGTAGGTCCTACTTCACAGAGTTATATGAAAATCAAATGAAGCAATTTTTGTTAAATGTTTAATACAGTGCATGGCACATAGCAGGCACTTAATAAATCTTTGTCTCCTTCCCTTTTCCTCTGTAATCTTTTATTGATATTTATGAAAATACCATTGTTCCTCTTCTCATGTATACCTAGAGCCTTTCATCCTCCCTAGTGAAAGACCTTGAATGTCATTCTGATTAAATTTTTTCTATTTTTGTTTTTATTCTCTTTGACCATGTGTCCAGAGTGTTTAAAATTGTGATGCGATTGCGAACATACAGTTTGATAAAATAAAATATTGTAAAGAAATCAAATCATGATATCATAAAAGTCAGCATGGCCTTGTTGGTAGGGCATGAGAGCTCTAATCAGGAAAACCTGGGTTCAGATACCAACTGTGATATTTACTAAATTTGTGACCATATGCAAGTCACTAAATCATTCTATTCCTTGGTTCCTTTTTTGTAAAATGAGAATATGAACTAGGTGACCACTAATGATCCTATAATTTTGTTTACAATGGATGTCAAAATATTGGAGGTCTGTCTAGCATCTGCAATGGAAATTCATTAACATTAGATTGTCGGCTCACTGATGGCATATTTGATGTTAGAGGCTTTAGGGGTTCCCAATCACTGTTAAAATTAAAAAAAAAAACTTTTTTTGTCTTTCAAACTTTTTATCACTTGTCTCCAACCTATCTTCCTAAACTTTTTTCATATTAATAACCCCTCAATGTATTCCTTATTTTAACCAAAATGACTTTTATAAATATTTTTATTCACTTATTTGCTGATCTCTTACCTCTCCCACTTTTCCCAGTACAATGTAAGCTCCATAAGGACAACAACACTTTCAGTTTTGTCTTTGTATGCCCAATGTCTGGCACAGTGTCTGTCACATAACATGTCCTTAATCAATGTTTGTCAAATTCAGCCATATTTTGAGTGCCTTTGTGGGAATTATTCTGTACAGAAGACTAGTGACTTTATGATTAGGCTGATGTCCTTGACATGGGTTCTGTGAGATCCCAGAAACAATATGAGGCAGAAAATATGTAGAGAAAGTAAAATATGCCCAATTTTTCTTTCTCTAAATATTATTGTTTGATTAAATAGTCAACTAGTCTGGATAATTCATTGGAATTTGTTTTGTGGCTTTCTGAAGCTCTTAACAACATTATGTTGGTCATCATAGAATTTTGCATTATGTCTTATCACCTTTAGTTGGTGCTAAAGACAGGAACTACTTCCTTTAAAATGAGACAACTCCATGAATGCTTAACATAGTGAGTGCTATGTATACACTAGAACCTCAGTAAACTTTTTTGAGTGAATAAAGCTCTTAAAATGTCATCTTTGGTCATCTTAGATTGATAGACAAATTATTGAACCAGTAATCACTGACACAACAAATCTTAAGTTGCATTAAGCACCAATTCAATCATAACTGATGTCCCCAAAGCACTCCAGGGTTGCAAAATACCTCATTCCAATTCAATAAGTATAATAAAATATGATTAGTTAATAATAAATATATTACATAATATAAAATATAATTAATTAGATTAACTGATTAATAAAATAGCCACTAACAACATGGATGATAAGAAAAGTCCTCTTCTAGGATGTGGCATGAACTGAAACTTGAAGGGAATTAGTACCCAGGGTGGAATTGAGGGGAAAAGAGCATTCAAAGCAGAGAAGATAGGCATAGAAGCAGAAAATGAACTATTATATATGGAAAATAGGCTTTCTTTGCAGGAGTGTAGTGACTAAGGTGAAGTAATAATGTGTGATTAGTTAAAAATATGTACAGTGAAGGTTTCTGAATGCCAAACATGAGTTTGTACTTTATCCTTGAGGCAATAGTTTACTGCTGTAGCTTTCTAAACCAGGTAGAGCCATAATTAGAACTATCTGTTTTGGAACACGGCAACTGTGTAGAAGATAGATTGGAGATCAAAGAGACTAGAAGCACTGAGATAAATCATATTAGTACACCAAAATGAGAGAGGATGAACAAAGATACTGAGTGTGTGAGGGAATGGAAGTGGAAAGATTCAGGAAATGATGTGAAATTAGAATTGTCAAGATTTGGTAATTAAATGAATATGGGGAATAGAGAGTGAGGGAGAGTGAAGAGTCAAGAATGTCACTGAGGATGGGCATTTGGGACCTTGGACAGAAATAAGGGAGTAAATTATCTATAATATCCTTTCATCATAGGAGCCATTTAAAGTAAACAGTAAATTCTTCACTTTAAAGGTAAAATGTACATAGGAAATCAGTGGCAGAATCAGGATTCAAACCCAAGTCAACCAATACCAGTTCCAATCTTCTTTCCTTTATAAGATAACAGATACCACCACCACCAATTGTCTGACTGACTCTCTCTCTCTCTCTCTCTCTCCCTCTCTCTCTCTCTCTCTCTCTCTCTCTCTCTCTCTCTCTCTCTCTCTCCCATCCTCCCTTCCTCCCTACCTGCTTCCTCCCCAACATCTCTGTGTCACACAAACACACTCAGGATGAGTAACCTGAGTAGATAAACTATTCCTTGCTGCTTTTTAAATGCCAGGGCAGCAATAACCATCATTTGCTCTTTACTTTCTCCCTTGACAGATTGAAACACAAAGAAGTTGAAGGAAAGAGGGATTCCATTAGAAACCCTGAGCTTTCCAAGTGGAGTAATAGTGCCAAGTGCAAGTATTATTTCAAACCGAATCCCAAAAAATGAATCTTATGTAACCATTCTATCAATATTATCAAATTAATAAATTATTTATCAAAATAATAATATAAATTTTATGAATAGCATACATATTGACCAGAGAGCACACTACCTTTTTGGAGAATCACCTCTTTCAAATGAAAACACTGAAAGGAATAAAAGGCTTGATATTTGCCTTACTACATTAAGGAAAGTCACTGGGGGAGGAAGGAAGATGGCGGAGTAGAAAGACACACATACTCTAGCTCTTCCGCCCCAGACCATAAAATACCTGTGAAGAAAGACTTTCAATGGATTCTGGAGCAGCAGAGGCCACAGAGTGATGGTGTGGAGGAGATTTCCAGCCCAGGGTGACCCAGAAGGCCAAAAGGAAAGGTTTGTTGCACCAGACATGGAGGAGAGCACAGTCCAGCCTGGGCCAAGCAGTGCTCTGAGGAGGAGGGCATTGGAGGTGGAATCCCCAGAAGCAGTCATAGTGGTTCTCTGATCCCTCAGCCTACCAGCACCAAGGGCAGCTTCAAAGGCCAGCTAGAGAGCTTTTTCACCTCCATGACAAGGGAGCAGGGCCCTTACCTTGCCCCAATCCCAGGTGGCTATGTTGGCAGCGGCAGCAGGGCAGGCGTTGTAGTGGCTGGTTGTGGCCTGAGTAGGTAGCAGTCAATATCTATTGTTCCATTGTTGCAGTGCTCAGTGTAAAGCCCCTGGAGGAATTTAGCAGCTAATCCGAATCACAACCAAGCCCTGCCAGGGAGCAAACTCCTCTCCCTTGATTGTGCCACCATGGAGAAAATGAGATCTTACAGGTCCCCAGAGAATACCTCCTCTTGACAAATGACCCAAAAGTCAAGTAACTGGTTGGGAAAATGGCCAAAAAAGGGAAAAAAATAAGTCTATGTAAGGTTAATTCCTTTGTGAACATGTATTCTTTCCCATCCTTTCAGATGAGGCAGATCAATGTTTACCATCAGGGGAAGACATAAAAGTCAAGATTACTGCATCTAAAGCCTCCAAAATAAATATGCAATGATCTCAGGCGATGGAAGAACTCAAAATGGATTTTGGAAATGAAGTAAGAGAGGTGGAGGAAAATTGGGAAGAGAAAAGAGAGCAATGCAAGCAAATCATGAAAAGCAAGTCAACAGCTTGCAAAAGAAGATCCAAAAAATGCTGAAGAAAAAAAAAATCTTTCAAAATAGATTAACTCAATTGGCAAAAGAAGTCCAAAAAGCCAATGAGGAGAAGAATGGTTTAAAAAGCAGAATTAGCCAAATGGAAAAGGAGATTCAAAAGCTCACTGAAGAAAACAGTTCTTTAAAAATTAGAATGGAACAAATGGAAGCTGATGGCTTTATGAGAAACCAAGAAATCACCAAAAAAAATCAAAAGAATGAAAAAATAGAAGATAAGCTGAAATATTTTATTGGAAAAACAATTGACTTGGAAAATAGATCCAGGAGAGACAATTTAAAAATTATGGGACTGCCTGAAAGCCATTATCAGAAAAAGAGCCTAGACATCATCTTTCATGAAATTGTCAAGGAAAATTGCCCTACAGGACAAAAGAGAAGATGAGAATAAGGGAAGTGAGGGGTATTAGTAAGGAGGGCACATTGCTGGAAGGGGCAATCAGAATTCAAGGCTTTTGGGGGTAGAAGGAAGGAAGACATGCAGAGAAAATTTGGAACTCAAAATTTTTTGGAAATGATTGTTGAAAACTTAAAATAAATAAATTTTTTTAAAAAAGCAAAGTCACTTTTCTTCCCTGGATTTCACTATCTTTATCTGCAAAGCTGAACTAAATGAATGATTCCTCAGGTCCTTTTCAACTCTATATTTATGATCCTGTAATCCTAAGATAAGTTTCTTCTGAGTTTAAGGAAAGTTTCCTTGTTTTATTTTGTTTGTTATATGGGGGAGGAGTTCGTATTAAAAGATAGTCTTAGGTTTTGATGTGTAAGAGAGATCAGAAATATTGAATAAAATGTATTGAGAATAACTTTTCAATAAAGAAAAGTAAAAACATCTCCTTTTAGTTGACTCAAAATAATACAGAGAACAGTCTAGGTAAAACAGACATCATTAGAAACCTCTATATGTTTGTCTTCAGATTTGGAATATAATCTTTTTGAAGGAAAGGACTAACACTTTCTTGTTTCCTCCATTTATATACAATCTCTTTGGGTTTAGAGACCATCTCCTTTTTCAATTTGCATCTCATGGTTTAACATAACTCCAGGACATAAGAAGTATTAAACACTTTTTTTAATTCATTTATTGTTTTAGGTGATTATGTGACAAAAAACATCTAGACAATTTTGATCAGAATAATAATTTCTGTGTCAAGATAATAAAAAGTGAAATCAAAAGTTATCACTTGAAATGAAAAAAAACAACTTCCAGTTTATAAAGCAATAAATTATCTACCAGTATATCACAAAATCTGAATTGTTACAAAATTTGGTTCTACAATCTTATTGATGCTGGCACTACTTTCCTCAGGACATTTCCTTATCCCAAGTACTTCTTTTCTATCTCTTTCTGTCCATCTTCCATATGACATGTACCCAACATGATGGAAGTTTCCTCTAGTTATCTTCTCTAAATTCCAGAGATACTAATATATCACTTAATCAATTCATCTATTATTGCTAACTCCCTTTCACCATCATATCTGTCCATGAAAACATTTCCTTATGCCTTCCCTTATGGGTAAATCAGAAACATCTGGGAGGCATAGTGGATAAAATGCTGGACCTGGAGTCAAGAAGACTCATTTTCCTGAATTCAAATCTGGCTTTATATACTTGCCAGCTGTGTGACTCTGGACAAGTCACTTTCCTTCAACTTTCTCATCTATAAAAAGAATTGGAGAAAGAAATGGCAAAAGTATTTTTGCCTAGAAAACTCCAAATGGGGTCAAATAGAGTTAGACACAACTGAAAATGACTGAATAACAACAACAAAAGGGTTAGGCATTGTTGGTAATTAATTAGTTTTCTTCTTTTCCTACACAACCTACAACCTTCTCTGTGAGTCACCTGAAAATGGAGAAGCATTAGGAGGATATTGGCGTTCATTGAAATATCACATACTGTTTGCCTCTACAAAAATTCTAAGTAAATGAAAGACATCTTAGGCACTTGACCAAGGTACTAAGAGGGAATATTATAATATGAAACTTTTAAAAATTGGAAATTTTGTTTCCTGTTTTGTTTTTCAAAATCAGAATAGTAGAAGAAAAAATAGTTGAAGAAATGAAAGTGAAGAAAGAAAAAATTTTTTTAAATTAACAGATTGGTAAAAAGAAGCACAGAAAATCCTGAAGAAAAGAGCACCTTTGAAAGAAAGTTTGCCAAATGGCAAAAAGAGAAACAAAATTTGACTGATGAAAATAAGACCTTAAAATCAGACTTAGACAAATGGAAAAAGAAGTACAAAACTCATTTAAGAAGATCATTCCCCAAAAATTAGGAATGGGCAATTAGAAGCTAAAGACTCCTTGAGACATCACAAAACAATGAAATCAAAAGAATGAAAAAATAGAAGAGATGTGAAATATCTCATTGGAAAGAAGAGATTAAGGAAAATAGATTGAGAAGAGATCATTTAAGAATTGCTGGATTAACATAAAACAATGATCAAAGAGCCTAGACATCATATATCAAGAAATTATACAGGAAAACATCTCTGATATGATAGAATCAGACCATAAAATAAGCAGTGAAAGAATTCATCCATCTCCACCTGAAAGAGATCCAAAAATGAAAATTTCCATGAATATTATAACTAAATTGCAGAGCTACCAGATAAAAGAGAAAATGTTTCAAAAAGCCAAAAAAATCACTGAAATACTGTGGAGCTACAGTCAGCATCATACAAGATTTAGTAGCTACCCTATCAAAGGAGCAGCAAGTTTAGAATATCATATTCTGGAAGGCAAAAGAACTGGAATTACAAACAAGAATCACCTAGGCAGAAAAAAATGAGTGTACTTTTTCAAGGGAAATAAATAGACATGTATTGAAATAGAGGATTTTCAAGCATTTCTGATGAAAACAGCAAAGCTGATGAGAAAATTAGATTTTAAAATATTCAAGAGAAGGAAAAAAAGGAACTATGAAAAAGCAATCATAAGGTACTCAATGAAGCTACACTTTTATCTTTTAATAAAGGAAGATGAGACATGTATCTCCTAAGAATTTTATCATTATTAGGGCAGTTAGAAATACTCGAGAGAGAAAGATTGCAGGAGTGGGTTTATTATGTTGGGATGATATAAAAAAATGGCTAAAAGAGAAAGTGTCTTAGATGAGTGAGAAGAGATAGGAAAAATAGGGGGACATTATCTCACATAAATGAGTTTAATAAGGAAACGATTTTACAGTGGAGGTGAAAAACAGAGAGGAGTAGGCATCTAAAATGGGTTCAAAGAAGAAAAATATAAATATATACTCCGTAATAGAAATCTATCTTACCCAATAGGGAAGTAGGAAGGAAAGAAGATAAAAGAAAGGATGGCATAAAGAAGAAGGCAGATAAAAGAAAGCAGTGGTCCAAAGCAAAACAAACTTTAAATGTACAACAGGATAAAAAGGGAGAGCAGCCTAAATCAAAGGAAATAAAATTGAGATAAATGCATATTTAATTGTCATAACTGTGATTGTGCATGAGAGAAATACATCTATAAAATGGAAACTGGATACAGGATGCATCCAAAATCCAGCTATATATTGTTTACAAGAAACACATTCAAAACAGATTAACACACCAAGTTAAAACACAAAGCTGGAGCAGAATCCATTATGCTTCACTTGAAATAAAAATGTCAAGGGTACCAGTCATGATCTCAGATAAAGCAAAATCAAAAAATATATCTAAATAGAAAGGATAAACAAGGAAATTATATCTTGAAAAATGGAACTATAGACAACAAAGTAAAATTATTACTAAATATACATGCATTAAATGGTATAGCATTCAAATTCTTAAGGGAAAATTTTAATGAATTACAAAGGGAAATAGCAAAACTCTACTGATGATGGGCTTCAACTTTCCCCTCTCAGCATTCTGACCACAAAATAAATGAAAGTCAAGTCATGAAGATTAGTTGAATGCTTGAAAAGTTAGATATGATAGATTTGTGTAGAAACTGAATTTGAATAAAAAAGAGTACAACTTCAGGTGTAATGGCATCTTCACAAAAATTGCCATGTATTGTGGGGAAAACCTCACAATTAACTGCAGAAAAGTAGAGATATTAAATGCACACTTTTGGACTATAATGCAAAAAAATGTCATTTAATAAAAGACTACGGAAGCATAGATTAAAAGTTAATTGAACACAAAATAATCTAATCCTAAAGAATAAGTGTATCAAAGAACAAACCATAGAAATAATCAGTGATGTCATTAAAGAGAATGACAACAATCAAATAACATCCCAAAATTTGTGGGATGCAGCCAAAGCAATACTTGGGGAAAATTTCTATCTCTTAACTCTTACATTAATAAAATAGAGAAATAACAGATCCAAAAATTGGGTATGCAATTAAAAGAATAAGAAACAGAACAAATCATAAATCCCCACTTAAACGCCAGATTGGAAATCATGAAAATTAAAGGAGAAATTACTAAAATTGAAAGTAAAAAACTGCACTAATAAATAAAACTAGGAACTGCTTTTATGAAAAAAATTAAAGTAGATAAACTGTGTTATTTTCATTTTTTAATTAAGAAAGTAGAAAAACAAGTTACTATCAATGAAAATGAAAAGTGTTCATGACGTACCAATGAAGATGCGATTATTAGGAGTTATTTTGCCCAATCACATGCCAGTGAAACTGATAATCTAAGTGAAATGCATGAATATTTATTAAAAGATCAACTGTCCAGATTAAGAGAGGTAAAAGTAGAATGCTTGAAAAATCTTTTCTTAGAAAAAAAATTGAACAAACAATTAATAAGCTCCCTAAGAAAAAATTCCCAGGTCCATATAAATTTGAAAGTAAATTCTATGAAATATTTTGGTAACAATTAATCCCAATGCCATATAAATTATCCCCACAAAGAAAAGGTAAACATAGTGTTCTACCAAATTTATAACACAAATATGGTGAGGAAAGCTATAGAACAATTCCCTTAATGAATATCTATGCAAAAATTTTAAATAAGTACATAAATGAAATTTTTAAATAAAAAAGATTAAAGCAATATATCACAAAAATGTACTTCAAAAGTGAAATTTCCCATGAGATATTTCACATTATCTTCCATTTTTTCATTCTTTTGGTTTTGTTTTGTGATTTCTTGGTTTCTCAGAAAGTCATTGGCCTCCATCTGTTCCATTCTAATTTTGAGAGAACTATTTTCTTCAGTGAGCTTTTG
>CM053769.1:236823795-236843224 GCA_028658325.1 Potorous gilbertii
CTTTAGTCCTTAGTTTCTTCATAAATAAAATGAAGATATTACAATGTTTGATCTGCAAGGTCACTTTCAGGACCAAATCCTTAGTTACCATTATACATGGAAAAAAATACTAGCTTTTGAGTCAGAGGACCACAATTTAAACCTTGGATTGACCATTAGCTCTTTGGTTGATATTAGTAAACCATTCAACCTCAGTTTTCTCATCCACAAAATAAGGAGGTTGGATTGGATAGACTCTAATTTCTGATCCAGTTGTAATCCTATAATTTTATGATCAAAACAATGAGTATGGTAAGAATTATATTGCTGAGAAATGATCTTTTTACATAGGCTTACTGATATAACATTTAACACTTGATTTTCCCCCCAGAATCCAAACATACACAATAGCAGTGGAAAAATTATGACTATTTTTAGGGATAGGAGGTGAGGAAAGAGACAGTTGTGGAATGGATATTACTTTCTGACTTTTATCAAGTAGTTTCCTGAAGTTTAAATACATTTTGGGCCACAAAATATAGTTAAGGAGAGTTCACTGTGTGACTTTTGAGAAGGTCTTTCTGATCTAAATAATCCTTTGAAAACTAAATGAAAACAAATTATGTGCTTGGCAAGGCCAGTGCGCTGTTTATATTAACCAGGGTACCTGAACTTTCAGAAAATCTTGATCTGTTTTGACCTGCAGTTCGTCCTGGAAGTGATTGATGAATTATTTTATTCCAAATGTCTTTGCCATTAGTGTGTAAGTGTATAATATAATATGTAATATTATGTATATAGAATTATTAATATATTATAATGATATATAGTTTTATTAATAATATGATTAATGCTACAATATACTAATATAATAAAACGTAAAATAAAATACCATTAACATGTAATTATACTTCATATATCGTTGGTTGTTGATCTTCCTGCTTGAAGAGGATCAAAATGACATCATTATTTTGAGGTCAAGGTACAGTGTGTCTGACTCTGATCAGACCGATATCAGTTTGGAAGACACTACCACAGGTCAGGTAAAACAGTTCATATGAACATATGGTGTGGAGATAGTTCTAAATTTGCACATCTCACATTTCTTTTGAGCTACCACAGTTTTACTTTGCTGATAGCGTCTTTGATGCTTGCACACCATGCTGGGTGGTTTTCTGCTAGTGTCTCACAATGAATTTCAAAGTTCTTCAGAGAGAACTTAAGAATGTCCTTATATAATTTCTTCTTCCATCTATGTGAGCACTTGTCTTGTAAGAGCTCTCCCTAAAATAGTCTTTCAGACAAACCTAAGTTTGGCATTTGAACAATGTGTCAAATCCATTGAAGCTTCATTCTCTGCAGTAGAGTTGGAATACTTGGCAGTTCAGCTTCAGAAAGGATCTGTGTTCAGCACCTTATCTTTCCAAGTAATAATTAGAATCTTCCTAAGACAATTCAAATGGAAATGACTCAGTTTACTGGCATAGTCCTGGTATAATGTCCAGGTTTCAGAGCCATACAACAATGAGACCACCAAAATGCTCTTGAGACCTTCAGCTTGGTAGGTAGTCTAATACCTCTTCTTTACCACATTTTTCTTCAGAGCTTCTCAAGCACTGAACTCACTCTGGCAATGTGTGCATCAGCCTCATCTTCTATATGCACATCCCTGGAAAGCGTACTGACAATGTAAGAGAATTTATCCAGAATATTCAAAATGTCTCTGTTTGCTGTAATCAATGGTTCTATTTATGGATGGTGCTCTGCATCTGTTTTCTTAGTTTTAATTATCAGGCCAAAATTAGCACCAGCAGTAGAGAATCAATCTGTACCTTGTTTCATTTCAACCTTACAGGCATCATTGAATGCATAATCATCTGTGAACAGAAGTCATGCACCAACTCTCTCCCTCCACTTTAGTCTTGGCTTTTATCCTTTTCAAGTTAAATAATTTAGTATATTTGCTATAACTGACCTTGATGCCATTTTCCATCCTCACTGAAAATGTCTGACAACGTCCCTAAAAATAGCATGCTAAAAAGCATGGAAGCTGGCATGCCGTCCTATTTCACTTCATTGTTGACTGGGAAAGTGAGATAGCATCATCCATTATCCAGAACCTGGGCAAGTATGGCATCATGGAACTGGCCTACAATACTGGTGGTGAACTACTCTGGTCAACCAAATTTTGCCATGATCTTCCACAGTCCCTCATGCCTGACAGTATCAAAGGCTTTGGTCAATTACAAATGTTGTGTACAGACCTATGTTCTGCTCCTGGTATTTCTCTTGAAGTTGTTGGGCAACAACTATCATATTGACCATTTCTTGACTGTTACTGAAACCATACTGATTCTGGGGGAATAATCAAGTGTTAAACTTATATTAGTAAGTCTAAGTGGAAAGATCATATAATTGTTACCATCCCCATGATTTGGAAGTAAGCAAATAATGCCATGTTAGGTTTTAATAAAGGCAAAATAGGACGTTGGTCTTAGACATATGACCCTGAGATTAAACATTTCAGATTTTACCAACTAAGCTTTCCAGAGAGCTAAACATATAAATCTCAATAGCATGAATAAAAAATTGAACTCTTTTTTAAGGTATCTAAATCTTATGTATATATAGTTGAGAGAAAATGCAATATATGACATTTTATTTAAAGGTCTCCAGAAGGACTTTGCCAGGTATTAGGGAATCTAGATTAAAAACATTGTCGTTATTTGATAAACTCATGCATTACAAAAATTAAAAAATGTCCTGATCATATTCAATTACTCTAATGATCTCATAGATTTTTCAAAAAATAAATTATTTCTTTATTTTAAAAAATTCATTTAAAAATTTTTTGATTTCTGAATGCTCTTTATCTCTACTTCATCTTCCCTACAAATTGAGAAGGCCAGAAATGTGGCATCCATTATACATATGACATCATGCAAAACATTTCAATATTAGTAAAACAAATCCAAGAAAAATGAAGAAGGTGAAAAAATGCTTCAATTTGCACTTAGATTTCATCAATTATCTCTCTGGAGGTGGAGGGCATTTTTTTATTCTTACATCCTTTGGAATTGTCTTGTATCATTGCATTGATCAGAATGTCTAAGTCATTCACAGCTGGTCATTGTACACAATTGCTGTTACTGTGTAAAATGAGTTCCTGGTTCTGTTAACCTCACTGTGTTTCAGAAAATGACTTCAGGTTTTTATGTGGGTCTATGCCTAATTTCTGCCAAACTGCTTTCCAATTTTCCCAACAATTTTTGTTAACTAGTGAGTTCTTTTCCCCAAAATTTGGATCTTTGGGTTTATCCAACAGATTACTGTGGTCATTCACTGCTGTTTATTGTGTACCTAATCTATTCTGATGATCCATCTATCAATTTCTTAGCCAGTGTCAGATTGTTTTGAGGATTACCATTGTGTATTATAAGACATCTTTTTTTTTCCCACACTTTCCCTTTACTTCCCTGCCCCCTCCCTTGATTCCCTTGGTATTCTTGAACTTTTGTCCTTTCTGTTGAATTTTTTTAGCTCTATAAGATAATTTTTGGTATTTTTGATTGGTATGACACTGAAAAAAATAAATTAATCTAGGTAGAATTGTCATTTTTATGACAGTTGATTTTTTAAGCCAATACACTTAGCCTACCCATGAGCAATTAAGATTTCACCAGTTTGAACAACTGTTTCTGCATGATCTGTCTTTATTTGTATGAAAAGTGTTTTGTAGAAGAGGATTCTGGGAAGATGGTGAAGTACAGCAGAAAATTCCAAGCTTTCAAGATTTTCCTCCACAAAAAACATGAAATAATGCCTCTGGGCAAAAATAGAACTGTGAAAATAAATAAGAGTAAGGGAGGAACTAGGGTTCTCTTGGAATGATTAGAGAAGACCTGAGGAAAAATTCCAAGATGAAGAGTAACACTGCCAGGCTAGGATCCACTTTAACTACTAGTGGTGAGCCCTGGGGTTAGTTGGTTTGAGAGGCTGCCTCACCAGCCCACAGGAAATTTTACCCCAGGGGAAAGTGCTTGGAGTGGGGCATCTGGCCTGGGGAATATCTAGGGAACCTCTGCTGACAAGACCTAACTGTGGTATGGTGAGAGGTGTAGGTGAGAAGGAACCAGCACAAGCCAGGTGAATGCAGAAGCAGTGGGGCAGAAAGGCCCTGACTGCAGGCACTTCCAGGAGGCTAAAGGTCTTGTTATGAGTTCAAGGGGAGAAGGGGAGAACTGAAGAGAATCATTGGTCAGAGGTGCCATCTCCCATATTCCAGGACTAAAAAAAAATAAATTATTATAAAAAGATGCACAGGCAAAGGAGAAAGAATCCAACCATAGAGAGCTACTATGGGAATAGAGACCAAGGTTGGTCTTCAGAGGAGGATATTGAAGAAAAGAAATCCTCTTCTACCCCCAAACATGGTCACCTCCCTAAAAAGAATTTATTGTTGAACTAAAAAAAAGGCTTTAAAAATCAAATGAGAGAGATGGAAGAAAATTTAAAAAGAAAAACAAGAATAATACAAGAAAAACAAGATTATGACAAGAAATTCAAGCCAATTAGAAAAAGAGATCCAGAATCAACTCCTTGAAAACCAGAATTGGGCAAGGGGAAGCCAACAAAGTTATAAGACATGAAGATAAACACACACACACACATATATGTAATGAAAAAATAGAAGAGAATATGAAAAATCTCGTAAGAAAAAGAGTGGACCTAGAGAATATATCAAGAAGAGAAAGCATAACAGTAATTGGGTTATCTGAAACTTCTGATAAAAAAAAAATTGATTCAATAATACAAGAAACAAGACAATTATCCTAAAGCATTAGAACTAGAAGTGAAAGTAGAAATAGAAAAAATCCACTGATCACCATCTAAAAGAGATCCTACAAGGAGAACTCATGGGAATATTATAGTTAAATTCTGAACTCCCTCAGATCAAGGACAAAATATTCTGAGCAACAAGAAAAAAAATAATTTACATATAACTGTTCCACTATTAGAATCACACAAGACCTAGTATTTGGAAATACTAAAAAGAATTGGAAGTCTTGGAACAATATTTATCTAAGAGCAAGAAAACTAGATCTCTTGTTGAAACATCATACTCAGAAAAGCTAAGCATAATACTGAATGAAAAAAATGGACATTTCATCAACTGTCAGACTTTCAGGACTCTGTTAAAAAAACAAAAACAAAAAACTCTGAACTCAGCGGAAGATTTGATATACAAGAGCCAAAGGAAATGTAAGGTACATTCCAATGATAAGATAAGAATGTTTACCTTTTATGTATGGAAAACATTAAACCTATCTCTAAGATTGTTAGTAGTAAGTAGGTAGTTTATAAGAAAGATTGGGGTAGATTTGAGTATTATATAACTTTGAAAAGTAAAACTATTCAAGAACAGCTAAAAGAATGGTTATATAAATGAGGTACAGAAGGAAGACCTAATAAAGAGGAATTAGATTGGGAGAGGGGGCTATTAGTTCTGGAAACTTACTTTCATTGGGAATGGGTTTAAGAAGGGAAAAACATATACATCTAGAAGAATATTAAAGCCTTCTAAATTTAGAAAGAAATAAAACTCTAAGGAGAGGGAGAGGATAAAGCAGGATAAAGAGAGGGATGAGGGAAAAGGTTAAAAGGGGGATATAAAAGGGTCTTTAGATTTAAGGGAATGGGAGCATAAGGGAGGGAGCTTTAGAGGGGAGGGGGATAAAATAGGTCAAGGAATGTATAAAAGGGTGTTTAGATTTAGGGGAATGGAAGAATAAGGGAGGGGTTGCTGGAGTTGGGATAGGTTAAGTATTAGAAGGGCAAGATAGCAGGTAGAAGTAAAGTAGAGGAGTTAGGAGAGATAGGAAAAAAGAGATATGCACAAACATCAAAACAAGATTAGGAGTAGAATCTCTTAGGGAAAGTATATGTTTATGTATGTATATGTATAGAGCAGTACCAAAATATAAATATATCCATGCTCAATTGTAGCCTTGGGGTGGCAGGTAGAGGGGGAGAAGCGGGGGGAAAAAAGAACAAAGTAAAATGTATACAGCAGAGACCCAAAGAAAGCCTATAAGGAAGTAAAGAAAAGATGGACAACTTTCAACATAAAGCACAGTATTCAGTATATAGGCTTTTTTGAAATGACAAGTTATTGCTGTATATCCTGAATCCTCTCCTATGTTTTGCAGTGCACATGACCTGCTTTTTTTTCTTTTTTCTTTTATATTTAAGTTTATAAAGTTTCTTTTTCTTTTCTTATTATGTATTTAACTTTTAGTATTTGTTTAAAATAAAAATTGAAAAAAGAATGTACATGTCACCATTTTAATATGCTCAAGTTATTGACTGCCCAACCAAGATTCTCCCTGTGATGTTGTATGGCTGCAAAACATGACAAATCATATATAAAAGAATTAAAATCCCATAAGTCCAAAGACATGCTAGAATATTTATAGTAGATGTGAATAGACTTCAGGATATAAACAACAATTACTTGTGCATGGGAGGTGTAAAAAAAGCTATTATCAATGATATGTATATCCAGAAAAGTAAAAGAGTTTGTCTTATAAGAGGGGTGAGGAATAGCAAATGGATGGCTTGAGCAGTACAATGTTATCTACAGAATATTTATATCTCTACTCATTAGCTAGATCTTCTATAAAGGATTTGTAAAAGATATGTATAAGGCTTGTACGAGGTGATTAGATGGTCTGCCATTTGTAGTAAGTGAAGATTACCTATCCTGATAAGAACCCATTCAAAAATAAATATTACTGCACTAGAAAATGAATCCATAGAAGGGGCAGCTAGGTGGCACAGGGAATAGGGCACCAGCCCTGACATTAGGAAGACCTGAGTTCGAATATGCCCTCATATGCTTGACACATACTAGATGGGTCACCTTGGACAAGTCATTAAACCCTCACTTCCCCCTAAAAAAATTGTTTTGTAATATTATGTTTATATAATCCCAGGGTTTTTCTTGGGAGGCAGATTCCCAAGCTTTTTATATTTCTGCCATTATTTTAAATGGCATTTCTCTTTTTATCTCTTCCTGCTGGTTGTTGTTGGTAATATACAGACATGCTGATGATTTATGTGGGTTTATTTTTTTATCCTTCAACTTTTCTGAAGTGGTTAATTATTGGGAGTAGTTTTTAAGGAATTATTTTCTTTAGTGACTTTTTGTACTATTTTTTCATTTGTTGAAATCTACTTTTTAAAGGGTCATCTTTTTCCACTTTTTTGGTGCTTCTTTTACAAAGCTATTGACTCTCTTTTCATAATTTTCTTCTAAGATTCTCATTTCTTTTCTCAAATTTTTCTCTATATTTCTCACTTGATTTTTAACTCCCTCTTAAAGCTCTTCCAAGAGTTCTTGTTGGACTTGAGTGGAATTAACTATTTTTTTCCCTTTCAGACTTTGCTGGTGACTGTTTCGACATTTTTGTCTTCTGAGTTTGTCTCTTGATCTTCCTTGTAACCACAGTAGCTTTTCGTGGCTATTTCTTTGTCTTTTTCTTGTTGTTTGCTCATTTTCTCAGCCTATTTAATTTTTTGTTAAAGTCAGGTTCTGCTCCTGGAGGGGGACTGAGGGGAGTGACGCTGTCCCAAGTATAAGGGAATTTTATGCAGTTAGTTTCAGATTAAGTCCTGGGAGGTCTGTAAGTTTTCAGTGATTCCCAGGTGATATGATACAAGAAAAAGGGTGGTCACTGCTCTCCTGGCCTGTACTCAGATCTTTACCCAGAAAAGGGACCTTACTCTCCTACAATGTCAAGTTCTAGTGCTCCTCTTGGCGCTGGAACTGTGATCAGGTCCCCTATTCTCTTCTGGCTGCAAGTTCCACTAGGGATTCCTCCTGCCTTAGAACTGAGATTATGACCCTTGCTCCTTTGTGAGTGATCGATAACACTTTTCTCCACCCTGGACCTGTGTTCCCTGTGCTCCCCCATATTGTTCACCCTGGAACTGTCACCGGGCATTTCAATAGGCTCTTCTACCTAGTACCAGTCAAGGCTCCCCTCTAATCTCTTTCTGATCAGTTTTTCTACCTCTTACAAATCTCTGGTCTGAGAGATTTTGAAGGGGCTGCTGCCACTGCACTGTGCTCTGGGCCAATCCCCACCTTGGTGACACAGACCTCTTCTGTTAACTTTCTAAATTGTCTTAATTTAGAAAAAATATCTCACCCCAACCTTTTGCTAGCTCTGCCACACCAGAATTCTCTTTGAGGCATCATTTTAACATTGCTCAGAGGAGAATGTTGAGAGAGTTCAGTTGAGTTCCTGCCTCTCCACCATCATGATCTCGTAGATTTCTGTTTCTTCTAATGATAGAAATCTTAATCTATTCTCTAATGACCATTTGGAGCAACTCTTGTTCATATCCTTCCAGATATTTACTACTGGGGAATCCATAAAGCGTACTGGAGGCTTTCCTTGATTTCTCTGTGCATTGAGAACATATCTGTCAAACAGTTGGGCTGTCCACTTGCTATCTTTCAGCTATGTCCGTCAAATAGCTCATTTTCCCATCATTCAATTCCCTTTTGTTTCTTTGAAGATCCTCATTTTTGGTGTACTGTGACCTGCTCAGACTCACCATCTCTTTTGAGCATTTATCAATTATATTCACTGTAGATGATGTTACTTTAAGTTCTTTGGAAATAAGTATGTTAAGTCTTAACAAATAGAATAATGGTATAAAAGATAAGCCTTTTTTTCTAGAAGAAGTGCATATTGTGCTGTAAATCTTCCAATGTAGTTTTCAAACCTTCTAGCTTTTAAGGTGTCTTATAAAGGAGTAAGTTTTCCAATACTGTATGTCTTCAAACAGAGGCTAAGTGAGCTTTTCTTGGGAATGTTATAGGAAGAATTGCTCTTTTAAGCTTCTGAAGGGCAATTAATCTTTCTTTCTTTCTTTCTCTTGTCTTTTCATTCCCAGAGACTAACAATATTTGTCACATAGTAGGTGTTTAATAAAGTCTTATTTGTTTCATTGACTTACTGTTCAGACACAAGTTGTACCATAGAACTTCTGAGGTCCCTTCTAGCTCTAACATTCTTTGACTTTGCAACTTATATAGCCATGATCTCCATTGTGCTGTCGATCAGGTACATTTCTCAAGAGCAAATAATGATGTTTTTTCTCTCCTTAATACGTTTTTATTTGTTTCAGAGGAAAGAGATACAGTGTATATAAAAGAGCTATGTAAGTGGTACTTTACTGGATTTATTCTAGGTACACAGAGTACTTCAAGAAATGAAGAAAAACTTTGTACCTTGAGTTCCAGTGAACAGAAGGGCACATTTCAAACTCAAGTAAATTTGATTTTATAGTCCTATAAATCAGAAAGCTTGAATGGCTTTACTAAAAGTTCCTATTAGTACCATTTTGTCCATGGAAGAAAAAAATCATAGAAGTCCTGTCAAGGCATCATTTCTTTAAAGTAATAGAAATCATAGAGAGATAGGGAGAGGAAAAATTTAGGCAAAGGCACATAAAGAGAAAAGAAATTTGCATTCTATTGTGAATTTTTTTTGTTGCAAGATAAATGATTGAATAAATGTATAAAATACCTATTATGTGTCACGTATTATATTAGGCACTGGAAATACGAAGAGAATTATATATTGTACCTGCCCAATGTATATGGAGTACTGATTGAGTAACAATGATGATATTGATGCTGTGATGTACATATATATATATATATATATATATTATATACATATATATATATATAAATGTGTATTTATACTTACATTAATGTATGGAGAGATGTATAAATGTAACAGTTGTCCATGTACATTACTTGCATATACACACATGTGTATCTATCTATAATCTTACATTCCCTGCTCTCTCTCTCTCTCTCTCTCTCTCTCTCTCTATATATATATATATATATACATATATATATACATATATTTTTCTTTATATAGAGAAAGAACATATTTAAATTTAATCTGCATTAACATTTTGCCACTGCTTTCTTAATTCGACAATCAATAGAATAAATCCAGTCCTGATTTGTAGTGTTTCTTTATTTCTAAGGTGGAAATGCTCACATGAAAACTGAAAAATCAGCTTGAGCTAGCTTAAGCACTCCCCCTCCCACCCCACTCTTTCATAATTTAAGTTTTTTGAGGGTGGTGGCTTTTTAAAAAAAAATTTGAGCATCCCCTGCCTTGCACATTATTTTTCAAAATATAGGCACTTAACATACCATTTGGTGGTTTCAGATCGCACAAAAGAAGACCTCTATGATATACTCAATAAATTTTCTTGAAGACTCTAGGGAGGAAGACCTCTTGAGATGGCCCTTGGCAAACTAGATGGGCTCTGCCCATCACTTGCTACATGACCTTGGACAAGACATTTTCGTTCCCTAGACCTCAATTTGCCCATATGTAAAGTTAAAAGCTTGGGCTAGATACAGGATTTCTTAAACATTTTTCCACTTGTGACCTCTATTAGCACTTCTTAAACTGTGGGTTGACCCACAGTTTAAAAATTACTGGACTAGAAGATCCTAACGCTCTATGATTCTAAGTAACATCTCTTTTGGATGTTTGACCCAGCTTTCCACTAGTGTATACAACATTCACAATTCTTGTTTACCTATATGTCTCCATAAACTTGGACTATAAATTTTATAATTTAACTATCACAATTACAATCATGTAGAACAAAAAAGTCTTAAGTATGATGAAATTTTCTCCAAACTTATTTTTGACTAATCTGAACTAAAAAAAAGGTGCTGTCTCCAACTTCATAGTTGATTGTTTTATGAATTAATGTTTATCTTCAGAAATGAAACTGACCTTCAAAGTGATGGAGAACATGACCCACAAATTACTTAGAAAACTGTCCAACAATATCACAGGCACAAAGGCTTTTTTGAATCCTGAGAGAAAAGTTCTGAAGATAACAATGATGTGCTTCTGAAATGAAAAAAATATCTAATCTCTCTTCAAATAGCCCAATTCTGTTGTCTTTCACCAATACCTCTTTCTATGTATTTAGGTGGAAATAGGAAGGAATGCGTGCCACGAGCAGCTACTACATATGATAAGGATTGTTATTTTGCATATTCAAGTCCTTGATAGTCAGATGAAAACAATGCTAAGAATACTATATTTGGTTCTGGATTCTACATTTTAACAGAGACACTGGCAGAAAGGAAGACAAGGATGATGTTAAAAATTCTAGGAAACCATGAAAGGATACCAGAATATCATTGTCTATTAGGAAAAACAGTGGATTTGTAAGATCTGAATTTGAATATTAGCTCTATTACATACTATCTTTGTTGGCTCTAGTCTAGAGATTCATTCTACTGCTTTGGCTTCAATTCCTACAGTGAAGGAATCGAATGAGATCTCTAAGATCCTTTCTGACTCTAAACTTATGATTTTATAAAATGGCTAAAATTTAGGATAGAGGAAAAGCATTGGTATTGCTATAAAGTGATTGAAGGATTTTCTTGGAGGAGAGATTGACATTGTTCTGCTGGGACACATAAGGCAGAACTGAGAAAAATGGGTGAAAATTACAGAGAAATATATTTTAACTTAATATGCATTTGTGTGTGTTTCCTAACAAGTATAGATAGTCATAAATTAAATTGGTTACTTTGATGAGCTGGACTTGTTTTTTGAAAATATGTTGATAATCATATTTTAATATCATTGATTTCTTTTGTGATCATTTGTATTTCATGTATTGAAAAACATTATACTGAAAAGGAGTCCACTGATTTCACTAGGCTCTCAAAAGAGTACATGACACAAAACTGAAACTTTGAACTACATAATCTCTGATGTCCTACCAGCTCTATCATTCTAAAAGTTCATGAGCATTGTCTTAAATCTTGTCATCCCTGTTGGTAGTATTTACCATTATTGTAGCTATCTTTTTGGATAGCAAATGTGGAAAAGCTGTGTGGTTTTTTATTCCTCTTCTACCATCCATGCCAAGTTACCTCTCACTCTTATTTGAACATAAAAATATGGGGATGATTAATTGAAAATTGGAACCCAATTGTTGGATAAAGCATAACGTTACTCTATTTTTGCTTATCATGCTGTCTCTATAGTTACTGTACTGCTTCAGAACCTTCATAAAGATCACATACTAAATGGAATCTGAGCAGTCATAACCTATGTCTCAGACTCAGCTAAAGAGAAGAGCTGCATATCTAACCATTCTAACTTAACCCACTTACCCATCTCTGGCAGCAAAATGTCCCATTGCGAACTTTTGGAAATGATATGAACCTTAATTTATTCCTAGTCAATGAATTAATAAGCATTTATTAGGCATCTAATGTATATTGTAAGATCTGGTATGGATATAATGGAGAGGGGTGAAGACATATCTTTTGCCTTTAAATAACTTAAAGTCAAGTTGCAGAAACAAGATATTCTTATCATGAAATAAGAATACAAAAAAATGTATAATCAAGTACTACATTATGAGGAACTTAATTGAAGAATTACAGGAAGGCAGAGTCAAAGATGAATGAAAGCTTGGAGTAGTTTGAGAAGACTTTCTTGGATGAAGCGTGACTTAAGAGGGATGGGTTTTGTAATAAAACATAAGTTTTAATTCTACAGATTAAAACGGCAAAGGAAGTCCATGCCACAGTATCATAGATTTAGGTTTAAAGGCCCTGATAAGTCATCCAGTCTAATTCCTTCATTGTCTATATGAGAAAAATAAACACAAAGAAAGGAAACGACTTGCTAGAGTCACTCTTTGCAATGACAGAACTCAAAAGACCACTCCAGCAGACATATATAAAATATATATATAATACAAAATAATAAATCATATATATGTAAAAGGTAGAAAAATGCTATTATGAGTTCAGCTTAAGCTATTAAAGTGTAAAAATAAACAGAGACTATGAAAACAACATAAATCAGAACTTAGTGATTTACAAAACATGCAGCTTTGATGGAAAAGTTTATTGAAAATTTTTGCTTATTAGGAAAAATATTCTCACTTATTTAAAAAAAACAGACAAAAAGCAAAATTTTGCATTATTTCCTCAAGTATTTTTCAGTCAAGTCAATTGTTGCTGAATGTCAAAGTGTGTGAGTTCTTGGCAAATAAAGGTTTCATTTATCTATGGGTACATTCAGTGTATCATTAAATTGACAGCTGTGAGAATAGAACCTGGGGACTGCTTAGGATGCCAAATGTGTAGATGTCTGTAAGTAATGGCACTGGTGTCCTTTACGGACTTAAAACCCTGAGGAATAAAATGTCATAACCATGTATTCATATGGTATCAGTCAAGTGGAAAGAGCACATGATTTGAAGTCAGAGGACCTGGGCTTGAATCTAACTTCTGTTACTTTGGATATTGTGCAAAGATGCTCAACAGACAAACAACTGGGCAACCTCTCTGGGCAGATCTCTGTACTTCCCTCTGGTTTAATAGATGTTGTCATATCTGAATCTTCTTCCAGACCAAGCCCTGTTAACTGTGGCTATCACACAAAGTTCTGTCCTGAGCCTATCCTCTTTTTTCCTCTAAATTTTCTCAATTGTTGATGTATTTATATAATTATTTTCCTAGTGCTAATCTCTCAGTTAATCCTTGAAGGAGATAAGGATGGATGAAAATTATGGGGAAACATGGCAGCTAACATATAAATGTAATATTAACTTCATTAAAGAGAAACTGAACTATATTGTTAAAAATATAATACATAAAGGGAAATAATGGCAAATAAATGTGGAAAGATAACTTGCTATCATATTGTAAAGAGCCTCAAATGTCCTACTCAGGAGCTTCTGCTTTGTCGTAGAGGATTAGGGAGTGACTAACCATTTTTGATGAAGAAAGTGGTATAGTCTGACCATTGCCTAAGTAGTATTATTTTGCCCATTGACTTTAGGGAAGAAGATGGAAAAAAAAAACTGATAGGGAGGTTTTCACAATAATTCGTGTAAGAGAACATCAACACTAATTCTATGATGTAAATAAATAGAAAAGGATGAAGATCATAGGTGTTGCAGAGGTGGCAATAAGGAAAAAAGTGGAGAATCCTGAAAAAATTATTTATGGAGATTTGCAAAAAATGGAGTGAAAGATAACTTGAATATTATGAAACAAAGTATCATGGTGGTATGCTTAACTTAAAAGTTTGGAGAAAGAATATTTTCCATTTTGACTTACATTTTCCTTTTTCTTTGATCTTGTTGGGAGTACAAACTTAGTGGTATTGCTAAGTCAAAGGTTATGCACAGATTTACATAGTCCTTTGGGCATGGTTCCAGATTGCTCTCCAGAATGGTTGGACCAGTTCACAGCTCTGACAACAATATGTTAATATACCTGTATATCCATATTTATTCCAACATTTGTCATTTTTTTCTATTGTATTATCCAGTCTTATTGGTGTGAGGTAGTATCTCAGTGTTTTTTCTTTTTTACTTTGCATTTCTCTAATCCTTATGACTTTTTCATATGACTATTTCTAGTTTTGATTTATTTCTTCTGAAAATTACCTTTTCATATCCTTTGCTCATTTATCAACTGAGGAATGACTCTTACTTTTAAAAATTTGGCTCAGTTCCCCATGTATTTGAGAAATGAGGCTCCTGTCAGAGAAGCTTGCTGTATAAATAGGTTGCCATCTACAACATTAGAGAAAAATCCTGATTCAATAGCACCATAAACTTATTTAAATATTTTAAAACACAGAAAGACTGGGCTGTTACAAGTTAGGTAACAGCAAAGTGAGACCAAAGTCTCTTGACTTTCTAGTTCAATTTTGCTTCATTGGCAATAACGGTAGTGCTATTCCAATGCCAGAATATCAAGTATACATTTACATACACTGATCAATGTAGGGAATTTGAAAAAGACATACCCAGGAGTCAATGCTGATGCTCCACAAAGTTCTCACAAAGTTTTAGAAAGGGATGGGTAGATAAGTGCAAGGAATTTCAAGTGACAGAATTTCATCTACCAGTTCATATCAGCAAGGCTCTAAAATATATAGACTTAGACAGTTAGAGGGTGTTGAGAAGTTAAGTGGCTTGCTTACAGTCTTGCAATATTCATACATGAGTAGTGGGCTTTGTACTCAGGTCTTCTTGTCTCTAAATCTGACGCCTTCATGCAACGTTGAATCTGCACAAAATGATATTCACAGATTTGTTCAAATAAGATTCAAGTTCATTTTTCTCTAAAAAATATTTTTGAAATAAAAAGAGAATTCAGAAAAAAATGATATTTGCTTTCTGTTCTGTGAGCAAATATAATTGACTTTAAAACTTTTGAATGTTGCAATATTTGACAAAGATGTTTTTAACTTCCTATTAAAGTTGAACTTTATAAAAACTCTTCATGGTAAAAAGCTGTGTGTTTATCTCAATGGGTGCACCTACTTCTTAGGTTCCTGCTGTTACAAGAATATTAAATAAAAGTCCATCCTGACTCACTATTGTCTTTGTGGTGGAAGTGCTATCGACTGCTGTCAGTTGCATTGGTAGGATTCAGAGCAAGTTGACTTCCAGCAAAATTATAAGGCCTTTATGATTACAGAGAAAATAGGTCAAAAAACAGACCTAGGAAAAGTCTGCAAGAACAAGAGATGCATACATTTCTTAAATCCATTCAGGACAATGTGTGTGGAAACTTGGAGCCAATATTGACTATTTTCATCTGAAATGACAAGATTCAGGGTAAGCAGGAGTAGCCATTCCCATGGAGATAATATCATCTAAACTAACATTTTCCATTATAATCTGATCATCTGGAAATTTTTCTTTGAGATATGTTGTCACTATGTTTTCTGACCTATGTTATCAGAAAAAAGCCAGTGGTGGCAAGGAACTGTATTAAAAGGAATATAATATTAAAATAAATTCACCATGGCAAGGAGATGATAAAGGCTCGGTGACACAGTGGATAGAGAACTAGGTTTGGAGTTAGGAAGATCAGAGTTCAAATTTAGACTCAGACCCTTACTAGCTGTTTGACTCTTGGTGAGCTAGTTTATTGTTATCTTCCTTGGTTTCCTCACCTGTAAATGGGGATAGTGATATCACCTACTTTCCAGTGTTCTGAGGCTCAAATGACATAAATGTTTAGCACAATGATACATCAACTATCATTAATTTGGCACATGTTGTTCAGTAGTTTTTCAATTTCTTGACCATATTTGGGATTCTTCAGTGGTTTGCCATTTTCTTCTTGTAACAGTAAGCACCTCATCATGCACAGGGGGGCCTGGTATCACAAGTTCTTAGATCTGTATTCATAAAAGAAAAGGCAACTTTTGAGGGGTTAATGATCACTTTGATCAAATACATGTTTCATTCCTTTAACCAAGTACATATATCATTCACCTAATTCAGGGGAGTAAGCACCCTGGACTTCAAAGAAAATACAGAGAAATCAAAAGATCAACAGACATGGCTTCCTCTGCCTGATCATAATTCAACAGACAGTTACAACTGTCTGACCATCATTAACAGAGAGGGAAATACAACATCTGGGTTTCCAAAGTTGGGGGGATCCTTAGAGGCTTCCCAGAGTCCTCATCTGCCAATCAAACCTTTTTACCAAAAACTAAACCCCAAAGTAAAACCTCAACTCAGAGTATTTATACCTTTTCTAGAGTCAGAGGGCATCACAACCCTTGAGAACCAGTGCCTCATTAACAAAAGGCTTGGTCCTTCCCCTTAATCTTCCCTAATGAAACTCCCCTTAATGGACAGGCCCATTAATGGGTGGGGAAAGATCTTTAATCACATTGAAATAATTAACAATACAAATACATATACTATTTCTAGTTAAAGAAACTCTTCTTTCTGTACCTTACTCCTTGTAAAGACTCTTGATTGATCAAAGGCACTTGATTATTCTAAAACAAAATCAGCAAAAGATCCTATTTTGATTGCCATTACACTTCTCCAGCTAATTTTCCAGATGAGGAAACTGAGGCAAACAGGGTTAAGTAACTTACCCAAAGCCACATACCTAATAAATATCTGGAGTTATATTTGAACATAGATCTTCCTCAACCCAGGCTCAGCACTCCATCTGCAATGCCATGCAGCTGCCCTAATCTGGCACATGAAAGGTGCTTAATAATTCATGTTTCCTTTCTTCCCCAAGGTTATACTGACTGAATACATGCTGTGGTGGGTATTACTAAGCTAGAAACATTTAGAATATAATAGAGAATATACTTAACCAATAAAAGGTGGTCCCAAGTTATGAAGAGATTGAGCAATAAAACATTGACTTCCAGGAGAACAATGTTATTTTTTATTTATCTTTATTTGATATCTGTCTGCCTATCTATGTATCTATGTATCTATCTGTATCTGTATCTGTATCTATCTGTCTGCCTTTCTATTGTGGTTAAACTCATCTAAGATTTCAGTATTGCTGTCAATAACTGAATCAAAGCTGCAGAGATACTCATTTACAGGTCTTTTTTGTTCAGAGTGTAGGCTTATCAGTATCAAAAAGGTCAGAAAGCCCTGAATATCAGTATAGCAGCCTTATAAAGAATGTGAGTATATAAGCAGCAAAGGAAAAATGGAACTTTGCAGAAAACAAAGTAGAAAGATAAGGGTATTCATATGTGGAATCAATAGAAAGAGGAAGATAATGACACCTGCCAGTTGGTCAAAACATGAGGTGTAGTTTCTTTCTCAGTCTTATTGGTGGTGGGACTTTTGAGGTGCTAGGAATAGGAAAGAAGCTGAAAATAGAAAAAAGGGGCACTGTTCTCTTCTTATCTTAGTATCAGTAACAAGCCTGAGACGATTTCATTCCCATCACAGTTTTTCTCTTTTTAAACTATGTAACTATTAAAATAATTTTTTATTTATCCATTTATTTGTTTATCTGTCAGTCTATTTTATTTGTTCATTTATTTGTATACTCTATTTTGCTTGTTTATTTTAGTGTTTATATATATATGTATTTATTAATTTATTTTTCTAGCTATCTATATGTGCATTTTGCTAAAGCAAATTATATCCTGCTCACTGAAGAGAATGCACAGTATGTGATATATTCTTTTACTCCTGTTTAGTATATTGTATTTACTTACATATGTGTATATTTTATCATTTTTCTCCAGAAATTTGTAATGGTAATCTAAATGGGAAGATCTTTCCCACCTATTAATAGGCCCATGTGACTGCTTGAGTCACACTGAAACCTGAGTCACTGAATCTGTGGTGGAAGGAGCTTGAAGAATGGGTGGAGCAGGAAGTGGTGGAGCTGGAGCAGAGCTGAGAGAAAGTGGATCAGACTAGTCAGAGCTGGGAAGGACAGAGAAAGTAGGCAGCTGGGACAGCAACTAGTTGGGAGAGCTATTTTGTGATTTTGTTTAAGGGAGCCTATTTGTGATTTCTTTAAGGGATCTGGTTTGTGGGAAGCCTGACAGAGGGAAACCTTGGGTGGGGGGATGGCAATGTACCTTGAATTTTTATTGTATATAGACTTCTTTGTTACTATGATGGATTTGGCTTTCTGGTGTTGAAATTCAACTTTCTGGTGTCTGAATAAATGTTTTTCTTCTGCATTCTAAATGAAGAGTCTGTTATATTTTGTGATTCAGAACTGTATTGGCTTATTTGTAGCCACTGAAGGTGCTGTAAATGTCGTGTTGGCACTACAAAGTTCTAATCCTGGGATCTATGAACTTAATTTTTGTTGATAACTGAATTGCAATTAAATTTGTTTCCTTTGTAATTTAACATGTTTTACTATATGTATATGAGATCATCATTTTGAGAGTCTCTAAGTTTCACTGCACTGCCAAAGTTGTTCATGGCATGCATAATATTAAGTACCCTTGGTTTAGTAGTACATAAATTCTTCAAAGGCAATGTTGATTTTTGTCTTTGTCTCTGCAAAGCCCAAATTGGTGCCTTACACAGAGTAGATATTTGAAAATGCTGAACTGAGTTGAATTGAGTATCCATACTGATGAAGCTATGGATATTTAATATTCACACACACAAATATGTACAAATAAATTTATATCTATGTGAATATATATGCAAATGTATACATTCTGCTAGAAATACATGCAGCTTTGTAGTTATCTACATTTAAGTAAAACTTACGTGTCTATTTCATGAGATCATTAAAAGGCACCACCTTTGGATAGTTACCCAAATATGTGGCATACCTGTTAGCAATTGATCCAAAGTTTTTTTGTATAACCTTGAGGTTTTATACTAGAGGATTTCATGTTGATGATAAATATCATCAAATTCTCTCAAAAATAAATGGACACAAATCAGGATATGGTAATACCCTTGCTACCCTCACTTAAATAACAGTAATGGTAAGAGTAGTAGTGGTAGTAGTAGTAGCAGTGGCAGACATGCATCTAAATAATTAATGTACTTTTAAATCTATTTTTTTAGC
>CM053769.1:236843724-236860756 GCA_028658325.1 Potorous gilbertii
AAGCTCTCACTAAATGCTTTTGGATCAATGAATCAGTTTCTAAAATTTCATTTTTACCCACAAATATTTAAAATTTTTTCTTTTTGTGACTGTATTTTCGACCCATATGCCTCATTATCTCTACATCTCTTCTCTGAAAATGGTGGGGCAAATTGCATAGAAGGGGAAGTAGAAATTACCCCTGCATTCTGAAATCTAAGTTGACTTTGAACTTCAACTTTTCTCTGGACTCAGTACTGACTATTCTCGGATACACAAGCAGAAAATCCTTTAATTTGAGATTAGAAAATAAGCTGATCGATAATGGAACTGAAATTTTGCCCAGTGGCTAATACCAATAAATACCACCATAGAAAACCCAACTGAAACTTCTTCTTAGACAATAAATACTTGTGTAATCTAATTAAGACACGATGAATGCATACATGTTTTGGAAGGTTGGGCACTTTATCTGACAGAAGTGGCTAAAGTCACTAAGTCTAAAGAAGCTCCGAGTTAAAACTACACTGTTCTCACAGGAAACTAACCAAAGGGTTGTTTTCTTTTAAAAAAATTACTGACAAAGAGAATGAACATCAAAAGCATGAAGTTTTCTAGGCAGAAACCTCTTGCTGCTTCCTCATCGTTTGTGTCAGGAAATGGGCTATGTCCTTGATCTCTACTTTTATGTGCTCTGCTTTGAAAAAAAGGGCTCCAAGTTAACTCATGAATCCCTAGAAAATCCTCTTGGTTATTCGTACAGTTTTCATTAGTGTGGTGTAATATGAAAGACTCTGGATGGGGAGTAAAGAGATATTAGAGTTCAAATCTTTCCTTCACCATTAACTAACTGTGTGACCTTAGGCAAATTACCTAATCTCTCTGGCCAGCTCTTCCTAGTTTTTCTTTTATTGACTTATTTTTGAGATTTCTGTCTGTGCTTGGCAAGTTCCTGTTTCCCATAATGTGAGAAGTGGTGATAGGAAGTAAATAAGGCAGGAAGAACAAAACCTACAGTTCTTTCCATAGAATCTTTTTTGGATGTGGCCTTGTTAATCAAGAACTAACCTCAGCAACAGGTAGAACCTGGGTTTGAGTCCTACTTCTGACCCATACTGGTTACATGACTCTGGGAACATTATTTGACCTCCTAGGGCTCTAAGGAACATTGGAAAACTATAAGCGGTGGAACAAACTTTGTTAAAGTGTGTTTCCAATCTAGGTATGAAAATATAGTCCCAGAGTACCCCTTCCTACCAAAAAGAAAACACATATAGATTGAGCTGCACTAAAAGCCTTATGCGGGTATTTCTATGTACATTGGGCTATTGAAGAAACTGAGGCACAGACTTGTTAAGTGACCTGTTTAAGGTCAGACCAATAATTATTGGCATAACCTTGGAATTAGATGCCTGATTTCTTAGTCCAGAGCTCCTCTATTCCATTGTTACATTCTTCCTTTCCATGAGAATTGTCAAGAAATTCAATGGAATTTTCTCTGTAAACTTTCCACCCAAGCTCAAAATACATTGGATTTTACTAACCTAATATTTTCCTCAAATAACTAGGCCAAGTTTCTTCTATGATAACTTGCTTTGATTTATCGGAGTAACTACATTAATCTAGCTGTGACATGAACTGAATGTGCCAGGGAGTCAGGACCCTGGCCATTGACCTTGTAAAAGAGGTTAGTTAATCCATTTTTATAGTAATTAATATTTAAAAGCAGGAAATCACATTTCCATACCTAACTTCAACTAGTTTGACCAAAAAATGGCTTTGTGACCAATGATTCCCCATATATTTCTTAACTGATGTACTTTACAAAAACAAGTTCTCCCTGACTACCAATCAGCTGGTTAATGTTTATTAACTTGCTCTCTCTCAAAAAAAAAATATTTACTTACATACCTACACATGTATATTTGTTATAAATCTTACTGATATAAAGGATTATATATATAAAGGATTATATATTATATAAAAGATTACATATAAGTTGCTACTACTACCAAAATAGGTAATATTCTTTAATGTAAATCCCATGTAACCAATTTATTCTCACAGAATATTTTCAATGATTTTTGCAAAATTATATGCATATGCGTATATTGTTATATGCATAGCCAACCTATCACTGTGATTCAGGAATGATTTGACAAATTGAGTTGCATCACAATTCTCTTTTTTCTTCTGTAAATTGTCATTAAGTTTGATATGTGATCTGTTAAATATTTCTTATCTTCATATAAATTATCTTCATTGAACTGAAACCTCTTTTCACCTTCAGCACTACTGAGTGTAGTTATACTAGCTATCTTTTTAACTTTTTAAACAACTGCAAGGACCAGAACATTGTTTTATTCTCCATTGTTATCCATGAAATTCTGAAAATCATTTAAATCAATTTTATGTTTTAAAATTTCACTTTAATGCTACAATGTTTTAAACAAGGTCATGTAACTAATTATAGTAAGTCAAAATGACTAAAAATACTTTCATCCTTGTATCTGTCTGATAACAAACATAAATTCTAGCATTGAATTCTATTTTTAGGAACATATTTCTGGGAAGATCATAATATTACATTTATTGAATAGAATATCTTTAAACTTAGGTGAAAATCAAAACTTTAACTTGACATTCATGCTTTCTAGTACCAATTTTAAAGTTTTTGTAATCTCAGTGCATTTAATGAATTTTGCACTTTTGGAATATTAGTTGATCTTAAATAAAACGTAGTTGAAATTAATAAAAATTTCTCAAGAATGCTAATCATTAACATTGAATCTTGTAAGAAGTAATTGTTAGCTAATTCCTTT
Source organism: Potorous gilbertii (assembly GCA_028658325.1). Taxonomy (NCBI): domain Eukaryota; kingdom Metazoa; phylum Chordata; class Mammalia; order Diprotodontia; family Potoroidae; genus Potorous; species Potorous gilbertii. The sequence continues at coordinate 236,846,526 of CM053769.1, forward strand.
GCCAACCCAGAACAAGAAAAATGCTCAGTAAGATTAATGTCCATATAACGCAGGATGTGCCTACCATACAGTAGTAGCAGCTTCTCTACAATTTACTGCTCACCTTGGTTCCAATACTTGACCAGTTTACAATGTTCAATTTCAAGTTCTTTAGCTCACATTTCTAGCTTTGTTGATTTTTGCTAGATTACTGATTAGGAGCATAAGGGTATGAAGTCTGGAATTAGATTATATTTGATCTTGTCAAGTTATTTAACCTCTCATAGCTTGAAATTCCTCATCTGTAGAATGAGGGAGTCACATTAGATGACCTCTGAGGTTTCTTCAAGGCTTAGATCCAGACCTAGACCTAGATCTTTGATCTTAGAATCCTAAATTTTTATCTTCACCTGCTATTATGTACCAGACCACAGGAAGCAATGTGGTTAGTAAGCCTCTCTATGATGGAGGAGGAGGACTATGGCTTCTTCAGCTAATAAATATGAATCCTTCCCTTCAACCAAACCACAATAGAAGTTAGCAGATGCTCAGACTAGTGTCACATCTCTTTTTTAAATACCATATCCTCTGGTTCTGTTTACCTGATTTATGATTATTAACTCATTTTAGTTCTTAATTCTTATCATACCTACTTGGCTGATGCAAATATTTCCCAGGGTTTATTTTTTCTAAAGGAAAAACTGAGTCCAACTATGATGAGAAATTTTTTTTTCCTCCTACTGTACCACAATATCTTTGTTCCTTTCTTACACAAATTGTGATGGTTGGGAAGGTTTGAAAAAACAGAAATAATTGGTGATTTTTTTTCCACCTTATCTCAGCAACAAATCACTATTTGGTTTCTCTCAAATTTCTTAAAATTTGAGGCAGTCCTCATTATAGAGGGAGACCACTTGACCTGCTTCTCAGTTCTCAGTCCTGTGACAGCTACAAATATATTTTCTATATCATAGAAAGTTGTTAATTTTATAGTAGGTCGAGGTCATTTTATTTTAATTGTCCAAAAAGTAATTTATATTTCACCACCCCACTCTGGACATTTTTACCTGTGTGACCCTGGGTGAGTCACTTACTTTTACTGGACCTCAGTTTCCAAATTTATAAAATGAAGGAGTTGAATGTTCCCTTTTGGTTTTAGATGGATGCTATGGTTCTATAATCTCTATGACAATCGATTTCACTAATGTTTGTTTTTCTCTATGTATACATACATGTATTATATACACACATATACTTTTTAATGGTATATTTTATGATACTTTGATCCATGGCATTTAATCACATATAGACTTGTATTTACTATTACGTCTTGAAAGAATCATGAAGGCTAATATTCAATATTGCTTTAAGATTTATTAAATACTTTATATATACATATACATACAATATATCATATATATATTCTTATTAGATGTTATAGCTACATTCCTCTCTAATTTTAATTTTATCTCAAGATCCTTCAGGGCAGAGACAGATTTTCATAATTCTCTTGTCTCTACTTACAATTATAAGCAGAGTGATGGGCACAGAGTGCTCGATAAAATCTTTGACTATGACAAAGCATCCTGTCATTGGCTAGAGAGAAAATATAGAAGGAGTACGGCCAAGAAAAAAATATTGCTCTCCAAAATTGCACAATAGATCCATGATCTGACCATTCAATCAATCAAAATTTGTGGAGCTCCTAGTATGGTGTAATGGAAAGAACACTTAATTTTGAAATCAGAAAACCTGGATTTCATTTAATTTAATGAAGAATTATTGAAGTATTTTCAAGGCACTGTGCTAGGGTTTAAATCTAAGCCTGTTATTTACTAGCTGTGAGATCTTGGGTAAATAATTCAGTTCTTTATCTTTTTCTTCACCTGAAAAATGAAGATAACGATGCCTATGTCACAAGGAGGTTATGAGATGCCTATGTCACGATGCCTATGTCACAAGGAGGTTATGAGAAGGCAAAAAAATTTCCATATTCTGAGGATCATATATTCACAGCTGAAAGTCTCCTTGTATTCTGAACCGCTCAATTACTGATGGAGATACTGAATGCCACAGAGTTCAAATGACTTTTCCAAGGTCATGCAGTAAATGACAAAGTAAAGATTAAATTCAAGTCATCTCACCTCAAAGTCACTGCTTATTCCATTATACCATACTGACTGAACTTTAAAGTCCATTGCAACTGTGAATTATTTTTTGTTTTGTCTGGACCTATGATTTCATTGATGTAGGTCCCCATGTAGACACTCTCTTTAGCAATGCAGATATACAACTGTTATACAATTTATAGGTTAGGGAATGGCCTAGGGATACTAAAACATCAAATGATTTGTCCAGGGTTATATAGTTAATGTGTATGACATGATACTTAAACCTAGGTCATGCTGCTTCTATAGCCAGTTTTCAATAAACTGCCTCTACATAGTAGATGCTTAATTCATTCTGAATTTAACTGAATATGCCGTAACATTCCATTTCACTAATGCTTCTCAGTGTGTTTTTACTATCCGTAGGTGTAGCACACAATATTGGCGTTGCCAAGGTCACAAAATAGAAAACTGGTGGATAAAAAAGGCAAACATTGAAAAGAACATCAAAGTTTAGACTCTCTGGGATGTAAAGATGAAAGAGGAAAGGGAGTCAGATAAAAGTAGAATGAGAAGCCTGGAGGATTAGGATTGTTGGGTTCTCAGAATTCAGCAGGAAACAAAACTTCAAGAAAGTTTTAATGGAAGAAAAAAGCAAGTTGTCTGTAGTACTATAATGGTGGGGGCTGGGTATGGAGTATGGGATGGGGAGAGCTTGTGTGGTTGGCAATCAGACAAACTGATCCAGTGACCTTCTAGAAGTGGCTTTTTCTATGGTAATTTCTAGAACGGGGAACTATATTCCCTGGATGATGTTTGTTTTATATAGTTTGAATGAAAAGTGCTCATAGTCAAGAAAAAGTTTCTGTTTAAAGATTTATTTTGGAACTTTTTATCCTTTCTCCCCTCCATATCCCCCTCCCCACCACAACTCTCCTTCTGGCTCAGGGCATGAAAAAGGAGGGAATTTTGCCACTGGAATTTTATTTCACGAGATGAAGAACTGAATTTAGGAAAAAAATCTAACCAGAAGCTCACATATGGCTCTTTAATCTCATTTTATTTTTCTTTTCATTTTTTATCAATAGCTTTTGTTTTTATAGTGCTTTAATTCCTCAGTCTCTCTCTCTGTCTCTTTCTGTCTGTCTCTCTGTCTCTGTTTCTCTTTGTCTCTGTCTGTCTCTTCCCAACGCAGAGAGACAACCCTTATGACATAGAATTAAAAACAAAGAGGGGAGGCAGTTCAGTCAAACTAACTGGCATATGAACTGAATCTAACGCTCCTTCCTCACACTTTAGAATGTTTTTCCAATCACCTTTCTTTATAAAAGACCTAACTATACTTCATTCTAAAAGAAACAAAAAAATCCCAAAAAGTCAACAACTGCCCAAAGTTTTTTCCCTTCAATTTTTTTTCTTTGAATCAGCCTCATGAATTTTTCTATATGGCTTCCAGAATAACTAACTGTAGTGTAACAGAACTTATGGATCTCATTGGGATCAAAGATGTTTCTTAGCCAGAAGGTGACTATTCCCTAGAGCTCAGGTTAGAGAGAAGAGGTTAAGCAGGGGACTTAATAGATGAGGTAGAATATAATCTCAGGTTCCAACAGGGCCCACATCTAATTCCCTTGCCTTTGGGAGACCCACTATGAACAACCGCAGACACGATACAATCAGAGGTGATTGTTTCTCATTCTTTACAAAATATTGCAACCTGTTCTCTCCCTGCTTGGCTTCTTTTCCTTCTGAGTCATAATGTCTGTTGAACTGAAAAGGCAAGTTTCAGTTCACTGGGTATAACCCCTATACTCTTTTTTCCACTGCTGTGCTTTGCTCTGATTCTTCCAGGATCTTCCCAGCTCAGGAGAGCCTCCAGGGAAGAATCATCAAGGTCATTTAGACATAGCTCACTCCTGAAATGCCCTCTTTCTCAAATACCTGGGGATTTCTGTAATGCTTTTACCCTTCTAAGAACAATTTATATCCCTTAATATGAATGGTTTTTTTTATTATCTTCTGGAAAATTTTCCATTGTGGCCATAACATCCCCATTTAATCTGTATACATACACCTCCTGATCTCAAACATTTTTTGTGAAGATATTTGCATCTGGAGGTAGTGACTTTAATAACTCTCTATTAATGAGCTTATTTTCTTCTTTATTAGGATCGGTAAATCCAAATTTAATCTCTTGTTTAGCTCATTTCTGCTCCAAGTACACCCTTTAGCTTTATTTTTCCTTTTTCCCTATCTCATCACAACTTGTCTTCTCTTTATTACCTCTTTAGGTCTGCACCATTTAGTTTACTGTGAATTCCTTCCCCTAGAACTGCTCACTGGGGGCAGATGAAGAGTCGCAGGTTCAGAGAGGTCCATTGAATCGTCCAGGGTCACTCAGCTAATTGGGAGATAGAAGAGGAATTAGGGCCAAGATTGTTTGCCTATAAATTTTGTGTTCTTCCACTTACTTCACCATGGCCTCATGAGTACAAAGCACAGTACAAATGTAAGACAGTATTACTTAAAGTGTGACACTGGACCAAAAAATAGAGGGTCTACACAGCTTTTCATGAATACATTTACTCTATAGAGGCAGCTTGGTTGAGTGGAAAGAATACTGGATTTGGAGTCAGAGGTTGTTGTTGTTCAGTTGTTTCAGTTATACCTGACTCTTTGTGACCTCATTTAGTATTGTCTTGGCAAAGATACTGGAGTGGTTTGCCATTTTCTTCTCCAGCTAATTTTACAGAAGAAGAACTGAGGGAGATGGGGTTAAGTGAATTGCCCAAGGTCATACAGCTAATAAATGTGTGAGGCCAGATTTGACCTTAGGAAAATGAATCTTCCTGATTTTAAACCCAGTGCTCTATCCATTGTACCTCTTGAATTTTTTTTTAGAGAGTGTTAGACTAGATGGCAACTAAGGTTTCTTGTAGTTTTAAATCTGTAATTTAGATAAGAAGTAGTGTAGTTAATGGATAGAGTTCTGTACCTGAATTTAAAAAAATTTGGGTTCAAATCAGTTCCCTGATAGTTAATAGACAGGTCTAAATGAGGGTCTCATTGAAACTGCTTACATATTTGTCTATAGGATGCAGATATATTGTGATGGGGGTGGGGAACTCCCTCACCTAGTTTGTGCAAAGTGAAATATGCTGCTGCTTCATGGATAACAATGAACAAAAAAAACCCCTGAAAAACTTGTCTAGTTTCACTCTATTTTTAGGTGTGGGCTTTAGTTTAGAAGCCCCTGTAATATTACTACTACTACTTAGTAGTATCCCCCACCACTATCAGCACTACCACTACCACCACCACCACCACCACCACCTACTACTACTGGTTATCATTTAAAAAGCTCTCTCCAAAATTATTTTCATATAATATTTCACTTGATTCTCATAATAGCCCTGTGAGACAAATTTAGCCATAACTTTGTCCATTTTACAGATGAGGAAATTGAGGTCACAAAAGATTTCGTTACTTAGCACAGTCATGTAGTTTATAAATATTTGAGGCAGAATTCAAACTCGGGTCTCCCACATCGCAGTTTGAGCATTACTAGGCTAACTAGTTACCTCGAGAATTCCTAAATTGTATCTAGAATGCCCAAATTCCTTTCATCTCTGCTTATTTCTTAATGTTAGTTGGATCAGTAGCATTTTTGACAATAATAGGTCTTAAGACTGTCACAAAGAAGTTTTAATTTATGAAAGTGATAGAAGCTATTCCCACCAGTGAGATCATCATTCAGAGCATTAAAACAGGATCCATAACCCTATAAATGAATCCAATGTTTTAAAAATTAAAAAATAGACCATAAGAAAAGTATTATTCATAGTACTTTTCTTTCAAATAAATGAGTAAAGTACAAACTAAATTGTAGAAGCTAGAATTTGGTATGTTCTTAAAATAAGGTTAAGTATACATTTAGTGATATAAACAAGTAGAATTATTGTTTTAATTTTTCTCAAAAAAAGCTTCCCCTTTTTTCCTTAAAGCATGTAAAAACTAACCCCTGATGCCTCTCTAGGCTGCCTTGCTGACTCATCTCCATAGGACTTCATCTAGCATCCTCCTCACCCATGTTAAGCTGCCCCTCCCTTGCTTATAGCTCCATTTTATGTGTGTCTTCCCATTTTAGAACATAATTTCTTTGAAGACAAGCACTACCTTTCTTTCTGTTTGTGTCTGTATTTGTATTGTCAGCACTTAGCATACAGTGAGTTTCTTGTATTGACTTTTCCTAGGGAAGTCAATGGGAACTAGGTCACCTAGAGATAACCTTTAGATAAGTTATCTTGGAATCTCTGTTTTCTCATCTTTAAAATGGAGATGGCACTATTACATGGTCAATATATTACGAAATGAAGGATGACAATATTATATGTCAGAGCTGAAGAATAATTTTTCTGTTGAGAAATGATCGCTTTGCAGAGAACAAATTACTTTTGGAATTGACGAATACCATTGTTGGCATTCGTTCCAATTTATATCTTTCTATCTCCCAGGTATCAGTTTTGTAAAACATATGGAAAACAACATATAAATGGAAGTTATCGTCACCGTCAATAATCATAATAAAATTATATGAATAAAACTAGTATTTACATTTGTTTCCTAAATATATAATTTTCCCCACTCTTGTCACAGAATCACAGAATTTGACAGTATAAAGAAATCTTTGTGGTCATCTAGTTGAACCCATACTTATATGAATCCCCACTTGAATGAGAGGAGGACCCATTACTTCTAGAGGTAAACCCATAGCTTTGGAAAACTTTAATTCTTAAGACGTTTTTACTTATGTTGAGCTGTAATTTACCTCTTTGCAGCTTTCATCCATTGCTCATGGTTCTGATCTCTGGGGTCATTATTGCTTCTGGCAGTTTATGCCTATAAAACTCTTTTCTTTCTTCCCTTATCCCTTACCTAGATTTTAAGGGTTGGAACAATTGCTACTGCTTCCTGACTGTTCCAGGTACAAGTGATTTTTCTCTCATCTGATCCAATAGAATTTAGTATTCTCTTACATATGTACCTTCTTGTAATTTGTATTATATTAACCTCTATATAGTCTTATTTTCCTGAGTCTCTAAGATCTTTGATGACAGGGCTTGTTTGTTATATATCTTTGCATCTATACTCAACATAGCTCATTACAAACTAGAGGCTCTTGATAATGTTAACAGAGATGGTACAAAATAATCAGTGAAGGAGCATTGGCTCAGAGTGAGAGAATCCAGGGGTCAATTCTTTTCTCAAATGTGTAATACTTGTGTAAGCCAGGGCATATCATTTAATTGCCATGAACTTTTTTTCCCCTATAAAATGAAAAGGATAGACTAGGTGGTCTTTCACATTCCTCTGCTTGAGATTCTATTAGTTGAATGAATAAACTTAGCCTTGGGCTTTGGCTCTGATCCTCAACCAGACCTAGGATCCCAAGTGTAGGAGACATCAATTCAAAGTAATCCCTTTGATGTATCTCTGTAGCCTACATCACAACATACTCTGCATTTTTTAACCACAAATTTTATTTTAACTCCTTTTGAAGAATATATGTGTTCAAATATATGAACAGGAGCATAAGAAAATAAAGTAAAAAAAATTAAAACAGATGAACAGAAAACAAGTAGCAATAAAAATAACAAAATCCTGATATATTTTCTGATCACATTTGACTTTCTCTACCATGTGGATACTATAAATTTAATAATGTTGTTATTACCTTAACGACAAGGTAATGTGATTTATTTTGGTTCTGTTGTCTTTACATAGCGGCTTTGATTGGAATCTAAGTTTCTTGAGGGTAGAAATTATTTTTCATTTCAATAGTTTTATCTCTTGTGATTTATCACAACAGGCCCTTAATAAATGTTTGTTAATATAATGAACAGACTGGCGAATGTGGGACCAGTCTTGGGAAGATGCTCAGGGGGGTCTCTCCAGCTGCCAGTTCACAATGGGAAGTTCATGTTGGTGTATGATGGAGAAACCCTGATCCCAGACCCAGAGCATTCTGTGAATACTTACTGAGTGATGAAGAAAACCTTTTCTTTGTCTACTAAGCTGGTAATGATTATGAATGATGAAAATATAGAGATGATATTAACTGGAGAAATGGTACTATGGAGATGATACTATATATCTGGCCCTGACTAGTTGATTTGTAGGATAACGATGACTGGCAATTGATATTGGGAATCATGCGCTGGTATGGGGGCTTGGGTCGTTAGTAGAAACCCACTGTTATTCAATCCCCTTCTCCCTCCTCACCCCCCAAGGCAGAGATATGATGTATGGAGTTGGGGCTGGGTGGGTGAGCTCGAAGTTTTGCTATACTGAATTAAATTTCCTGCTAAATTCCTCTGTTTCTTTAAATTTTCTACATTAGTTGTTATATTTGGAGTTGTATGACATAATTTATGTTGCATCATTCCTAAATAGTGAGCAATTTCAATTCTTTGGATATCTGAAAATATTTCATTTCTTTGGCTACTGTAAATGTTATTCTAGGAAGATTTCTGAATTTTTATTTCTAACAATAACCTTCTTTGGATATACCCTAACAGTAGTGAGAACACTGACTCAATGGGTATTCTGCTTTTTAAAAAATTTTTCTTGCAGTATCTATTACCATTCAAGTTGAGTTTTAAATGCCTCCTCTAAATAATTTTATTTCTTAATACTAAACAAGAGTTTGTTTTTTGATGGAGAGTAGTTTTGGAGAGACGAAATTAATTTTGAAACCAAGTAGTGCCTCAGTATTGTTCTGTTTGGATACTTCAAGAAATAAAATGATCTGAACCTGAAAAGCTTTCCTTTTTTTCTTTCTCAGCAATCTCAATTATCATTAAGTTAACAGATGATGATGATGAGAGAAAACGCTGCAATACTTATCAAAACAAACACTCAAGTAAACACACATTCATATAAAACCTTCAATTCACATCTATCCTATTTTCTGCATTTAAGAAACACAATCTCAGTGAATTTTGGTGACCTTAGATATTCTCAAATAAAATGTAAGGTAAGATATGATATTAATTTAGCATTTTTATATCATTTACCATTCTCTTCCATTAATTTTGAGGGAGTAAAAAACAGAAAGGGGACAGTTCAGCAGATAGAATACTAGGTCTAGGGTCAGGAAGACATCTTCCTGAATTCAAATCTGGCCTCAAACGCTAACTAGCTGTGTGACTCTGGATATGTCACTTACCTTTGTTTGCCTCAGTTTTCTAATCTGTAAAATGAGCAGGAGAATGAAATGGTAAAGTGTTCCATATCTTTGCCAAGAAAACTCCACATAAGAAATGGCACATGACAGTAAAGCAACTGAACAGCAAAAGAAAAAGCAATAGACATGGGTTCAGAAGCCTTGGTTTCAAGTCCTGTTCTGTCATTACTAACTATGTGAACTTGGACAAAGTAGTTAAGCTGCCTCAGTGTCCTCTTCTGGGAAGTGAAATCTATAGTGTTTGCATGAAATTGTTCAGTGGATCAAATGTTTTAAGTATATAAGTATGAAAATGACGTTTATATAGTGCTTTAACATTTGCAAAACATATTGCAAACACTGTTTTTTGATCTCTCCATAATTCTCTGAGATAATTGCCATCTCTTTATTACTCTCATCTGTCAGATGATAAAAGTGAAGCTCAGAGAAATTTAATGAATTATTTGGGATCATACAACATAATGAGAAAGATGCGATTCGAGCCCGTATCTGTCATGTTTCCACATGCAGTCCTCTTGGTACCACATTATAACACCAGGGCCCCATGTAAAGCATGCATATATGTACACCACTTTGTGCTTTGTAACCAGAAAGTGTCACCTAAATATTGAGTAGGTAGCACAGTGGATAGAGTGCTAGGCCTGGAGTCAGGAAGACTCATCTTCCTGAGTTCAAATCTAGCTTCAGACACTTTTGAGCTGTGTGACCCTGGGCAATTCACTTAATGCTATTTGCTTCAGTTTCCCAATCTGTAAAATGAGCTGGAGAAGGAAATGGTAAGACATTCTAGTATCTTTCCCCTAAAAAAAGCCCAAATGGAGTCACAGAGCCAGATACAATCTGTAATGAATGAACAACAACAAACTATAGGTTATTACTGAACATATCAAAAAATGCAAATGTTTGGTTTCTATGCTGGTGTGGTAGAGCACCAACAAATATTTAAATGCCTATTCTGTGTCGAGGACTGTGCTAACTATTGAATATATAGATATAAAAATGAGGTTTTCCTTGCTTTCAAGGAACTTAATTTCTGCTGGGTTGAGTCGTAGGATTTTGACTCAAAAGATACAGATTTGAATCCAGGTTTTAATTATTAGAGTTTGCATCACCTCTGACAAATCACTTTAGCTTCCTGGACCTCAATTTCCTCATCTGCAAAATGAAAGGGTTATATTTTGTGTCTTTTCATTTGCACTCTATATATCTTCTATGAGCTTCTTGAGGGCAGTGATAGTGTTTTGGCCTTTCTTTGTATTCTTAGCATTTAGTACAGTGACTGAGACACAGTAAGCACTTAAGTGCTTATTGATTGACTATTTAAACTCTAAGGTAACTTCCAGCTATAAATGCAGTGTTCTTATAAAACAATTATAAAATATTTCAATGCTGTTAAAATAATGATGGGATTTATAATAGCTGTCATATTCTAGTTTTAATGAACCTTTCCAATGAATGTAAACATTTATGATAATTCATAATTGCGAATTCAAAATCTTTTGGCAACATTGTATAGATTAACAATTAGTTATATACATTTCTAATCAGGCAAAAATATTTATTAAGGATCCAAAAGTATTTATTCAGTAGCTATATCTACCATCTGGTAGAGATACTAGTTAGATGCTAGAGATAAAAAAAAGAAAATCATTTATTTCTCTCCAAGAGCTCATATTCTGTTGGGTAAGATAAAATGTTGACATATAATTATGCAGGCATACCTCAGAGACATTGCAGGTTCAATCCAGACCACTGCAATAAAGTGAATATTGTAATAAAATGAATCATATGAATTTTTTGGTTTCCTAGTGCATATAAAAATTTTGTTTATACTAAATTGTAGTTTATTAAGTGTGTGATGGTATTATGTCTAAAAACAATATACTTAACCTTAATTAAAAATATTTTATTGCTAAAAATCCTAACTATCTTCTGAGTCTTCAGTGAGTCACAGTCTTTTGGTGGGTAGATGTTCTTGCTTGCTCAATGTAGATGACTATTAACCGATGAAGTTTGGGATGGCTGTGGTAATTTCTTAAACTTAGAAGACTGACTCTTACTCTCACTCAGACACTTAGAGGTTATTGTAGGGTTATTAATTGGTCTAATTTCAATGTCATTGTATCTCAAGGAATAGGAAGGCCCATGGAGAAGAGGGACAAGAGAATGGCCAGTTGGTAGAATGGTCAGAGCACACACAATGTATTTCTCTATTAAGTTCACTGTCTTATATGGGTGTGGTATGTGGCATCTCAAAACAAATACAAATCGTTACATTCAAGATGACTAAGCACAGATTGCCATAACAGTTTGAAATATTGTGAGAATTACCAAAATGTGACACAGAGACACAGTGTGAGCCCATGCTGTTGGAAGAAGCTGACACACCGGCTTGAGGCATGTTTTCTACAAACCTTCAACTTGTAAAAGTCACAATATCCACAAAACACAATAAGACAAAAGTATCCCTGTATATAAACTTATCATATTGTAGCTCCAATGCTATATTCACAGTACTGCAGTCATGAATATCCCGGTGCAATTCTGAATCAAGAAATACAACAGACTCTCCACATGGAAGACATCACAGTAACCAAGAAATTCATCACAGTAACCAAGAAGTCTATACACATTATCTGGCCTTCCCACAAACACTCACAATCCTAGCTGCCTGCTTCCTTTGTCTTTCCCAGCTTGGACTAGTCTGACCGATTTCCCCTCAGCTCTGCTCCAGCTCTACCTCTTTCTGTTCCACCTGTTCAGCAAGCTTCTCCCACCATACATTCATGTTTCTCAAGTTTCCACGTGGTTTAGGCACATCACACAGGCCTACTAATGGATGGGAAATTGTTTGTTGTGTTTTTCCTTTGTTGCTGAAGAAGACCATGCCATCAGAGAAATGATGACGATGACTTTGTTTTGAGTGAGGGAGGGCTGTGCAGGTCACCAGCCTCACTTCTCCTCCAGAGCCATCTGAATCCAGTGACCAGATATTCATTAGGATGACTGGAGATGGTCCAGGATGCAATGGGAGACCTTGACCTTTTAAGTTAAGGCCTTTTCAGGTTCTCACTTGGAGTGAAGTAATGCCCATTCAGTGAATAGGCCTCTTTAAAAAAGTAGTAAGGGGATTGCCTTTTCAAATAGAAAATAAAATAAATAAATAAATCAAGATTGGAGGGACAGGAGTCTCAGGGTTGTTTCCACCAGAAACAGCTATGATTGACATTCACTGAAAGCCAGGATTACATATGGTAATCTTTCGGGGAGAGAAAAAAAAAAGAAACTGATCTAGGAGCTGTCCAGCTTAGTCTTGAAGGAAAACACAGATTTCTAGAAGTAAAGGTGAGGAGAGAAGGCATTTCAGACACAGACACTGAGCCTAAATGCTTGGAGATGGGATACTGAATGTTTTCAAGTTTGTTTTTTATTCTGTCACATTTACAATAAATATCCTCCCAATTTATTTTCTTTAAATTATATATGTACATATATATTATATATACACATGTCATTCACCTTTTTATTTTAATATAGTTGAACATATATAGGTTTTTAATTACTTCCATTTACTAAAATTAAAAATAAATACATGCCCTCAACAAGTGGAGTTAGTACTTCAGCATATTTTTATTTCTGTTTTTTAGTTCAAATTTCTCATTTAGGTGGAATTCACTGGAGCACATGTTATAAGATAGGGATCCAAAATTTTTTCTTGCTAACTTGTCAACTAATTTCTCCAAATATATTCATTAATTTCACCAGTTTTACTTTCTAAAGGTTAGTCAAGCAGTCTTTTGTATATATTTGGTTGGATATCATCTATTTTTTTCTTTTTTGGGGGTAAAATGAGGGAGGAAGGATACAGGTAAACATTTTGGCAACATAAATAGCAAAGATTACCAATAGAACGTATTTTTTTTTTTTTAGTAAAAGACATGTCCATAGGAAAGTCTCAATTCCTTAACCTTGCTTCCTGACATTTTCATATGCAAATAGGCTTCAAGATCCAATACCCTTATGAGGTAAAAATGGACCACTCAAAGCCCTTACATCCTAGCTCCGTTTGTAAAAGTGGGAGATGTCCTCATGGCCGCAAGGCTGGTGTTTAACATGGAGCAAGCTTTTTTCTTCCTTGGGCTGGACTCTCTCCTCTAAGTTCTCAGAGGTACTAGGGAAACATGGATCCCCAAATAGGAACAAAGTCTCTGGTATCTTCTTGAAGTATATAGATTTGAAGCTTGGAAAACATTTTCATATGATCTAATTCAACCTGATCATTTTACAAATGAAGGAAATGAGGTTGACAGAGGTCAAGTGATTTAACCAAAAGTCACATGTGTACTTAACTTACAGATGCTTCTTGATATGAACTTCGTTCCTTTGAGTTGAAATGCAATAATCTCTCTATTATAATACATTGTTTTGCCAAATGGTCTAGTAACATTCATTATGTATTTACTTAGGGAAAATTCTTATAAATGAATCATAAACTGTTTACAATTGAAACAAATCTGTGCAGTGATTAATAATTTAGACTGAAAATTTCAACAAATTATACTGCTGGATGGAAATGATGATTTAATTATGTTAACCTGATAAAGAAGATATTAAACACATTTCAGGTAATTTCCTCTTTATTCTTGATTTTGAAACAAGGTTAGACTGAGATATAAAGTTAGGACTCCAACACAATTTTATTTTCCTCATCCAAAAAATATTGAAGAGGTTTCTAGCTTTCAAATATTACCAAATAGTAATCAAGTTATTTTTTTTATTTTTTATTTTTATTTAACTTTTTACATTCATTTTCACATGATTTTGGGTTCCAAAATTTTCTCCCCATTTGTCCCCTCCCCCCTCCCCAATGCACTGGACATTCTAATTACCCATATCAC
>CM053769.1:236861256-236890580 GCA_028658325.1 Potorous gilbertii
CCTTCCATTGATAAATATTATGATGTTATTTATTTGAAACTATTAAATACTTTGTTGGAAAGGTTCATTTTTTTCTTGTTACAGTTGTCCCAATTAGTCTTCTAGTTGAATTATAAGTAGATTAATAACCTTTTCAATCTCTGCAGTTGGAGAAGTTATTTTCACCTAGCGATTTTTTTCTTCCTTCTCCATTGAACACCAAGGTTACTTACTGGATAAGCAAAAGAGATATTATTGATGAAATGCTCTTGTACTACATCAGCTTGAGTTTGTCAGCTAAATCAATAATTTATGCTCTGGGGCCAAATAAAAAGAGAGAAATTTTCAAGTTTTCATAGACTATCAAACTTCAAACTGTCAGCAACTCCAGTTATAAATCTATTTTAATTTCCCTTTCCTCTGAGCCGCTTAGCTTCCCAACTGCTGCATTTAAAGCCTTAAAAGAGAATAAAAGGCTAGGAACTGACCTCAAATACAGAATAGGATATTTCAGAAACTCTGAAAATTATAAAATTACTGGCATGAGTATGTTTACTCTTTCTCACCTTTCAACTGATACATTTTTAAGATCTACAAACCATAGACTTTAGTATCTCTCCACTACTTAATCAACAAAACTAAAAACTTTTAATATTGCCTGACAAGGCCATAGTATGAAAGACAAACTTCATACTCCTAGGCACTTAGTAAAAGACATTTAATAGCATTTAGAAAGCTTGGCATTTGCATTGTTCAAACACAGTACAGGTTAAATTTTTCTCTTCTCTAAAGATTATTGAATTGAATATTTGCATATAAAATTGCATATTTATGTATGCATACATAAATGTACATATCTGCAATTAATTAACTCAATGGCCAGAGAGTAGTACGAGTAAGAACAGAGGCAAGGATTCATTACTCCTGTTCTGTTTCTTTGATACAAGCACTCATAATATTTGCTTCCTATCTTGAATGAAGTTGTTCAGAAATGAGACTAAGAATATTAATAACCCTGGATAAATCTACCTGAAAAAATAACCATAGAAATAATGCCCACTCTCAATATAATACCTCTATACCAACAGTCATTCAGTCAACAAGCATTTTTAAAGCAATTTAAACATCTTCATTGTGGGCATCTCCCTTCAAGTCTGCTTGCAATGTTTCTTCATTGTACAGAAATGATCTTTTGTCCTTATGCACTATACTATGAAATCTTAATCTCTGTCTGGTTTCATGAACTTTAGAAATCTTTTAGGATCAACCTAGCTAAATTGGAAGAGGTTTTGCCTAGCCAAGTGAGAGATATGGTTTAGTGGAAAAGAAACAGTACCACACAGATGTAGTAGTTTGAAATATTTCATTGCTTCTCTCAAAATAGAACAGATACCCATGCAGAATGATATTTTGCCTCCACTGACTATACTTCTATAAGCAGCACACAGTGGGTATCTCAGATGGGCAGCTGGATGTATATTCCAATTGAACAAAGGACCAGAGCTACTCAGGACTCAAATCTGTCCAGAATTTTTAAACAGAGAGTAGATGTGGCACTAATAGGAGACAGGCCTTTTGCCAGTGAGACAGTGTGGACCAGTTAAATGAAGGTATTATATCAATTGGCTAATAAGGAATGAAGGGAAGGTAGTCAAGAAACTTAACTCTAACCGTGCCACATCATGAAAGCATCTGTTGGGTGGGCAAGAGAAGACATGCAGTCACTGGGGCAGTGAAGGCTTAGTATGATATGTGTCTTAGGGACTAGGGCTGAATGAGTTAAACCAAGTTTCACTGGCCTCTTATTAGAGATTTAGTCAGATAATGACATAGATGGAAGCAAGAAACTGTACCCCAACTAACTGCAATAAAAAAAATGTCTTCAAATTTAGTTTCATTTATTTGCAAAAATTTATGTGATTTACAAAATTACAAATAATGTAGAAAAGAGGATGAGTAAGGAAAAAGTTAAAGTCACATCACATTCAGAACCTTCCATCTCTCAAGGAGGCAAGATGTTGCAGTGGAAAGAGTGCTAGAAATGGAATCGTGAACTTGGGTACAAATCCACTTTTTCTGATCCTTACTACTTGTGTGAATAGGGGCAAGTCCCTTTACCTCCCTGGGTCTCTTGGGGGGTTGGAACAAATGTCTTATGATCTTGGAAGAAGTGTTAACGATATAGAAACGTGAGACGATATGGAAGTGTGAGGCTTCCAAGAAGTCTGCAATAGAGGTGACAAACACATGGCCCATGGCCTATAGCATTCTTGAGGGCTGCCTAAATCAGATTAAAATGCAATTGAGTAACATTTAATAAAGATATAAAATACAATAAAACATAGATACTGATAAAATGTGTTTTTCTAAGTCAATAGTAGGGATCCTTGTGTGTGTTTTAGTGGCCCCAGTTCCTATTTGAGGTTCATAGCACTGGTCTACAAACCATTACCTTCTTTCATTTACTAATCCTGAGCTATAGTTTCATGATTTAGAAATGTAAATTGACAGCTTGAATGAACTATTCCCATCTTATACAATGCAAATCCCTTGAGGGCAAGAACTATTTCAGTTTTTACTTTGTATAAACATAGCATAGCACAGTCTTTGTATAGCAAGTGTTTTAAAAAATACCGATTACCTGATTTATAGAATTTATCTACTTGTATATTTTAGCAGTTGTTTCATGGGGGTCCAATTCCTATTATTCATCATGAGCACTGAAAGGTGATGATGACTAAATGGCAGGTGAAATCAGCGTCTCTTATCCTTTGAGAGTCATAATAAAGCAAATTTCATTAATTGCTTTATTTGCCTTCTCTAAGGAGATTCTATAAACCATCCTTCCATTTAATTTCAATTCTTTTAGGTCTTTTGGTTTAAATTATATAGAGAATATAAATATTGATGTGGTTCAATTCCTTTGGCAAGGGATTAATTTATTGGTCATCATAAAAAGATATCCCAGATTGTTGTTCTTCAATTGTTTTTTCAGTCATGTTCTCCTCTTTGTGACCCTGTTTGGGGTTTTTTGATAGACAGTGGAGTTTTCCTTCTCCAGCTCTTTTTACAGATGAGGAAACTGAGGCAAACAGGATTAAGTGATTTGTCCAAGGTCACACAGGTAGTAAATGCCTGAGGATGGATTTGAACATAGGAAGATGAATCTTTCTGACTCCAGGCCTGTGCTCTATTCACTTCACCATCTAGCCACTCTCTATCCTAGGTTATGTACAGTTAAATGAACACTTATAGATGCTCCAAAAACTGCTATTCTTAAAATTTTCTGCCTTTCTATTTCCACCACTTTGTCACTGTCACTGCAGAAGCTTACAGGACTTAGGCAGAAAAATGTTTTATTGTTATTTGCATCATGAATCATCACGGCACCAGGGCTCATCTCCTAGTGGCTTGCCTACCACCGATATAAATTCCTGTTGTGTATTTCAGAATCTAACAGTATTAAAAGAGATACCACAAGAATCTTCTCTAGAACATCCATCACATATGGTCATTCAGTTCTGCTTACAAAATCACATGCAAGGAAATCCTTTTATCTTTTGAGGTAGCCAATTCCATTTTAAGACACTTCTGAATATTAAGAAATTGTTTTATTTTCCCCCATAGATGAGGCTGAAATCTGACCCTGTAGTTTCCATTCACTGCTCATAATTTTGCCCTATGGAATTTAGCAGGATAATTGTCATCCTTCTTCAACATGAAGGCTGATCAACTACTTGAAGATACTTATCTTCCCCATCCTGTCTTCTCTACTCTTTTCTAATTGAGTCTCATATAGCAGGATTCACTATCCTGGGACCTCTCCTTAGAATGCTGTCCATTTAACAATGTCTTCCTAAACTGACTTACCCAGAAGTGAATGTAGTACTCTAGATACTGACTGATCAGAATAGATAGCAATAGAACTATCACCTCTCTAGTCTTGGACTCCATGCCTCTCCTTGTTAGGTTGATTCAAGTATAATAGACACATTCTACCCTAGAAATTTTGCTATAAGTCTTTCCAACCTGATTAACTTTGACAGAAACTGAACTTTACTGGCATAGGATTCATTTGCGTAAGATCACCTCCATAGAACATGGTGAAGCATTGTAGGAGGATTTCTTTGTAGACAACCCAATGAAATATTGGTTGAACATCTAGTATGGGCAAAGCATTGTGCTAGGGCTGAGGAAGATATAGATAACATGCATTTTCTTATTCTGAAAGAACTTAAATCTAATATCAGAGATAAGAAATATGCACAAAATGAAATTTGCAAAGAGGCAGATCATATCAGGCTTGATGTAAGGAAAACCTTCCTGATAATAAGTTATCCAAAAATAGAATAATCTGAGTCAAAAGGGGGGAAGGAGTTCCCTCCCCCACGCTTGAAGACTTTAAGAAAGTTATAAATGACAATTCAAATGAGATATCTAAAATGTTATTTTTTTATCAGGTTCAAGATCCAAGAGATGTTCTTTATGCTCCCTTCAAACTTTCAAAGTTTTGGATTGTGTGAAATAATATAATGCAAAATAGCTTTAGGCACTGTAGTACAGTCGGAAGTGGAACTTGAGTTAGGGGATCTGGATTTCAATCCTGCCCTGTTATTTATTACCAGTGTGACCTTGAGCAAATTAGTTAATCTTTCAGAGACCCTCCATCGGTAAAATGAGATAGCTGTAGTAAATGATATATGCAAGGTTTCTTCCATTTCTAAATCTATTTTCCTATGATTACATTATGTTACAAAAGTACATTATACTATGTGACCCTCAGAAAGTCATTTAACCTTTCAGTGTCCTAGGCAGTTCTCTAACACTGTAACTTGTAGAATCCAACTATGAATAAAAAGGAGTCTCCTCACTGTTCTCAATGAATAGTTCCAGGTTCAGAGTAACTCCAGGCCCCAAACCTATCAGTGAGTTAAGGGGACATCTACCCCAAACAAGGACAGGGGCAAATGAGAACAGTTTGTTCCAAAAGTCATGAAGATTGCTGAAGCAGGGGCTATGGAGCGCTTAGAGCTTGGTCAGATATCCAATACACCGAAGCCATCCATCTAGGTCATCCCCAGTCATCCTGACTTCTGTCTTGCTCCTGGATTTCAATGACTCTGGGTGAGACAGTGAGGCTGATCACTTCTTGCAACTTTGTCTCACTTAAATCCAATTCAGCTGCAAGTCAAGAAATCACCCTCATGATATCATTAGTTTTCTTTGAAAATGAGGGACAAAAGACAGTTCCCTACATGAATAAGATCACTGCTCCATCCCACTACCATCACTACCACCACCCTGAAAGGATATTATATTTATAATATAAATATTATAAAGAGAGCATATCCCCTGACAGAGGAGATTTCATGAAGCAAATTGCATTTCAATTTGTCCTTGAATGATATCAACACTGAGGAGTAGACAGTAAGGATGGGGAGGGGGCAGAATGAAGATACTGCAGTATAGAGAATGACATAAACAAGGACAAAAATAGTGAGAAAGTGTATGATGGTACGGTGAATGGTCAGGAGTGTAGGATATGTAAAGGCAAGTAGTAGAAGGAAGAGATGAAAAGGAAGATTTTCCGGAGTCTATGATGCCAGGTATATTTTATTTTAATTTATAGAATAAAATGATAATTTCTACAACATAGTATAATAAAAATGATTGCACATGGAACTGCACATCTGCAATACATAACTTGTTATTCCCTCCAAACATGCAATAAATTTATCATGTAATCATTTTTCTTTTTTTCTTTATTTGGTAGGCACTTGAACCGGCACATTGCAGTTATAAAATCAGTAGTTTGGGTAGAAACCTTCCAATTGGATTTGATGTAGAAACCTCTCCCCAAAATATTAATTGTCAACTAAATCATGTTTCAGCTGTTCATTATCATCTTGGTAAAAGAATGTCAATGTAATTCAAATTCCCATCCACGCACCCTGTACATTTGCATATCTCTTTCACTCCTGAGGTTCCTCATCATTCATTCAGAATTGATGGCTTCACAGAACCAAAATAGATGAGAGTGCCAAAGAGAATAGAAATCAAGACCATCAAAAATGCTACCCATATCTCCTTCAAGTCTGAAGTAGTTTTCATTTTGCCTGTTCTAAGACACTCTGACTTCATGATTGAAGAGAGCCTAATAAATATTTCATAGCCTTTCCAATTTTTTTTCTTTTGCTTCAAAAAACTACCTTGTATGCACCTGGGGATTTGTTTACCTATATAGCAAAGATATAAGCCCCTAGTTTTCAAGACCTCAGGCACAAAAACTTTGAAAGACCCTTTGTGACAAAGTAGGGAGCAGACCATTGGGTAGCTGGAACATGTCTCCAAAATTTCTGGAGCTACCAAATGACACAGGACTTCATACCAACTACAAGGTTAGAACAGTCCTTGTAATAGGCATGGGGATCTTTCTGTAGTCAGGAAAGCTGTATCCACTGAAAAGGGAAACACTGATAGCACAAAATGGTGATATAGATTCATAGATGTTGTCAGCAATAGAGTCAGTCAGTGTGGATCAGAGGAAGGAGAGGCTGTAGTGGTAGTGAAGAGGGTGTCATATTGAAGGATACAAGCCAAAAGGTGGAATGGAGAGCCTTTCAAGACTTTTCAAACCTGATGATCCTTATCCATTTTTTGGGTGATGCTCATGGGGATAATTGCTACTCCCATGAGAAACCAACAAACAAAAAATATCAGTTAAGAAAATTTTAGGGCCTCAGGTGATAATATGGTCACTGATAATGGTTAAAGATAGGGGCACTGGAAGAGAAAGGCATATCTGGGAAGGGAACAGCTAGTTGAGATTATGACATCAACGAACAGGTTTGGAATTTTTGGATCATGATTTAAAACTTGAGAATAAATAATAGGATATTCCCCAAAGATGGAGTATACTAAGCAAGAACTGACTTAAAACTACAGATGGACAGACAGAGAGATAGATAGATGGACAGAGCTAGGTTTGCAAATTTCACTGTTGAACATTCACAATGGTGAAATTAGAGACAAATATGAATATTTAAGACTAGAGAAAGAACATGAAATGCGAAAAGGACCTACATGTACAGAAATATTTACAGTAGTATGTTTGTGGTGGTCAAGAACTAGAAATTGAGGGGATGTCCATCAATTGGAGAATGACTGAACAAGTTGTGGTATATGAATGTAGTGAAATACTATTGTGCTAGAAGAAATGATGAGCATGTGGGTTTCAGAAAGACTTACATGAACTGATGTTGAGTGAAGTGAACAGAACCAGGAGAATATTGTACACAGTAATAGCAACTGTGCATTGACTGACTTTGATAGACTTAGCTCTTCTCATCAATGCAAGGATCTAAGCCAACTCCCAAAGACTCATGATGGAAAATTCCATCCACATCCAGAAAAAGGACTATGGAGTCTGAATGCTTATGGAAGCAGATTATTGGTGCTCTTTTTTGTGTGTTTCTTCTTTCTCATAGTTTCTTCCATTGGTTCTAATTCTTCTTTATAACATGACTAATGAGAAAATATGTTTTATATGAATGTATATGTGGAGCCTATATCAGATTGCAACCTGTCTTAGGGTGGGGGAAAGGGAGAGATGAGGGGGAAATTTGGAACTCAACATCTTATGGAAGAGAATGTTGAAAATGAAAAATCAATAAATAAATAAATTTATTTTTTAAAACTAACATGGCATAATGGATAGAAATCTAATCTTGGAGTCAAGAAGACCTAGGTTCCAACACTGTTTCTGACATATACTAGGTATGTAACCATAGGCATAAATATTATAAACTTTATCTCTCATACCACTAAGATTATATATTTCAGAGAAGTTGCTATCTCTGTTAGATGGAGGGAGCTTCCAACAAAGGAAATTCCTTACCAATGCAATCATAAGTTGGGACTAAAATAAATGTAATATATGTATTAATGTGTGTAGCCATGTATAACCTTAGCTAACTTATATTTGGATTTGATTTGAGAATAGAGCCCATTCAAGTTCAAGTCAAGTTGTATTATAGAAAGGGCACTGATTTAGTAGAAAATATACCTATGTTCCAATATTAGCCTTGTCAATAGTTTGGTGCCTTTGGGTGAGGCAGTTCCACTCCCTGGGCCTCAATTTCCTGCTCTGTAAAATAAAGATGATCTCTAGTATCTTTTTCCATTTCAAAGACTCTATGACTTTAAATGTACCCTTACAAGGCATGGAGATTTTACGTTTGCTCAGTTTTCCTAGAACAAGGTGGGATTGATCTTGCATAAAAGTAAAACTAGATCTTTATTTTCAGTAACCTTGAATTAAAATTTAGTATTTCCTCCAGTTATAATTTTTTTTACCTATTCTTAGCATGAATCAAGGTCCAAGACAAACTCTTATCCTAGAGTGATAGCCATAGAATAACTACAGAAGAGCCATGGAGTTTAAATAGGGGCATATCTAATCAGATCCAAGTCTGTGCAAAATTATAGATCACTTTTTCATTTGCAAAATTCTCTCTTCCCTCTCATATGTCTTTTTCACCTTTGCAGCCATCCCTCATCTTAGTCTCATGTTCTCAGTGTCTTGGTGCTGGCTCTGGCCTTTAATGTGGAACTTCACCCATCTATTCTGCCCAGGAAGTGCATGCCCCAAGTTCCCAAATAATCTTTTATTCTCCATCCCCAAATAATCTGCTCTCAAGAGAAAAGTGCACAGAACCACTAGCAGCATCAACAATTTAACATTCTACCACTTCCAGGGTTTATATAACAAAGGAGGTCTTGTAGTGGAATAGATGATGCTGTAAGAAGGATGGCATAATCCTAAAGAAATGAGTCTTTCAAATGACAAAAATTTCAGACACTAAGAAGTGCTGGGTGTCTCAGTTTCCTCAAGTGTAAAATGAGTTTCTTAGACTAGAAAAGTGACATCTAAGGTCACTTCCAGCTCTAAATCTGTGGACCTCTCTACCAAATGATCTCTAAGGCCTTTTCTATCCCATAATCCTATAACCCTATGAATTTGTTCTCAACACCCTCTTATCATTGCCTTCCAAAAACCAGTCAGCTCCTTATTATTTCTACACAACAAAGGAACAAGATGAGCTAAAAGTCAGCCTTCAAATAAAAACAATTTTATGTTAACAACCACAATATTATAAGGGGTGGGGAGGCTTGGAGGGGTGGAGGGGGCGGGGTGATGCATTGAATTTGTGTCAGAGCAGAGATCCAAAAGGATTGGTAGTTTCATTAATGTGCAAAATGCGAGTTCACTGATGTTCATATGAAATGTTACTAATCAACTGTCTATGTTTTAATGAAGTTACAATACACAAATACATAGTGCCAAGGATTACACACTGCAAAGGGAAGTTAGTGATCTCACTGACACTTGTATTGAATGCATGTTTGTTTATCAGCAGGAAGCAGCCTTTAATCTCCCTTTATAGCCAAAAGCAATCTGAGTTAGCATTTAATTAGAATTTTCAGGGTCTAAACCTATTGAGGGTTTTGTCTTCAAGTGATTTTTATACTCTACAACAAGCACAAACAGATAGATCTTTCCCAAATCAATTGGCCCTCTGTAGCAATTGCTCTTATTGGGAGAAGGGGAAAGGAGATAAAATGGAAGACAGCTCCTAAGGAGTAAAGAGTACCGACTGTGGAGTCAGAGGACCTAATTCAAACCCTGATCCTGACACTACTTCCATAACCTTGGAAAGTCAATTCACATCTCTGGGTCTTAGTTTCCTCATTTATAAAATGAGAGAAATGGACTGGATGATCTCTAAGATCCCTTCCATCTCTAAATCTGAAATTTTGAATGAAGTATCATACATATGCATTTTATGGAATATCTTATATATATATATATATATATATATGCATTTTGATTGTCGGTAGAACCCAACACCAGGAAATTCAGAAATAGATACTGATGAGATTTGGGGTGCTGGGGACCCCAAGATACCAACAGTCCAGGTACTGCTCAAATGAATTCAATGCAAGCCTTCTTAAAAAAAAAAATCAAAGTTTATTAAAGATTCGCTACAGTGGGTTGACTCTTAAGGAACCTAAGCATTTGTAATGTTTATATTCACAAGTGGGCCAGATAGACTCTCAGCTACACAGAGTCCGAGTTGGATTGAATCTGAGTGCCCTCATGGAGGCAAGATGCACCTTAAATACAGAAAAAGACTCAGGGAAGCATTCAGGTGTTGCCATGCAGTCTTGGGGTCCTAGGGAATGTCTTCATAGATCAACCCCAGGGAGGATCCTGATGGGAGTGGCTGGTAGTCCAGACAACCCGCAGACCAGGCTGGGCAACTTGAACTTCAAGAGAATGCTAAGTAGTCAGCAATATCAAAAGGATGCTAGGGTCAAAGAAAGAGAATGATAAATGGGGATCAGATATTGAGTATCCAGGCTGGGAGAGATGGAAGGGGAAAGCAAGGAGCACCCCCCACCAAAGACCAGACTTTCCAGGGGTCCTTCAGACAAATGGGACAAAAGCCATCCCAATTCAAGGGGAAAAGTTCTTGGCCTTTTGGGCTCATCAATACCTCTCCACTAAGCCAACATTGTGAAGTAAGAAGATGTATATAGCACCTCCTAAGACCTCTCTTTCAATACGTCTTCCCTCAATCTTGATATCCCTTCTCCATCACAAACACTTCTACTATGCCCCTTTCAGAGACTCATAGACATAAGTGGAGCAGACTCTAAGGCCCTTAGAGAGAGGGACTTCCTTAAGGTGCAGAGTTTATTGCAGATTCTTAATGTATTTATTTTCAAGACAAAAAGTGATATTTATGAAGTTCTGCTATACACAAATCCAAATACCACAAGATTGTTATTTCTTTCCCCATGGGAATCTTGAAGGTATTGAAGTTTCCATTTGGTGAAAGGGAAAAGTTAGTGAGTCTGGTGAAGAGATCTCCATACTTTGGTTTACTTTTTTAATCTAGATGTATAATTTCATTGATGAGGGTAATTGAGATAAGCAAATTATAGTCTTAGAGAGTTGCCTTGGTCCCCAAGATGTTGAACAGTTTATTCATTTTGTGTCAAAGACAGGACTCAAACTTTAAGGACTTCCCTCTAACCAATAAACCACTGATTGTCAAAATAACTCTCAAAAATATCAATAGGACTTTTAGTCCTAGACTAATTAATCAACTACTCACCATTTTCTATCTGCAACTGTGCTTGGTTTGAACTCTACGATATCCCTCAGCCCATGGACATCCCCCTCCTTCCAGTTTTCTTTTCTGTGTTGTCTTTTCCCACTAGATTGCAAACTCCTTGAGGGTCTATATCCCCACCACTCAGTACAGTGTTTGGTATATAGTAGATGTTTAAGAGTTATTTGAAGACTGGGATAGCCTACTGTCCTGAATCTCTATAATAGAGGGATTCCTGCTTCGACTACTGCTTGCCTCTGAACTCCCTTCAGGTTTGATATTCTAGAGTTGCAGGGAACTGGAAAAGAGGTAGTATGGTATAGTGGAAAGGTATTAAACACATGGTCCATTATCCCAAGTGGTCATGAACCAGATTAAAATATACTAGGAAATATTTAACAAAATCAATAAAAATTCAATAAAACATAGATAATATTAATCTATGGTTTTTTAAGTCTAGATGAGGCCCACAAAAATCCTTATATATAGTTTAGTGGCCCCTGTTTCTATTTCACTTTGGTACCACAAGTGTAGCTGATAAAAGAAATATAGGCTCAGTGTTAGGAAGATCTGGGTTCAAGTTCCACCTTTGACACCTATTAAATTCCTTAATCCCAGAGCAGCTAGGCAGTTCTCTAAGGCTAAATTGCAAAGCAATTCCAAAATGAGTTACTTTACTTGGAGCTCCCTACAAGAATTAAATCACATATTTGGAAAAATAAACACTACAGACCTTCAAAGATATATACTTGTCCTTCTGTACTACCATACTATATCATCTGATTAATTACATTTAGTCTTTCTTATTTAACTATTTAAACATATGGAAGGGAGTTTAGTATGTTGGGAAGAATAATAGACTAAGGATCTAGAGATGTAGGTTCCAGTTCTACCTCTGCCATTAAGGAATTGTTACTTTGTGCAAGTCATGTGACTTGTCCAAGCCCAATTTCAATGATCCCCAACAGTTTTACCTCTCAAATAAGGGAAGAGATAGTCTCCAAACCCACTTTTAAGCCTGAAACTTCATGCATCATGTTCAGTTTAGAATTGAAGTATGTAGGCTTAACCAGAAAGAATTCTTCTTATAGCATTGGTAGTGGGAGATAGAACTAATACTTATATCAGTTTTACCATAACATGGTAGCCATCAAATGTAATGTTACACTGCATGATTGGACTAAGGTTCCATCCCTGTCTATGCAACTAATCAGGTAGCACTACAGGCCATAGAATCTCAGATTTGTAAGAATCCTCAGGGATCAATTCACATCTGAAGAACACACATCCCTGACAAATGTTAATCCAGTTGGTCAGTTGCTCCATAAACACTTGCTAGGCATTTATTATGTACAAGCACTGGATATAGAAAGAAAAACATGAAATAAAAAGGAAATGGAAAGGAGAGGTGGGAGGAGGGCAAATGCCAAGAATTAGATATGCTAATATCTTACCAGGTAAGATATGCTCCCATCTGAATTCTATGACTTTTCTACAGTACCCATGCAGCTTTCACTCTAGAACAGAAGTACTTAATTTGTCATGGTTGTATCATGGACCACTTAGACAGTCTAATGCAGCCTACAGACCCATTCAAAGAATAATATCTGTTGCTGGGTTATTTTTAATTCATAACTGAAGAAATTTTAAATTTCAGATAGAGGTTAGTGAACATAAAGATGTATTTTTCCCTATCCAAATTCATTTGTCCTTTGTTCTCAGAAGACTTTAAACAAAGAGAATCTCTCTGTCTTTGCCCTTTTGGAGCTCAGATTCTTGAAGAGTTAGAATTATTTTCCTTTTTGAGTGTCAGCATAATTTAAAAAGAGCACTAGAAGATTTTAGTTTGAATTTAGTTCTGCCACTTATGAGTTGTGTAACTGAAGGCAGCTAGGTGGCACCATGAATAGAGTGCTAGGTCTGGAATCAGGAATACTTGAGTTCAAATCCAGCCTCAGACATTTACTAGCTATGTGTCCCTGGACAAGTCACTTGACCCTGTTTGCCTTAGTGTTCTTATGGCTATAAATGGAAATGGAAAACCACTCCAGTATCATTGTGATGAAACCCCAAACTGGGTCATGAAGAGTCAGACACAACTGAAACGACTGAATAACAATGGTCACTGTAGACAAAATGTCTGAACTTCAATTTTCTCATCTCTAAAATGGGTACAACAGAGTCCTTGTACTATGTAACTTATAGGACCGTTATGAAGGAAAGTATTCTATAAACCATAAAATACTAGATAAATGTGATTTATTTGTGGAGGTTTTTTAAAGCAATATATAAATACATGGCACCAGGAGAAGCTGATAGAAGTAGCAGAAAGAGCTTTTGCTGATGAATGAGGGTTTGCTATAAACTGGGAAAGGGTGGGAAATGAATTCTATCTTCAAACATACTAAGCCTAGTTTGCCTTCTCTAAAAGGAGGAAGGGAAAAGTACAAAAAGATGCTGAATAAGGATTTTAAGATATTGGTAATATTTAGGCTCCAATTTTAGAAAGCTATACTTAGTGCTCTCCTGACGTTTATGTTGTTTCTACCTACATTAAAATATACTTCAAACTGTTTGGGAATTCCAGTAATCCTCACAAATAAACTCTACAGCTCAGAAAACTAATTTCAGGTGAAATAACCCATGCAGGTTGCCTCCATAGGGCTCTGTGTAGGAATTACCTTAAAATTTAAAGCACAAGGAGACAGTTTGGTACCTGTGAAAGCTATGTACTCAATTAAGGCACAGGAGAGAGAAATTGAACTTAGTCCTACTTAAATACAAGGATATAATTCATAATTTTTTTAATTAATTCGATAAGTGTAGAGTCTGCTTAATATAGTCAAGATCTGAGATGAAAAGGAAGCTCTCAAGCTCTTACAGAGGGCAGCTGATGATAAAGCCACAGGAGCTAGATAATGGGCTATAACAATTCCCTGAATCCTCAGAAAAAATGCCCAGGCCTAGAAGTTAAGTGAATGTGAGCTTTTATTTAGTGGTCAGAATGAACCAGGCACTCATCTCCTGCTGGTCCCTGCTGGGGTAGAACCGAACAGCAGACAGGATGCCCAGTGCCAATGAGTACACCACGAGGAGTGTAATAGCTTGGCTACCCTTCATACAGGGGATGGCTGACTTGGGTTTTCCAGTAGATGAAAAAAATTCTCATTTTGAATAGTACCAACAGATATAAACAGCAGTTTGCAGCTGGTCCTGGACACGATCCCTTTATGAACATGATAATTGCAAATGACAGTGGAAGGTCATTGTAATCACAGTATATTTGTTTCCTTATTTGTTCATTCCCCTCCCCTACCCCCACTGACAAGACTTTCACTCTACCAGATCCTTAGGCACCTCTTATGAACCTTCCTGGAAATCTGCCATGATGCATCATAGACTCCTTAAAAGGGATAGCCTTAAATTTCTCTTTGTCCTCCAAATTTGGTGATTTAGAGTTTCCACATATAGAATGGCCTAAACTCTAGCGATTTTTGCTAGCCACATGATCAGCACTTGGGGGAAAGGATCACTGGGGTAGACTGTGATGTCTATGTATGACTCTACCTTGAGAATTTTTTCCTTAGCTTTCCAAAAGTATTAGGCTGAGGGAAAGCTGGAATATCTCAGACCCATGTAATGCTTATGGAGTTTGTTTTACAAAGTCCTCCTTCTACCACCAAAATTGGTTTAGGGACTCAAGAAGCCTATTAGGGAATAAAATGGGAATGATTATGAAACAGGGGCTTTGGATTTAAGACCTTGATCTTAGGGAATAAATAGGAGAATGTTCTAAGACAGATTTAATGTCTTCAGCAATACATAGCTGTGTTCCAAAAGAGATTGAACCCTAGAGTTGAAGATTATCCTGAGAAAAGGATGGCCACAACCAAGACTGTAGAGAAGTTATATTGTGCAGGGCTTTGGAGTCTAAGGAACTGCTTTTATATCCTCCTTCTTTTGTCATTCAGTCATTTTTTTAGTTGCTTCCCCATTTGGGGTTTTCTTGGCAAAGATACTGGCATGCTTTGCCATTTCTTTCTCCAGCCCATTTTACAGATGAGTGTAAGTGACTTGTCCATAGTCACACAGCTAGTAAGTGCCTGAGGCAAGATTTGCACTCAGGAAGTTATCTTCCTAACTCCAGACTTGGTACTCTATCCACCACTTAGCTGCCTCTATCTTACTTCTACCTTACACTTAATCGATGAGCCACTCATCTTCCCAGTATAATATCTCATAAGATTAAAGGTTGAACTAGATAGGCTTTAAGATCTCTCCAAGTTCCAAGTCTTTGATCCCATGATTCTCTGATAGACACTATATAAAAAGGGTATCTCTCTAGGTGAGCTAAATGCTCTAAGATAAATGAGAGCCCATACTTTGTCTAATGGAGAAGAGCTAAGAACCTCAGTTGAGGACTCTGGCTAACACAGGAAGCTAGAAGTATAGATAAGTTCCATTATCACATGACCATTGAAGGCATAGATGTCAATGAGCATGAAATCAATGGATTTCGGACTGGTAGAGAATATATGCCAGGTGCAACCAGTAGACAACAAGCCAAGCAGGAATAGTGGGTAATGTGACCACAAGAAGGAACGCCAAGGGGATATTCACAGCACCTATGGCAGCTATGAATATACCAGCACAGTTCTGAATTGCGAAATATAACAGACTCTCCACATGGAAGACAGAATCAAAACATTTATTCAAACATCAGAAAGCCAAATTCATCTTAGCAACAAAGAAATCCATCACAGTAACCAGGAAGTCTACATACATGCTCAGACCTTCCAACAAACACTCACAGTCCTAATTTCCTGCTTCCTCTGTCCTTCCCAGCTGACTGGTCTGACCAACTTTCTCTCAGCTCTGCTTGGGCTCTGCCTCTTCCTGCTCTACCCATTTAGCAAGCTCCTCCAACCACCTGTGACTTAGGCTTCTATGTGATTTAAGCAAGTTACATGGGCCTATTAATCGGTGGGAAAGATCTTCAAATTAAGCAAAAAATACATTGACAATAAAGAAGTTAGTGGCTTTGCAGAATCAGAATCAGAGGGGTGAGTTACTTTTTTACCAGTGTTCCCTAATATCAAACAAGTTAGCTACAAGTGTCTACTCTTCTCACTGATAATTATATGTGTGTGTGTGTATAGATATAGATAGATATAATATGACCCAGATTAATGAAAGAAATAGTCTATTGCATTTTTTTCCTATTCTATTATGTCAATTTAAAAAAAAAACTTATTGTGTCTTCTGACTGACTAGTAAAGAAAAAAGAAGGCAATGTTATGCTCTTTTATTTTGTTTTTTATTTGAGGAAGAACCAGAGTAGCTTTAAACTGAGTAGTCTGTCAAGAGGAAAACCTACATGTGAGTGGAAAATGTCCTAATATAGTTTAAAACAGTGGTGTTGTTAAACCCAAGCAAAAACTTTGGCCGCTAAACTCATAAAATGCTCTGTGGGTCACATATTAATATAATCTAAAAATTTAACATTATATGTGTTTTACGAATATATTTAATCTGGTTCAGGTCTCACTCAGTAATGCAGAGAGACAAATGTATCCTGTGTTTTACATCTCTGGTGTAAAGGTATTCCAGCTTCAAATTCATTCTCCACTCAGCAATCAAAGTACAGATATGACCAGAGTGGCAGGGGTCACTCTCACAATCAGGAAATTGCAGCATCTCTCTTTTGCCTGCAGAATTAAATTTAGCTTTTGAAGTGCATCAAAATCTGATATCCTCTCTTAAGTCTTCTTAAACTTTCTCCTGCCAATCATTTTAGTCATGTCCAGCTCTTTGTCACCCCATTGGGGTTTTCTTGGCAAATATACTGGTATAGTTTGTCATTTCCTTCTCCAACTCCTTTCATATGAGGAACTGTGGCAAACAAGCTTAAGTGACTTGCCCAGGTTCACATAGCTGGTGAGTGTCTGAGGTTGGATTTGAACTCAGGTCCAAAATTCTATCTACTGAACCACCTAGCTGCCCCTCTTAAACCTTATTCCTCTCAATATACTCTACAACCCAGTGACTCTAGCTTTCTCTCAGACCCCCTACCTCCAGACTCCATGCATCTTCACTGACTATATCCCATGCCTGGAGTTCTCTTTCTCATTTCTACCACATAGCTTCCTTGAATTCATCAATATTTCAGCTAAAATCTCACTTTCTGTAAGAAGTACTTTTCAGTACTCCTCAAGTTAGTGCCTTCCCTCTGAGATTATCTCCAATTTATCTTCCATAGGTCTATACTTACATATTTTCATATTGTCTCTCCCATTAGACTGTGAGGTCTGTATGGGCAGAGTTTTGTCTTATCTCCCATAACTATCACATAGTAGATACTTACTAAATGATTGTTGAGTTGATTTGTGGACTTGGGGAAATGTACAAATTTTTATCATAGCATATAGTTTTCAAAGGAAATATGATACAGTAGATAGACTAATAAACATGGAAGCAAGAATACCTAAGTTTACCTTTTGGGAGTAGAGTCAAGTTAGCAGAATAGAGAAGGCACTCAGCTGAGCACCCCCAACATTACCTTCCAAACAACTTTAAAATAAACCTCAATTCTGAAGTGGAAACAGCCAACAAAAGGTCAGAGTCAGACCTTCTTCCAGGTCAAGGCAACATAGGAGATTGGAAAAAGAGATCTATGACGCAAGGTTGAAGACTGATCTGGAGTCCATGTGAATGAAACACCAGTGCAGGAACTAGCTGGTGGTGACAGAAGCAACAACAGTTTCAGGAGCTTTCATGCCAGAGACAGTAAGGGGTCCTGGAAACTGATCAGAAAGAAATTACAAGGTACCAAGGTGCCAGCCTAGAATGCAATTCAAGGACAGAGAGGAGCACTTTCAGTCAAAAGGGAGTGAGAGTCCTGAGAAGCAACTGTTTTGACAACTCCATTGTTTGTATCCACTTTTGGGTCATAGTTCAAGAATAGGTAAGAGCATTTTTGGTGAAAAGGGAGTGGAATCCTTGACAGGCAGTATCACTGTCTGCCAAAAGAAAGCAACGACCCTGAAGATCAGAACTGTTTCCAGTCCCAAGGGAGGAGGGGCCCAAAGGAGGAGTATCAATTGCAATTCCCAAAGATTGGGGCCTTTCCTGCATAAAGGCCAGAGTGCAAAACAAGATAGCTGTGACCACACCTCTCCCTAGATCATACCACCTCAAAAGCACGGAAAATTTCTACACTCCCAGAACTAGCTTTGAAAACATCACTGTAAAAAAAACCCTCTCACACATAGGGGAAACAGAGCCCAACTTTAACAAAATTCCAAAACAAGAAATTGTGTTTAAAAATGAGAAAAGAAATAAAGAACCTGAACATAAAAAGACACAAACTCAGAAGACAATGAATTTGAAACAGTGACAAGCAAAGCCTAAAGAAAAAATGTGAATTGTATACAAAAAAATTTAATAACTATTTTTAAAAAGTTAACCTGTAGTTAGAAAATATTTAACTTAAAAAATATAAATTTGAAAATAAGAATACCTAAGTTTAAATTCCACTCTGTTATGGTAGCTAAACACTTAACTTTTATGTCCCTACAGAAATTCTTAGGACTCATCTACAGAGCCATAGGAAGCTTTCAATATGCTTTGGTGAAGAAAATTCCTATACCAACTATTTTTCATGATGATAGAATCCCATATCTTTTGACTATTTGTCTACATAGCTTCCATCCAGTAAATTATGAATAGGTAATAACGCAATAAGCCAATGTTCTATGCAAGGCAATATGGTATAGAGGGAAAAATACTGAATCTGGATCATAGGACAAAGGTTTAAATCATAGACCTGCTGCTTAAGACCTGGATGACCCTGAGCAAATCACTTAGCCATTCTACAACTCAATTCTTCACCTGTAAAATTATGGAGTTATCTGAGCTGACCTTTAAAATCCATTCCAGATTGAAATCTCTGAGCCTATGATGTAACGTAATTTCTAAGCCAGAAAGTTCCTCTCCATACATACCAGCTTCTGAGTTATACCAGTACTCTATAGGGAGAATTAAATTTGATAGATTTTTACTAAGCCCTTATGTAAGCCAGGCCACAACTCTAGGTACTAAGCAAACAAAGACAATAAAAACACAGACCCTGTCCTTAAGGTACTTAAAATTTAGCCAGAAGACAATTGTATCCAGTATATTACTCTTCTAAAAAAAATCGTTTTTAACCACTGCAAATGTAGCTATTCATCATATCCATGAAAATGAGATATATTCACTGGGTTGAAAATCCACTTTCTATTTCTGTGATATAGGACCCATGTTCCAACCCTAAAAAGGGTCAGATCTGTGGACAAAGGTCAGGCTCCCCTGAATCATGTTAACTACTTTACAGGGTTACTTTGAGGATCATTTAAGATCATAGATTCATATAAACTAGATTTTAGAGTTGAGAAGAACCTCAGTAGTCTGAATCCTTCATTTAGCAGATAGCCAAAACCAGGCCCTGTGAGGCCAGGCAAACTAGGATCTTTTACTACTGTTGTTTTAGTGGAATCAAGAAGTATAATGCCTCTATTTGAATGTGATTAAAGAAGACCTTCCTCACCCATTGATAGGCCTGCCCATTGAGGGAAGCTTGATTAGAGGAGTTATTTTGTAGAAGGATCCCAAATACCTTTTGTTTTTTCTATTAAAGCACTGGGTCAGAGAGTCATGCCCTGTGGCTCTGAAAAGTACATAAATACTCTGAGGGTAAAGTTTTACTTTGGGATTTAGGTTTTGGAAGAAGCTTTGTGTGCCAAAGAAGACTCTGGGAAGCTGCTAAGGAGCTCCCCCCCAGCTTTGAAACCCCAGATGTTGGTGCTTCCCTCTCTGGTAAAGAGGTATATATGTTAATGGTCAGGCAGTTTGGAAGTACTGTTGATTTTTTATTTCTCTGAAATTTTGATTTTAATTTTCTCTGATGCCTGTGCTTGATTGAAGTGATTGTTAACCCCTCAAAAGTTGCCTTACCTTTTAGAGATTCAGATTAAAGAAGCTGTGGTATTAGGGACCCCTGTGTATGTTGGGGTGCTTACTGATACAGGCCCTCAGAGGTAAAAGAGACTTGCTTAATGTCACAGGCAATCAGTAAAGGAGGTAAGATTAAAATTTCACTTTGTCTTTTTGTATCCTAAATCTGTTATTCTTTGCACTGTATGACATCATCCAAGAAAATATTCTGTAAACAAGAAATAATCATGATAAACCAAAAGATTGCAGAGAAAACAAGCAATCAGGTAGAATCAGCTGAATGCTGACGTGACCACAAGCTTTGTAGGAAAAAAATCAAAACACCAAGTACAAACAGGTAGGTCTTAAAGAATTTCTTTCAGTTCCTGCTTACTATTTATATATTTTAGGATCACAGTGTCTCAGAACTGCAAGGAACTTTAGAGATTCCTTTGTTTTATAGACAATGAATTCAAATTCACACCAGTCTCACACAGCTAGTTATAAAGAATGCAGCCCTCAAAGTTCACTGTAATTGCAAAGCATAATTTTCATATTATTGAGTTTATTTCATTTTACCAATGTGCTAACTGTATGTGAGACCCAGTGCTGAATACTAAGGCTATAAAGATGAGTCCCTATCCTCCAGGACTGCCCCTATACTAGAGACAAGGCCAATCAGATGTGTGACATATATGTGAACAAGCATATACTAAAGTGTGCTGGAGGCATACAGACAGCATGGTGCAGTGAATAGACTGTTAGGCTTGTAGTTAGGAAGGTGTGGGCTCAAACCTGCTTCAGACACTAGTAGCTATGTAATCCTGACAAATCAATTAACCTCTCTGAAGCTCCGGTTAATTCTTAGATCTTAGCTACACAGTCATGGACAGATTGTGATCTATGTAAGCCATGGGAATTCTCATATCTGAAAGTTCCCTAGGCTAAAATGATCACATATCCTTCCATATTCACATATGAAATCAGCAGAAGAGAATTCAAAGTATATTAGAAATCACTTTTTTAAAAAAAATCTGTGAGTTTAGGAGATCTTTGAGGTTAAAAAATGATGTTTTCCATAGTCTATCTACTTTGTGAATGAATTTCTGGTCCTAAATGACTGAGATACTATGCAGGGAGCAAAGTTCTTTCCAGAGGTATTTCGGGTCTTTTTTGTTTCTTTGGTTTTTGACAGATGCTGAGTGCTTCCCATAAAGCAGTGAGAAAATTCATAATAACAAATAATGAAGGTGCCATCTATAACCTGAACATATGGTCAGCTCAGAATACATGGGGAGAAATAGAATGTTGAGGCCAAGCCACCTGTCATTTTCTGAACATTCAACCTGAACCTTCTCTCTCTGTGCAATCAATGGTGAAAGTTGTATTCCAGGAGGTCTACGTGGGACAGTTACACCAAGGGTAAAATCACAAATGAGTGAAAGATATATTTGGGGCATGAAATACAATTTGTAAAGACATAAGAATATACTATTATAGGTCTAACTGTAGCTGAGCTGCATTAGATTCCCAACCATTGTGCCTTGAAAGACAATAGTAATTGTTGATGATGGTGATGATGATATAGTAATAATAAATTTATAAAGCCCTTGAAAGTCTATAAAATTATATATGGATATATATATATGTATATATACATATTTATAATCTCTTGTTTCTCACAACAACTATACAAGCTCTCAACTGCCAGAGAGCTTTAAATTCTTGTCGTTAATATCATTTCTTGGAATAAGACACTATTTCCAAGTGCCTCTATTTAAATGTTACATATATTGCCCAGGAGGGGCAACTCATCTGGAACCTAGATGGATCAATTACAAATCTCTCCCCATCTCAACTCAAACTCCACTTAAAAGGGATTTTTCTAATTTGTAGATCTTAACCATGTCTCCTTGCAATTCCACAAGTGCTAATAATGCCCTCTTACCTCCAAGAGTGAAGATTTGGCATTTAAAGATCTCCACCATCCAGCCTGTTTCTATTTTCTTCTTAGACTTTCCATTCTTCTATATACACAATGATGCAGTTGCACTTCCCTAGTTGCTGCTCCTCACGTATATCACTCCATCTCCCATCATTTGTGTTTCTGAACTGGCTGGCCCCAGTGCCTGTAATACTCTGCCTTTTAGTTGTCTTGACTACCTTTGAAACCGAACTCAAATCAAATATTCTGTAGGCTTTTCAGACCCACCCACACCCACTCTTGTTAGTGCTTTCAGCTGTGATTGCCTTCCACCTACTCTGTACACCTTGTATTACCTAGGTTCATAAGCTGTCTCCCCATTAGAATGTGAGTTCCTTGAGGGCAAGGACATTTGGGGAAGAGAGAAGGGTAGTTTCCTTTCATCTCTCGAATCTGACATAAACTATGACCTTGGTAAATGCCCATTGACTGACTGATTGGTAACACCTAGCTGAGAGCAGAACCCTTAACTAGACTGAACTATCCCTGACATTGATTGACTACGATTGTCTTCTGACTGAAAACAGAGCCCTCGAAGACAATGGAGAACACTTAAAAGTTTTGAATGGGAAAGGGAATCCAAACTACAGGTTCTTACAGTAAAGTAGGCCAAGTTAGAGGTTTAGTCTATGCAGTCAGAGGATATTGAGTAGCTGAGAATACCAAAAGAAAGGATTCTTCCAAATGGAAGGAAGTTCAAGGGAGTCCCAAAGAAGCTTCATTTGTTTCATAATTAGAATCCTTTTGCATGTAAGAGCCAATAAGTGAAGAAAACACATGTAGTAATAACTTCTATTTATATGATGCTTAGCAATGTAAAAAGTGATGTCCTATACATTATCTCCTTTGATATTCATAGCATCTCTTTCAGATAGGTAGTACAATATTATTTTCCTGTTTCACAGATGAGGACACGGGTTTTAAGTATTGCAGAAAGACCCAGGTCTTTGTACTAGCCTGAACTACTATTTCCCACATCTATTTATTATTTGTATATAAAAATGCCATGGGAAAATTGTTAAGAAAACATAAATAGAGATGATCATGAAAGGTAAAATACATAATTTAAATACCATAAAATCAAAAAACTTTTTTTGAACAAAATTAATGCAACTACAATAAAAGGGGGAAATCAATTAGGGAGAAAACATTTTGCATCATATCTCATTTCTAAATGTTTGATACTCAAGATATATCGGAAACTAACACAAATGAAAAAGATGAAGAACCATTGCCCAATAAGTAAGTGGTCAATAGATATTAACAAAGTTTTCAAAAGAAGAATTTTAAACTATTAGCAACCATTAATCATCAATAAAATAAATGCAAATCAAAACAACTCTAATGTGTCTTTCAGCTCACATCCAGAAAGTTATCAAAGTTAATAAAATGTCTCCTCTATTAAAATGTAAGATAATTGCAAAAAGGTATTGTTGTAGTCTTTGGACTTGTATTCGGAGAATTTACCACAGTACCTGGCATCAAGAGGTAATCATGAGAAGGCATATATAAAATTATGGAAAGTTAAATAAACAGAACCAAGAAAACAACAATGCACAGTAACTACAATAAGATAAATTGAAAGAAAAACCAACGCCCAAAGCTCCTAAATTATGTATATGGGAAAAAGCATTTTCTTTCCCTCTTAAAGAGGTGTGAGATGCTGCCTGTAACTCCAAATTTGATTGATACCTTGTTTACTTTTATTGTTATTTGAATAATGACAATATTCCTCAGGAATGAGAGGGACAGAAATGCATTGAAAGTTTTAGATTATGTAAGAAAAAATATATCAATATTTTTTAAAAAGAAAAGAAATAGAAAAGAAATAGCCTATGTATCTCCTTCTTCCTTCAAGGCTTATCTCATGAATAACACAACCAGTCCATGAACCCTCATGGTGAAAGTTTTCTGAACTTTTCAAAGAGAACTTTTCCTGAATCTCTTCCTCTCTTCATCAGTTATATCAAACCATTCTAATTGGTGTAGGTGGGACAACACCCATACTAGTCAGTAATTTCTGTGAAGGCAAAGAATGTCTTATCTGTATTTTGTATCTCCCACAATTCTTAGCACATGTTCTGCAAACAGAAGGCACTAAATAAATGTTTTCTGAATAAATGAAGGAATAAGGAGAGGGAACTACATCATTTATCATCTTTGTCTTCCTAGCACTATGGTCAGTGCCTTAGGCTCATTAAATGCTCAATACATGTTTATCAAATTACACTTAAGTATCTCAGATATTTGCTGAAGCAGACAACTTTTTGACCAATGTGATTATTTCTATTCCTACCAGAATAGAGCCTTTTGAAATGGTTCACCCACCAGCCATTATTCTCCCTCCCTCCC
The DNA here is from genome assembly GCA_028658325.1 of Potorous gilbertii. Lineage (NCBI taxonomy): Eukaryota > Metazoa > Chordata > Mammalia > Diprotodontia > Potoroidae > Potorous > Potorous gilbertii. The sequence continues at coordinate 236,885,725 of CM053769.1, forward strand.
TTTATGATTCATCCAAATTGCCTTCCTTTCTCTAGAGTCCTACTGATTGACATCTCATCTATTATTTCCATATTTTTGTACTGTCCACCTTTTATGCCTATAATGTATTTGCTTGCTTCCCAAATATACCTCATGAAACTCAACCTCTGCATTCAATATGGAAATCAAGGAATACCTTCTATATTAAGATATTTTTTTCCTGATTCCCCAACAACTAGTGTTCTTTTTTTACCAACTACCTTATATTTAACAATAACATATTTTTAAAATGAATATTTACTTCATGTTTATTCTGCATATTATTCTATACATAGTTCATATAGTCACTTTTACAAGGCAAGTTCATCATTGGTAAGTAGGATTTTTTTTCAACCTTTGTACTTGTATTCTCAGAACCCAAAAGAGTATTTGGCACAAAATAGGCATCTGATAAATGCATAGTGATTAATAGACTGATTCATTCATTCATTAATCAAATTGCCCTATGGTGGAATCTAAAAGTTAAGGGAAAGTTAGGATGAATATTTTCTAAGTTATTGACATGTCTTTATATCAGCATAATCTAATCTAAAAAATGAAAAAGAAATATGAAAAATGTATATTATATCCTGCATTTAATATTGTTTGACTGATTTAATCAGGAGGGAGGCTAGGTAGTACAGTGGTGTTCAAATCTGGTCTCAGACACTTACTAACTCTGTCTTTCTAGACAAGTCACTTAACCCTGCTTGCCTCAGTTTCCTCACCTATAAAATGATCTGGAAAAAGAAATGGTAAGCCACTCCAGTATCTTTGCAAGAAAATCCCAAATGGAATCACAAAGAGTTAGACATGATTGAACTAAACTGAACACAAGATTTAGGATTAATAAATATCTAAACTTGACTAAACTGCATTTTAAAATTATTTTACAAGTTTTTATTGATGCATTTTTATTTTAAAACACAGTCATTCCCAGATACCACCATCTCAAATTCTACTACAGCCACTTCCTCCACAAACTTGACAAAATGAAGCCTCCCTCATAATAACAGAAATCAGAAAGAAATCCAGATGGTGTAGATATTATATCTAGAGTTGTATGCCAAATTATGTATTCACAGTCCCTACCTCTGTACTGAAAGAAAGAAGACATTTCCTCACCTAAAGACCAGGGTATAAAGTGGAGATTATAGTTGTTAGCATCCAGACTCATTTATTGCTGAATTAGATTTTACTTTAAAAGTAGTCTACAATTCATATTTTTTACCAATTCAGATGCAAGTTATAGCAAGGTCATGCAGCTTCATCATGGCTGAGTTTAACTTGGTACCTTTTCAACAACTATATACATAATTCTAATACTCTTCTGAAAAAGAAAAATCTGCAAAAATATAACACATCAATGCAAAATTTTACACTGGTATTAATGATTGATTGTTCGAACAGTTATACACAGGAGTATCTATTGTAAGTATGGTACAAAAAACATTCATAAAGTTAGGAGCAGTAAAACTTAGGAATCAGTCCATGAACCTCATTTTACGGAAGATATTGTGGCTCAGGTAAGGCAAAGAACTCACAGGAAGTCACACACCTCATAAGCAAATGGTAGAATTAGAATTCAAACTCAGGTCTATTAAGGCCAATTCAGTTTTGGTTTGGGTTCCCCCCCGCCACCCCTACCCCATATTGGCTGATTTATTTTGGAATCAAAGGAACCACTGGATCCTTAATTTGGAAACTAATAATTTCATATGTAATAAAATTATTAAGGATAACTGTTAATGATCATATGGATACTAATCAAATGCAAAATAAAAATATTCTGGGTCATTCTAAGCATCTAGGATCATTAGGTATCTTTAAACATTAGACAGACAGAATAAATATATACCTGTTAAAATGAGAGCTATTTTTTGTTCTCCTATCTGTACCTCAAATCAAATACCACTCTGCAAGATGAATGGGGAAGAACTGAAGCTAGTTTTAGATAAGAAAAGCTAAGCTGAAATCCCAGGCTGCCATTTGCTACCTATATGGATATGAGCACACAGTTTAACCAATTTAGATCTGTCTTCCGTTATAGAATGAGTAGGTTAGACAAGTATAGAATAGTAGAATGAACCCTGGTTTACCCTGAAGTTAGTGGGCCTTAAATACATCATTTAATTTCTCTGCATCATATTTTCCTCATCCCAAATTAGGGAGTTGAACTAAATGGTCTTGAAGTCCTTTCCATCCCTAGAGCTATGATCCTATGACTAGAGGACCTCAAAGGTGCTCATCATTTATTAATATTACGATTGAATAAACCAAACCAAGTTCTAGGAATGAACACCTACTACTGGTCTTTTTATTTGATTTATTATTCTGACTAAAATATTGAGGAAAACTATCTTTGCATTAAAATTGTCTTTCAGAATGTATTGGTACTTTAAAAGACTTTAATGATTCCCAAAATCTCTCTCCAGCCAAGCAAAGACGATTTGGCCATTCACAAACTGGAAAGCTAAATGGCAAGTAAGCATATGGTCCATAATGTAGACATTGAAACTAAGCTTATTTCTACTTATCATTGTCCTGTGAAAATATTCATATATTTTGAATGCTTAAAAATTAACCATCTCAGTAATGCTCACTTCAATGAAGTAACTCATTAAAATCAGACCTAATATGGATGCTGATAGAGGGAAAGAAAGAGAGGAGAAAGGAAGGAATGAGAAGAAAGGGGAAGGAAGGAAGGAAGTAAGGAAGGAAGGAAGGAAAAAGAAGAAATGAGAAGGAAGGAAAGAGGGGGAGAGGATGAGGGAAACAAGGGAGGAAATACAGGAAAAAGAAAGGAAGGAAAGAAAGGTCTGACCATGTCTATCTCCTATTAGACAAACTTCAATTGAACATAATTGCTTCTCTATGCTCTAAGCTCTTCTGTTTAACTTTTAAAGCCCTACACATAGCCTGGGCCTGGTCTTACTTTCTGACTTTATTGTGCATTGCCCCCTTCCTATGGTCTCTGGTGCAGTCAGACTGGTTTTCTTGCCATTCCTAAAAGTAGAATTCCATCTCCCATCTCCAATCTCCATCTCCAAGATCTCATGCTGTCCCTTGTTTCTTTCAAACTCTCCTCAAGCAAAATGTCTACGAAGTGTTTACTGATTTTCAAACTCTGCCCTCTGCCAGGACCCATCATTTCACCATTTTTTCCATGTTTTTATCTTGTAAATTGTTGTAATCTCATTGAGGGCAAGAACTATTTATTTTTTGTGTTAGTATCTATCCCCAGAGCCTAGTACATTGTCTAGAGCATAGTAAGCACTTAGAATTAAGAGTGCAAGAGATAGACAAGCAGATCTGGAATCAGTAAGACCTAGATTCAAATTTAGTCTTAGATCTTTAGTAGTTGTGTGACCTTGAGCAAGTCATTTAACCTCTCTCAGCTTAAGTTTTCTTAAATGTAAAATCTAGGTAAAAATATCATGACTTCCCAGGATTGTTGTGAGAGTCAAGTAAGAACATCTGTGAAGTACTTAGCACAATTCTCCTTTATAAATACTTGCCACTTGATTGAATAATTGATTAATTATTGCAACATGGCCAAGCAAAAAAGTCAAAGTCCTGGCCAGACTAATTAGTGTCTATGCATACATATGGTTAAATTAACAATGAAACCAGCCAGACTTATAGTTAAATTGGCCAGTAGCATTCTAGACTACAATGACAAATTTTTCCTTGCTACCTAGTACACTTTTCAAATGACTGTATATAACTGTGACTTTTAATCTGTTTTTTTCTGACACAAAAGAAACCTAGAAACCTTGTTCGTTGTCAAAGGAATCTACAAAATAAAATATTTGAAATAACAGGAAATACCCCCAAGAAATTTAACTGACAATATTTAGTGTTACATATTCTCAAAGTAAGTATTCAATTACTATTTCTTGAATGACCAAATCAATGAATGAATTATAAAAGCAATGTCATATGAGTTCAGAAAAGGAACAAATCAATCGGACTTGTGGTAATCTTGAGAGACTATCTTTAACTAATATTTGAAAATATGCCGGTTACAAGTTGTATGACCTTGGACAAGTCATTTCGCGTCTTAGGGAGTATTTATTTCTTCATCCAAAAAATCTAGATTTCCAGGACCTAAAATTATTCTGTTGTTTTGTATTCAAGCGGGTCTTCTAGCTTTCTTTCTGAAAGTTATTATTTAGAAACAGAACATAAGGATATTCTTCACATGACAACTTTTTCCCTTGTACCAATAGGGCTATGGAAATTGTTTTAGAAAATTTATATCCTCTAATTCTCAGATTCAATTCCCTCTGCTTCCTATCTATTCTCCAAATCAAGACTATAGTGAAATAAATACCAACCTATGTCATTCTTAGGAAAATCACTGTTCCTTCATAATATTATAATTCATCAAAGAAAGGTTTCTACAGACTGTTTGATGACAGTGAAAATGCCTTCTTAGTCTCAAGACTAGTGTCTAGCAATTGCTGGGTCACCCAACTGACTCATAAATTTTAGAATCCTTAATCTAAAATTTGGTGATTATTCACATTTATTCAAAATGTGTAGAATATTGTTCGACACAGTTTAAACTATGTTGAGAGAGTTTCTATTTAAAGAGTCATCATATGGGTAGTAGATTTGGACAAATGCATTTGGAATTTCCTATTCCCAGTATTGATTGTACCACTATATAAGTTCAGTTCAGTTAGAATGAGGGAATTTCAGAGACCACTTAGTTTGATCCCATCATCATTTGACAGATGAAGAGAACAAGAGCTAAAGAAGCAGAGACATGTCCAAAGTTATGTAATGCGTGATCTGGATATGAGGCATAGATTGCAATTAATCTAAAGGAC
>CM053769.1:236891080-237004425 GCA_028658325.1 Potorous gilbertii
AAGGAAAGCTCACCATTCTCTGGATTGGCCTTCCTTGGAAGTTGTGCATTCCCATTGAGAGAATGTCTTCAAGCAGGGATTGAATGATTAATTTGGGGGCAGTTTCGTAAGGGGAATTTGCTCAGGTATATATTAGTTGCCCTGTGAGATCCTATGATACTGGGAGGCAGCCCATTGCATTTTTTTATAACTTTAATCACTAGGAAGTTTTTCTTTACATCAAATATCAGCTGATCTTTATATATCATCTATCCATAGCTTTTAGTAATGCCCTTTATGTTCAAACAAAACATATTATCTATCCCTCCACCTGCCATAGGGAATGCTTCCATGCCCCATGCCTAAATTGTTTCTCAAGGCTAAAAATTCCCTGTTCCCTAAAATAACGTTTACGTGGTTTCCTGACATGTCATATTCTTGTGGAAGCATCTCAACTTTCCAGTTTCTTTCCCAAATTTTGGTGACCAGAACTGAACACGCTACTACAAATATGTCTGACCAAGGCAGAGAATTAGGATTATTACCTTTGAATGACAGCTCACTTAACGCAACTTAAGACAATACTAACTTCCTGTGTCATATTTTGAATAACTCAATCACTTAAATAGGACCCAGTTTTCTCATCTATAAATTACACTTGCTCTATAGACCTTGTAGATCTTACATTTTATGATGTAATGCATGATTATACTTTCCCACAGCTGACCCCTCTCCATCCAGAATCCTAGAATAATAAATCACAGAATTTAGTAGCTGAAAGAAGGCTTGACAGTCATCTAACCCAACCCATTTACAAAAGAAATCCCTTCTATGACATAAACAAGTGATCCTACAGCTTCTTCTTGAAGATTTCTAAGAAGACTGCCCATTCCTTATTTGTAAATCATTAATTGCTAGGAAATTTTTCCTGACATCAATTTTAAATCTAGTCCTTCGCAACTTGCAGCCATTTTTTCTGGTTTTTCCCTCTACTTCTAAATAAAGCATGAGTGATTTCTTCTCCACAAGAGAAGCCTTACAAATGCTGAAACAAGTTATTACATCTCCATGGAGTCTAGTCTTCTCCAAACTAAGCATCTCCATTTCTATGAACTGAGGGTCATATAACATGGATACTTCTCTTTTATTTTCTTTCTTTCTCTTAAATATTCTTTGTTATATAAGATGACTTTTTGAAGAAGGGAGAAAAAGGCATACTGAGATAAATTTTGGTGAAAACAGCTATCAATAAAAATATTTAATGTTTATGATAGAGACATAAAATCCTTCAACATTATAGAGATGATTTAGTCTACCCATGAAGCCAATTCTAAATACATATTATCATTTCTATCTACTCCGTATCTTTTCATTTTTTCTACAAGAATAATTCAAGATCCTTCATAAAAAGTTTTACTTTTCTAGATAACATCTAGATAAACTATATCCATAGCATCCTCCTTATCTAGTAATTTAGTAATCCTGTGCAAAAGTTCTTACAATGCCCTTATATTTCATTATCTGATATGACCTGCTCAAAAAAAGCTATGCTGGCTCTCTGTGATCACTATTTGCATTTTTTGATGTTTGACAATATATACATTCTATATGATCTACTCTAACATTTTCCCAGAAATCCAAGTCAAGATCTTTGGCCTTTAATTTGCAGATACTCCACTCATTAAGGAGCAGCTAGGTGGTACAGTGGATAGAGCATGAGAAAGAAGGACCTGAGTTCAAATCTCACCTCAGACACTTGATACTCACTAGCTGTACGACCTTGGGCCAGTCACTTAACCCCAATTGCCTCATCCTGGGTCATCTTCAGTCATCCTGATAAATATCTGGTCCCTGGATTTAGATGGCTCTGGAGGAGAAGTGAGACTGGTAACCTGCACAACCCTCCTTCACTCAAAACAAAGTCAAGTGCAAGTCATGTCATCGTTTCTCTGATGGCATGGTCTTCTTCAGCAATGAAGGACGAACACACCCCACTCATTTTTCTTATACTCTGTTGTTTTTCTTGTTGTTGATATTCTTTTTCCTCCTCTTCCTCCTCTTTCTTCCTTCTTTTTTCTTCTTTTTCATTCTTTTTTTCTCCTCCCTCCTCTTTTTTCTCCTCCTTCCTCTCCTTCTTCTCCTCCTTTTCCTTCCCTTTCATGTTAACTAGATGGAAAAGCTAAGTACTGACTTACCCATCTTGAGTAATAAGTCTCATATTTATATTTGTTCAGTCATTTCCACTGTCCCTCAAGGCAAAGAAAATAGAAGCAAAATAAGACATCTTTCTTTTATCACTGACCAATACACCCCAAGCAAAAGTCTAATTCTGCTCTTAGTCCCCCATTCATTCCAAATATAACAACAATAAAAGTTTTATTGTTTCCCTTAACATCTCTAGCCAACCTTTGCTTATTCCTATCATTTCCATCCAAACAACTAGTTCCTCCCTATTGGTAAGAGTCAGATCCAGACTAGAAATTCATTTTGTCGGTCTCTCCATCTTTTAAAAAATTGAAAATATCACATCATAATAAGTAAAGAAAATAAATTATTGGATGCTCTGATTTTGGAAGAGAAAGCTACTCTAGCATGTGTCTAGATTACTTTTATAATACCACTTTTTTATTACTTTTATAATACATCTCTGTGTCATATTTATGCTGTTTTCCAAACTTCTCATTCCCTCTTTCCTCATAGAAAAACAGTAGGTAGCTGTCATCCATTTTAATAAATCTTGAGAGATTCTCTTTTTTGTCTTGAACACATGCCACAGGAAAACAATAGACCTCTTGTTATCAGGTCAAGCGGTATGCCCCTGAATACCTATTATTCTTCTGCTCTTTGTCAGACACATATTGCATGATCCCTAACCTGTTATCTTCTGTGACTCTCCTATAGAGTTATTTGATGAAGAAGAACATTTTCCTTCTCAGAGCACCTAGCTTCTACTGTTTTGAAAGAATTTCAAATCTGGGTTTATTTGCAATATTACAGCAGCATGTTTCCTTCTTTTTCTCCTCTGTGTAACACTCCTATACAATCCAAAATTTTGGCAAGGATCACCTCCCCTTCTTTACCTAAGATGCCATCTATTTTGCTTCTCCTTTCCCTCTGTCCATGGAAACCTTGCTTATACTTTCCTTAGGAACATTTAATTCTTGCTAACTAGCAGAAATGAGACAATTAGAATCCCTTCACCTTCTCCACTAAGAAAGAAATCAGCCTACGCTTGGGAAACAAATAACAACCATTTGGCTGTGGCAGAACTAAAAAGTCATTGCAACAATTTGTCTTACTCTCTATACTTTCTGAAATTTCCAACCTTGTTTTTAAAAGTATAAATTTGTATATATTCCTCTTTTAAGCTTACACACCTAAGTAAGACTTTTATATGGAGCAATCGTCTCCTAATAACATGATATCCCCACTCATCCTTCTGTTTTTCTCAACAAATCCACAGCCACATTCATCTTCCTTCAGTCCTTCAATATTCTTGTTTCACCAGCTTGCCTCACCTACCCAATCGATCATTTATTTTTTTCTTATTTTACTTTGTCTAATTTTGTCAATTACCTTCTTTTCTTGAGTCCCCCTTTTCAGAATCTACTCCTTAATATTTCTTGATATTCCTTAGTTATTCTTAATTTAGCTATTCTCCCAACTGTTAAGTATAATCTTTATCATCATTTGGGCCTAAATATGGTTCAGATTTTTCTCAATCTCTCAATATTTCTTCTCTCCAAACTCAAATTTTGTTATATTTCACCAACCCAAACTCTTTAAAGTCACTGACATGATTTTCTTCTTTTTATTTGGTTAAAGTCTTTCTGTCTTCTCCCTTTCTCACAACCTCCTAATATAGCTGGATGTTCTTCACCTGTGGTCATTGTATGGTGCAATTGAAAGAGCAATAGGTCTGGACTCAGGTACCCTGAGTTCAAAGCCTGAAGCACTATTTAATAATCACATGACTTTAATCAAATTGTTTAACCTCTCTGAACCTATTTTATAGTGTGTAAAATTAGAAAGTTGAACTATCTGACCTCAAAAATGACTCACAGTTTGAAAAGTATGATCCTTTGAAGTCAAATTAGGCCTTGTCCAGATGGCATTCCCTGATCCTTTCAGTCAAGGGCCACACCCAAATCCTCCACACTTCAGGAGAACTTAAGTCACAATTAATGTGGTAGGGACTAAAAATGTCCCTCTCTCTGTCTCTGGCACCCATACTTAGAGAACAAGCTCAGTCTCTGTCTCTTAGAGATATTTCAATAAATATTGTGCTTTTTATGTGGTCAGTATTTATTATTTAAGACCAAGGTGAGGTTATGAAGGGGTTTGGGGAGGCCTAAGGGAGAGAGAACAAAGGAGGAGACAGGGAGATGAGAGCCTCTCATCTGTGTCTGCTCTAAATGGGGTTGATCCTGATTTCTGAGCTTTTGTCCAGGGCATACAACAAAGCCCACAATAAGATGGGATTCCAGGATGTACAGGTTAAGGAAAACATCTGGGGATGGCCAAAGTTACACATCCAACCAGAGGTGAGAGCTGGGATGCACTTTGGATCAGTAAGATTGCTTCCTTTTAGGAACTGAAGCATAGTGATAAGTTCTATCCCACTTGAAGTCCATGTGCTAAAGAAGTCTATCACCTAACTTTTTGTATTTTGATTCTAGTTTCTTTGAATATGCACCCAACTTGTAGGCTGCCTGATCAAAAGTTGTTACATACTCCTCAGTTAAAGTGATCTTATTCAGATAAAGCTGAAGTGCTGCATATTTCTGGTTTCTACTTGTTTATTGCACTGTCTTTCATTTCTAGATACCTCAAGCTAGTTAGTTTGTTCCTATTTTCCAGAAGTTTATCGTCTTCGCTGCTGGCTGTCAGCTCACATCAGATACATGACCATTTTGGAGGAGTCCTGGCACAGCCCCCGATGTCCACCTTGGTGGACTCCGTGACCTCCTTAGCCTTCCCCACCATGGCATTGTCTAGACCAGGGAAGGGAGAAAGGAGAAAGAGTAGAGGGAAGGATGAAAATGGGAAGGGGAAGGAAGGGGAGAAGGAAGGGGAGAAAACAGGCAGGATGAAGAGTTGGAGGAGATAAGGGGAGGGGGCAGTGGATCACCATCAGGACCGGGCCTTCTCCTCAAGAAATATTTTTAAAATAATTTATCCCATGTCCCTTTGAGAAGACTGAAAACAGGAGGAAATTAGGGAAAGAACCAGATATCAATATTTAGAGGGAGGTGCTATCATAGACAAGAGACACCACCTTGTTGCTAGAGGGGAAATGAGGCAGGTAGGAGTAACTTATCTTACCTACATTACCCAACTCAGATACACACAAAAAATCTCCTATTTCCCTAAATAGGTGAACATCATGAGGCATGTGAACTACCAAAAGAAAAGAAAATCATATACTTAGTGATCTGTCTCAAATGAGATGTTAGCGATCCTAGTCTTTGAGAGGAACATCAGATCATAGTGAATAGTAACTAAATAGCCGAAAGCAGGTCTAATTGCTAAAAAAAAGTGGCTGGATAATGACCTGGATAATGATAAAGTCACTTCCATCTTTAAAGCCTGTATTAGGGAATGGGAATGTGGGAAATGTTACAAAGTCCTAAATTAGGGGATAAGCACATCTGGTGAAAAAGAGATGAAAGTCTAAAGAATTAAAGTATTGTTGACCGACAAGAGGCAGGGGCTACAGAGGGCAGAGATGGTGGTGAGAATACCACCACCTGTTAAGAGATGGAAGAGGGTAGCACAGAAAAATTTCAACATGGAACAGGAACTGACACCTGCTAAAAGGAAAGATCTGAAAGAAGCAAGAACCATGGTGTAGAAGATCATAGCAACAACATAAGGAAATGAGTACTACTATTCCTAAGTGAGGACAGCTAGGTAGCATAGTGGTTAGAGCTCCAGGCCTGGAATCAAGAAAACCTGTGTTCAAATATGGCCTTAAATATTTACTAGCTGAGTGAACCTAGGAAACCACTTAACCCTGTTTGCCTCAGTTTCTTCATCTGTAAAATGAGCTGGAGAAGGAAATGGCAAACCATTCCAGTAACTTTGTCAAAAAATAAAACCCCAAATGAGACCATGAAGGGTCAGACAAAGAACAACAATATTCCTAATGGAACTCTATTCAGGGTAATATTCCAGGTCACAGAGATTATTTGGGGAAAATATTTTTGAGGGGAATTATTTGTCTTTGGAAAGAACCATTCACTTTGGAGTTGGTGAGGAGGAGAGGTGGCCACCCTGGCACCATACATTTAAGTCTATCCTACGAAACTGGAAACTCCTTGTAGAAAATTATATGGTTTTTAATATTACTAAGTAACCCTTAGAGTCTAATATATACAGAGGTTTAGTTTATATTTATTGAATGAACAGTATGAATGATAGGGATTTTTAGGAATTGAGTTTGCAGAAATCACTGTGGGCTGTGGTATTCTCAGAAAGTTTCATAGATAAGCTAAACTTTAAGCTAGGCCTTGAAAGATCCTCCTCAATCCTGTGTAACTTCAGACATACCTTCAACTCTTTAAGCCTTAATTTCCATATCTGATAAAGGAGATTAAAAACATTTGGGCTATCGTCATCATAATATTTTTATAAGGATCATATGATATGACAAAGTTACATTGCAAATTATAAAAGTGCCATTATAGGTGTGTTGAAAGCTTTATGAGGCCTTTAGTCATGTAGTGAAAGTTTGCTAAATAATGAATGTCTTCCCAAAAACTGTTAACTCCTAACAGGCCATGATCGTGTCATGTTTATAATGTTCCTTTTCCTTTCCCACTCTAGGCACCCTAGTGTCCTTAGCAAAACACCTAACACATAGTAGATAGTTAAAAAAATCTTGTTCAGTTAAATTCTGAGAAATATGCATTTTTACCCACAAATATGGATTCTTCATTTTGGCATTTCAATATATCACTGTAAAAGTAGACTATAAATACAGCGGAAAATGGTGCTTTTGAGAATGCTTAAAACAACAACCTAGTAATAATTCATTGTTACTTCTGTAAATAACTGACGTGTCACTGTTCCAATTTGGTCAGAATTATGTCACAAATATCATAAGATGTGATTTGTGTACAGATAGTCTTTTCCTCTCATTAATCATGTAACATGACTTTTCTTGCAGATGATTCCTCAGCTTTATGCTCAAGGAAGTACATAAATCTGAAAGGAGCCCAAACACTTAAGCAATGTTTGTGTGACAGGAAAGGAAAATGTGCATATTTATGGAGGAAAGATGCACCAAACTAGATGTATAAACACAGGCATAAAAGATATGTAAAAGTCTCTATATTTGGAGATTCAGTGTTGCACTTCCCTAAGCTTGTGATTCACACTTGGAAGTGTGTTGTTATTTTTTTCTTTTCCTTAAAGATAGCAGCTTGATTTTAATTAAATCTTTAGCCAATGGAAATCCACTTAGGACAATACTTCCTGAAGGAATTAATAATGAGTTACTCTCACAAAATCATTCTTTTGAGATCTTAATTACAAACCTTTTAAGGCAATGACATGAAAGACAACATAGCATAACAGATGAACAGCTGGACTTGGTAGGTTCAAGTCTATCCCTGACACGAATTAGCAGTGTAAACCATGACAAGTTACCTAACCTTTCCTATCCTCAGGTAGCTATGATTTTATTATGTTTCCATTGACAACAAGGTGTCTCCTCTCTCATCTTATACCCTTCTGATATCAGCCTCCACTATTGCTTCCTTCACCCTAGTCTCTAATGAAGAGATTACGCTTCTTCCTGCCAAGGCTAACCCCTCTGCTTTTACTCTTTATTGAAACTGGTTTGTTTTTTATCTCCAGCATATTACCACCACTTCACTTCTTCCCCTCTCTTTCCACCACACACACAGCGCCATCCTTTCTCCCTATAGTTTTTAGTCACTCTTCAGCTCCTAGTTCTTTTCCTGCTGCCTACAAGTATACTGATGTCTCTTACATTCTAAAAACAAAATCAAATCACTTTTCACTAGATCTTAGTACCCTAGTTAGTATGTGTCCTATATCTCTCCTTCCTTTCTCAACTATTTTCCTAGAAGAAAGCAAATATTTGGTATCACCATTTAATCTCCTATCACTGTATCCCAAACCTTCTATAATCTGTCTTCTAACCTTATCATTTAAAAAAATGGATCTCTCTAAAGATACAAAAATCTATTATTGCCTTTTCTCAGTTCTCATCCATTTTAATCTTTCTGTAGCATCTGATTCCACTGACCACCTTCTTCTCAGAGATGCTTTCTCCTCTATGGGTTTTATGACAGTCTCTCTTGGTTCTATTACCTATCTGAATACTTCTCAAGTCTCCACTTCTGGATCTTCACATGCATGTGTGTATGTGTGTAGATATATACATATATATATATATGTATGTATATATCTACACACATACATATATACACATATATCTGTGTATACATGCACACAAACACACACACACATATATATGTATATACATATATATATATACATGTATATACATCAACTCTACTAATCTCTTCCTGCCCTGCATCACCAACTGCCTATTAACGTATTAGACATTTCAAACTGGATTTTTCATAAACAAATCAATCTCAAAATGCAAAAGAGAAAGCATTATCCTTTGCCCCCATTCTCCTCTTCCAAACTTCCTTATTAATGCCAATGACATGACCATTTTTCTAGTCAGCCAGGTTCCCAACTTCAATGTCACTTTCAACTCCTTATTCTCCCTCACACACATCCAAAAGGTTACCAAATCTCACTATTTTTATTTCCATATTATTATTCATATCCATCCCCATTCTCTCTACTTTCACAGCCACCACCCTAGATCAGGTCCTCATCACAATTCATCTGTTATCATCACCTTCTAATCCTCCGCACCATTAGGTTTTTAAAAATCAAATCCATCCTTCACATAAAGTATATATACAATGGCAAAATATGTATGTGTATCTGTGGTGTGTGTGTGTGTGTGTGTGTATGGAAAGTAGCCAGTAACTGGTCCAAATATTCAATGTTGTGATTTAGAGAAAATGATAGCAATAAGACAAGGAAAAAAAATAAAAGGAATTAGAATAGACAATGACTAAATGAAACTCAATCTTTGCAGATGGTCTGATGGTATACATAGAGAATCAATTTTTAAAGTGTCTAAAATAATTAACTTCAGCACAGTTGCATAAATCACCAGCATTTCTATTTTTACCAAGAGAGTCCATCAGGAAGAAATAGAAAAAGAAATTCAACTTTAAATAATTGAAACAATATAAAATAACTGAGAGTCTCCCTGCCAAGACAAACTTAGGAACTTCATGAACACAATTACAAAACACTTCACAAAAATGAAGTCAGAACTAAACAGTTGGAGAATTGCTCATGGGTAGTCTGAGTAAATATAAAAAAATGACAATTTCATATAAATTGATTTACTTATTCATTTTCATACCAACCAAATTACCAAATTACCAAAAATTTATTTTGTACAGCTAGAAAAAATAATAACAAAATTAATCTGAAAGAGCAAACGGTCAAGAATATCAAAGAAATCCATGAAAAAAATGTGAAGGAAGGTGACTTAGCAGGCCCAGATCTCAAACTGCATTTCATTGTAATAATCATAGAAATAATCTGTCACCATATAAGAAAAAGAGTGGTGGATCAGTGTAATATATTGGGTGCACAATACATAGTAGTAAATATTCATAGTAACCATATATTTATAAAACCAAAGATCCAAGATCTATGGATAAGAATTCACTATTTGACAAAGGCAGTTAGGCAGAAGCTAGATTTAGATCAACATCTCACACCTTATACTGAAATAAGGTCAAAAAGGGTACATGATTTAGGCATAAAGTATGATATCATAAGCAACTTAGGGGAGCATGGAATATTTTACCTGTCAGATTCATGGGTAAGGGAAGAATTTATTACCAGACAAGAGACTGAGAGCATTAGGAAAAGTGAAATGGATAACTTTGATTACATCCAATTAAGAAGGTTTTGCACAAAAAAAACCAATGTAGCCAAAACCAGAAGGAAACTGGGGAAAAAAGTTTTACAATAAGATTATTTAATAAGCACCTCATTCCTCATATATAAAAGGAACTGAGCCAAATTTATAAGCATACTAGTTATTCCCAAACTGATAAATGACCAAAGGCTATGAAAAGACAGTTTTCAGACAAATCAAAACTATTATAGTAATATGAAAAGTTCTCTACTGAATTGAGCAATACAAGTTAAAGTAACTTTCAGGTACCATCTCACAACTATCAGATTGGCTAATATGACAGAAAAGGAGAACAAATGTTGGCGGTAATGTGGGAGAGTTGGGAGGCTAATGCATTGTTGATGGAGTTCTGAACTGATCCAAACAGTCTGGAAAGCAATTTGCAAATATGCCCAAGTTGTGCATGCCCTTTGACCCCACTATACCACTACTAGCTCTGTACCCCCAAAAGATCAGAGAAAAAGGAAAAGGACCTACATATACAAAAATATAGACACTCTTTTTGTGGTGACAAAGAATTGGAAATAAGGGGATGTTCATCAATTGGGGAATGGCAGAATAGGATGTGGTATATGATTGTGACAGAATAATATTGTGCCATAAGAAATCATAAGCAGCTAGATTTCAGAAAAACCTGGAAAGACTAACATTAACTGATACTGAGTGAAGTGAGCAGAACCAGGAGAATATTGTACACTGTAACAGCACTCTTAGATAATGACCAACTGTGAATGATTTAGCTATTCTCAGTAATACATTGATTCAAGACAATTATGAAAAATGCTATGAAGCTCGAGAGAAAGAAAATCTGAATGCAGATCAAAGTTTATTTATAAAAACTTTTTTATTATTCTTTCTATGGGGGGTCTGCTTTTACTTTTGCAACATAACTAATATGGAAATGTTTTTCCTGACTTTACATGTATAATCTTTATCAAATTGTTTGACTTCTCAAAGAGTGTAGGAAAAGAAGGGATGGAGACAATATGGAACTCAAAATTATTTTTAAAATTAATATTAAAAATGATTGTTTACATGTAATTGAGAAAAATAAAATAGAAATTAAATGTCAAAAAGAGAGAGATGAGAGGCAGTTGTGAGTAAAGGTAATAAAATAAAAATTTAGTGGAAGAAATAAGACTTGAACTGAGTTATGAAATATGTCCTGAATAAATAGAGGCTGGGGAGAGACATCCCAGGTAAAAGATATTGCAGATTTTGGCACAGAAGTGAAAATATATTATTACTTTTTTATTTGATTATATTTTCAGTCATGTCTGACACCTTATGACCCCATTTGCAGTTTTCTTGACAAAGGTATTGGGTTTCTCATTTCCTTCTTCAGATCATTTTACAGATGAAGACACTTAGGCAAAGAGGGTTAAATGACCTGTCCAGGTTCACATGGCTAGTCAATGTCAGAGGCCAGATTTGAACTCAAGAAGAATCTTCCTGACTCCAAGCCTGGTTCTCTAACCACTGTGTCACCTAACTGCCCTTCTCTTTTCATAGATCTTTATAAACATGAACAAATTAATATGTTTCAGAACGTTGAATTAGGAGAGGGGAAAGTAAAAGTGGGCAGGATGCAATCAATTTCTGCCACAGACATTAGTTACTCCCCCAGATTTCTGAAATAATGACCATATAATATAAATGAAAACGACTAGAATTTTATTCAGGCTAATGACCATAGCATAAAGAGAAGACTGGAGAAAATATGACTCTTAATGAATATATTGGGTCTGATGCTCTGTTGAGTAAACCTACCCTAGGAATAAATTCCTAACCTCTTAGAAGTTTCTAATCATAACTCAACTAAGCCACAAGAGTGGCATTCAGTAGGTATCTTTTTTCAGGGTAATAAATAACACCCTGTTGATCCAGTGTTGGTTGTTATTCACATTCCTGAGGATAGAAGAAGTGCCCTCAAAACTTAACCAGGGCAACTGTGTTGTTTATAAATATATTTAAAATACATTCAGTACCCAGTCTGATTCAGAAACAGAATGGTGTAGGAGAAAGGGCACATGACTTATTAATAGGAAGACTTGGATTCCAGTTCAATCCCCGAATAATTAGAGAGCTACTGAAGATTTTTGAGCAAAGGAAGGGTGTGACCACTTACTAGCCTTAAGAAGATAATGTTGTCAATTGTTTGATTGAAATGGAGAGAAACTAAGTAGGAAGACTAATTAGAAGGATGCTAGTATCCTCCAGGATTAAGATGATGGGGGAATGTCCTTTGCCACATGTTTTCTATAAACATGAGCTCACTTCTGCTGGATTTTCTATGTACTGGTGAAGGAATTTGGGATGGGGGAAAATGTTATACTGCCTGTTCTTATACAGCCTCAGTAAATAGCTATATGTTAAAGCTAATTATCTAACTAACTAATTGATATAAATTGATAATTATGTGGCTCACCAGTGGGAGCTAATGAGCCACAATATTAGAACAACTCCCCCAGTCAATTTCTCAGAACGATTCAGAATCCTCAGGGGAAATCTAGCAGGTGACCTCTGAGGACTTGACATATGAGTAGGGGTTGAGAAAATGACACTGGAGCATGTGTTTAAATACTATAAAATATTAATGCAGAGAAAATATCCACACATTCAATTCCCCTTTGAGGCTGTCATAGAACTAAACAGCCTAAGCTCTTCATGGCATTGTCTCTTGTCTTTCAATAAAAATGAAAGTAAAACCTATCTATCAGACTGCATCCAGCAACATATATATAACTCAACTTCTAATTGAAGTGAGACTAATTTTTCCCACTTATATGGTGTGGATAATGGGATGTGTGATGCCCTTTCTTAAAAATGAAAGATTTATAGATCATTTTAATGGCATTTTAATCATTTCATTCTGTTTTTTAATGCTGCATATTAATTTAGCAGAGACATATTGGCAGCTTTTAACATCTCCATGAACTTAGAGAGAAACATAAAAACAGGCACTTTATTATTCATTAAGCTCCAGAAGTTAGTGTATATGCTCCCAGTATAGAAAAGTTCATCTTTCACCACTGAGTCAATCAGAGAGACATTTTTTGGAAAGCTTGATTTTATTTTCACTGGTAGTATTATCATTGGCCCCTGGAAAAGGGAAGGTCAAAGCAAGCATCTTCTTTCATTATTCCTCAGTGTGCATATAGTGTCATTCAGTGAAAAAAAGGGATTGAAATCAAAGAAATCATGACTCCACCACCCACCTGTGTAACCTTGGACAAATCACTTCAACATTGGGCTTCAGCTGTGAAATACGGGGTTAACTAGACAGAGCCTAAGGTCCTTTCGAGCTCTGAATCTATCTCTAAATCGATCTCTGTCTTATGATGGAGATTAGTCGTTCTGAAAGAAACAAATAAAAGTTTTTGAGTGAAATGAAGTTTTAGTGAAGACTTCACATGATAGAAATATGGAATAAAAATGAATTTGGAAATTGATTCTGTAAGATTCAGATATTTAGTCTCTAGGAATACGGAGTCTGGGGGCAGTAAGTTCCCCCCCCACACACATACACACACACCCTTTCCTTTTTCTTTTCTTAATGCTGTTTCAGCGTTAAGACCCTATCATATAAGGGAATGATGAGACGGTGGGCAGTGAGGACTCACTGGATATTACCTAATCTATGGAGCCTTACTGCCATGTATAAATTAAGCTTGCCAAATAAGGTAAAACTCCCCCACCCCTTCTCTTCGTTATCTTAGCTATAGCTGTGCCACATCAGAAGTTAGTTGACAAATAGGGAGGTATGTTTGGATTGGTTGTGCTTTTGTCTAGCTTTTCATGCCTAGATTGTAAGCCCACCTCCTAGCCAATGGAGATGTGAGATAGTGGAGGACAGGATTCTTTGCTTTATGGTACATAATGGTGCTTTGTTCTCTGTGAGTTGCTTCCTTCCACTAATCGGCGCTGGTAGATGTGATGCCTCTTTCTCTGGAGAATTGAATAAAATACTTCTTTTCTTACTTTGAGATACCTCCTTATTTTATAAACTTTTAGGTAAGAGTCTTGTGTCCCACACAGTTTTGGATATTGCATTATGCAAAACAAAAACCATCTATAATTTACAGTCATAAAGACTCAGAGAGAATCAGGAAAGGTGTGTTAGCCCTGATCTCATAGCCAGTTAAGCATCTGAAGTAAGATTTGGACCTAGGTTTTCCTGACTCTAAATTTAACACATAAAATCTAATACGCCATACTCCACTGCCTCTGAGGCTACCGAAATGCAGGAAGAACCAGAAATGGACTGAGACTCAAAAATTTATTTGAGTTCCTCCCATAAAACAAACTAAAATTTAAATTTACATACTACCTTCCTCCCAACAACCTTGTAGCTTAGGTTGGGCAAGCATCACTATCCTCATTTTACTTATGAGGAAACTGAGACTTTGAGCCATGTAACTAGTAAGTATTTAAGCCAGAGGGCACACAGTAACTACATTAGACCTGCCCAGAATTATGAGCAGAAGACTGCTTTTCAAAACCAAGATATGATACTTCTTATAGTAGGTAAATCACTTAACTTAGACAAGTCATTTAACTTTTCTAGCCTCAGTTTCTTCATCTATGAAATTAAAGAGTTCGACTAGATGACTTCTGAGATCCATTTCAGCTCCAAATCAATAATCTGTGATTCAAAATCTATAGAACTTTTGTAGTTCAAACATGATGCTCTTTTCACATAAAACTCAATCCAATAAATACTTGCTAAGTGCTGACTATATGCCAGAAACTGTGCTAAGCTCTGGGGATGCAATTAATAAAAAAAAAAGTCACATATAGACCACTGTCTCTCTCTTTTATTATATCAATATATTAGAGCTGAATTTAACCTTAAAGAGCCTCTAGTCGAAACTGATTATGTGACAGGTAAGACAGATCTAAGGAATAGATCCTTTCGAGGTCATAAACCTAGCTATTGGCTCATCTAGGATTGACTCAGACCACTGTTTTCTTTTCTCTGTATGCTAGTACTGCTTGTAGCAGGCTTGGGGTTGCATGAACCCAGGGTTACAGTAGAGGAAGAAGGAGTTTCTATTGCCTCCAACTTAAGAGTCATTGGTAGGTCCCTAAGGCCTAATGAGAAGATTCAAGTCATTGATAGTTCAAAGGCTAAAACAATAACTTGCTCCATGTTCCACACCACCCATATATCAGTTCCAAACCATGTTTCTGGGAACAGCGTCTTAAATTCACATAAAAGCAAAAACGTAATCTAGCGTTTCCTATGTGTCTCAGATTTGATGTACAGTGCTTACTACTCATAGTTCTGTCAGGATTAGTGTAGCCACCCTGCGCTGAAAGCATAAAATATTCTTTATGGAAATACCTCTTTGGCTGGAGGGAAATGATTTAAATTCAAGCGGAAAATGAGCAAGCTGAACCCTAGCGGGGGGAAAATCCCTTATCCAGGATATAAATATATAAAAATTCTCCCTGAGTCTCTGACTGGGTTTAACCTTGCTCATTCTCAAAGTAACTTCATGTCCATCTGCTTTACATGTTAGCATGATAAATGCAATAGGAAAAGGTTAGCTGTAATATGATCAAGGAGGATAAATCTGCTTAGACCCCCCCAAAAGGATTTTCATTTTATGCACTGTGCGGAGTAAACTAATTACATGGAACTCTAGTGAGGTTTGATTCATTTAAATTTCAAAATGTATATGTGTTGCCAGTTTCTCTGAAAAGCTCCATTTTTATATAATAAAATAGAGGGATAGCAAGTTCTGGTCCTCAAAAACACAGTTTGTGAATGTGTCCATTTTGTCTCCCCCCTACAGGGAGGAGGAAAGGGGGAAGCAGGGAAAGGGAGGAAGAAGGGAGGAAGGAAGGGAGGGAAAGAGACATAGAGAGAGAGGAGAGACAGACAGACAGACAGAGACAGAGACAGAGAGGGGAACTCAACGGTATTATTGGTTACTGAAACCAGCAACAGCCCCTGGAGATTTATAAGGGTTAACTTATCTTTCCTTCATTTCTCCTTTTAATCAGTGAAATCACATTAACTTACTGGAGACCAATACAGTGGGAAAATGGTTAGCTGTTCTCTTAGTTCGTTTAACCTGAAAATGAAGTGAGATTAATTGATTGATGATCTATGTTTCCATGAACTTGCCCTGGACACAGTAACATTGTAAGATCTAAGGGAGCAATGTTCTAGGTCATATATTAGCAACCTTTCAGGGCTACAGGAAAGCAAGAATAGACTGGTGATTTAGAGAAGTAGCCCCTGGCTCTGTAACTACATACACACACACACACACACACACACACACATGCACACACGTACACACCTGTTCACCTACACGCAGAAAGAAGATTCCTTCATTCTTTTAAAAATAGGAATAACCTCTGAAAAAAAATGTTCCTGGTTTATAAATCACCTACAAATTTTTGACTGCTTTCCCTAATCCAGTAGATTCTCAAACTTTTTGGTCTCAGGATACCTTTATTCTCCTAAAAATTACTGACGATCCCAGAGATCAAAAGCTCTTTGTTTTATATGGATTTTATGTTGATTTTTACCATATTAGTAATTAAAAGTGGTCAAAAAATTTATTAATAGGTTTTAAAATAATACTAAATCTATTACATGTTAACATAAATAACAAGTTTTTATCAGTAAGAGAGGCAGTGTGTGATACAATGGATGGAAGTGTCAACCCTGGAAGCAATGAGGTCTGAGTTCAAGTGCTATCTCTGGCACATATTATCTGTGTGACCATGAACCATTCACAACATCCCTTTAGGCACCTTTCTAAGACTGCTGTATATTGACAAACTGCCCATGTCACTACCAGAAGTTAATACACCAATGAAATCAGTGGTCTGGACTTTTAAGAGTTTTGATGTTAGCGCATGGGTTGTAATAACTCAGATTACAGTGCACGGCTAAGTGGCGCAGTGGACAGAGTACTGGGCCTGGATTCAGGAAGATCTGAGGTCACATCCAGCCTCAAACATTTACTAGTTGTGAAACTCTAAGTAAGTCACCTAACCTCTATTTGCCTCGGTTTCTTCAATAATAAGATGGGGCTAGTAATACCCACCTCCCAGGACTGTTGAAGACCAAAGGAGATCAGTATCTATCACTGGCATATAGTAGGTAGTCAACCAATCCTTATTTCCTTCCTTACATGTATGTGTCACTTTATGATTACAAAGCACTTTCACACACATTACTACATTTGATACTTTGAATGAAATTGTCATTAAGATGCCTTATATCAGTTAAAATCTATGAAACAATTTGAGAGGTAATATAATTATTTTTATTAAGGAGGAAATTCAGGTAAGGTTACTCTAGGATATGACTCATTCATTGGCTTCTAGCTCTTCAGTGGTAAAGTTAAGATTGGAACCCATATCTTTCTGACTCCAAATACAGTGCCTTTGCTAATACATCATGATGAACATTAGATGTGCACAGTAATGTTTGAGTAGTCGTTGCTTTAACTTAATCAGAATTAAATTCTTAACTCCCTTCCACTCAGGATAAATGAATTATTTGACAGTATTTACAACCGCACTCTACAAGGGCCTTTTGAGGAACAAATACATTCATAGATCATTGGCCATGTCTGTAGACAAATGAGTATTCTGATATAACTGAGTTTGGAGAATGAATATTCATATATGGATAAAATTGGCTGGGGAATACTCTTTGTGTGGGAGCTTTTCATGTCTATTGAGTAACGCATATTCACACACAGCCTAAGAACTCCTATACCCAGCACTTTGGGGATATTATTAATTGCTATGTCAGGCCTAATAAGCTTACCAAAGTCATTGCTATCACTTCTATTACTTCTCCTTCTCTTTGCATGACATCTTGTATGTATGAGCATTTAATCACTACTATTTAAAGGTACTTTGCTCCTAATTCTAAGCATCAAGTTACTTGGCTGTCTGTCTCAATAAAAAGAATTCTTTGAGGTCACTTAAAAAGGCCTTACTGTTCACCCTAACCAAACTTTGGAGATGTATATATGTACACATATATGCATATATATATATATATATATATATATATATATACATAATAGAAAATATTTGTCCTTTCAAAAAAGGCATTTTCTTTAGTCTTTATTTGTATTTGCATTTAGATATCTTTTTTTAAAAGTCCAGTCTCCTCTAGATCTGTGATCTCCTCCGATGATGGCAATGAAAATCCCATTCATCCTTGCCCATTCTGTATAACTGTATCTCATATTCTTAAGATTCTACCCATGGGGAAATGTTGCTCAATGCTTTAAATATGTTTCATGAATTTAGCCAATATATTCAATTCAATTCAACAAATATTTATTCGCGTCTACTACCTGAGAGTCCAGGCAGAGTAGTTGATACAGGGCTGGCTTTGAAGTCAGTAAAACTTGCATTCCAGTCTTCCTTGTACCCCTTTGTGAATATGGGCAAGTCTCTCAATTTCTTAATGCCCCATGCAACTGTTCAAGACTCTAAATTACAGACGATTTGCTGACTTGTAACAATGGATGCAATTAATTCAATGGGAATTCAATATGCACATGTATACAAATGTCATGGAGATACTATCCTAGGGAAAATGTGACATACAAAGAAACTGGATTTTGTTTTTGCAAGCACAGAATATGTGCAAATTATTTAACATTACAATTCCTTCTGCAGGATTTCCTTTTTCACACTAGAGTGCCCTGAAAAAATGTTTCTTCTTTGCATCTCTGTATTCTATAGGTACCAACAGTCTGACATTTCTTAGCTTGAATACAAGATATAATTATAAATTAAATTAATAAAAATTTATTGAATTGGCAGTGTTTAAGTTATTGATGATTTATAATGGGTGTAAAAACAATTGTTTTCTTAGTGTCTTCCCCTTGTAAATAGATATTTTTGTGATGGTAAATTGAACCATCCCTTGTCTCAACTCTTACCTAGCCCTTTGTCATTGAATGGATGTGGCCCTCTGACAAACTGAGATCTGGGAAAGACCTTAATTTAGAAAGAAGAAGGTCACTTACTGAATCCTGGGCCATCACCAGTCATCTTGACTTTTGCCTTGCCATGGGACTTTGGACCTCGATGACTTTGAAGGAGAGAAAGAGTCTGACAACATAATATGTAGATAGAGTGATTGTTGGATAATTTTTTTTAATTAAACAGAATCAAACAGAACAGGGTCAGCTGATAATGGTACATGACTTTTCTATCCACAAGATCATATTCTAAAATCCCACAAGCTTCACACAGTGTTAATTTCAAAATCTGTTTGTGTGTCAGAGCTTGATTGAGGGGTGGGGTAGTTGAGAAGAGAGCAAAAAAAGGAAAAGAGAAGGGTAGACTACATAGAAAGATTTCTCCTTCTCTACCTTTTCCCCATCAAAAGAACTGAAAATCATGCCTTTACTGGTAAATGTAGCATTTTTATCAGTGGCATTATTATATTAATAATTTTTCTATGATCATATGAAGAATTTATGATTTTATCAGCATGGGGAGATCCCTAATATGAAGGAACTCATAAAACTATGCTTTAGTAGATTTGTCCTTATGGGTTTCCTGAAGCACAAAGAGACCCAGGAATTGTCTATGGTGACACAGGTATCAGAGGTGGAGCTTGAGCTCCTATCTTCCTCATTCCAAACATGCCACTCCATCCTTATGAGGTACTGTTTTTCAAACTTATAAGTTCATGAGACTATGGATGGAAAACATTGATCACAAGTTCTTTAAAACATTGATGGATAACAAAAAAAAATGATTTGAACTTAAAGTGTTTTAGCTTTCTCAAAATCTTATCTATCATCAAATGTACATTTTTTTCATTCAGGATTTGCATTCAACTTTGCTTAAGTTGGACTGAATCCCAGTTTTTCTGCTTTTCTAAACATAATATTCTGAAAAGTACCATCTGTTGAATATAGTAGAAGGTGCTAGGTCTTCTGAAGTCCTGATTATATCCCCACAGTATTTAAATTGTGGTGTTTTTTTCTTGTTGATTGCAATACTTTCTCCTTAAGCTGGAATTTTTGAAACTTGGCTACAATGTTTCTGTTAGTTTTCCTCCTGGAATCCTTTTCAGGTGGATTTTATTTTTTTATGGAAAAAAGTGGATTTTTGGTAGATTTTTTTATGTCCACTTTACCTCTTGTTCTAGAACCTCAGAGTGAGTTCCTGTAATAGTTTCTAGGACATTACATAAGGCTTCTTTTCTAAATAATGATTTTCAGGTAATCTAACAATTCTTATGTAGTTTTTCCCTGATCTGTTCTCTAGATCAGTTATTTTTCTGAGATGTTTCATATTCTCTTATTTTTTTCTAGTTTCATTATTTCTTGGTGTAATAGCATTATTTGATTTCTTTTGCCCAAGTCTGGTTTTCAAGGAGTTATTTTCTTAAGATTTTGGATCTCTTTTTCCAATTAGTTAACTTTCTTTTCATAATTTTCTTGGATTGTTTTTGTTATTTTTTCCTACTTTTCCTTGATGTCTCCTTTTTGAGTTTTGAATTCCTTTTTTAAGTTCCTCCAAAAAATTTTTGAGGCTTGCAACCACTTGACATTACTCATTGGGGCAGAAGTGACTTTCTTTTAACCTTCCTATCTTCCTCTGAATTTGAACTCAGATTTTTGTTTATATCATAGTGACTAATGATTATCACGTTTTTTCTTTGCTTACTCATTTTAATTTTTACTTTGTTTTATTTTATTTTTGGCCTCTTATTATTGTGATTCAGTTTTAATCCTGACTTGCACTTAATGGTGTGCCAGCCCTCAGGTCCTCCTAATTGTTATTTTCTGAATTCTGAATGGGAGCCCAACCTCAGACACACTTCTCCTTTCTTAAATCACAGTTAGGGTCCCCAGACATGTGATCCCCAAAATGCTTTTGCTCCCTGTGGTAACACACTCACTAGGTATGTGTTTGCTACTCTTTACCCATAGCCATGGCCTGGGATCATGTCTAGTCATCACTGCCAGTCTAATATCCAGAAAGTGGCAAAGAACTGGAAATTGTGGGGATGTCCATCATTTGGGGAATGGCTGAACAAGTTGTGGTATATAATTGTGAGAGAATACCACTGTGCTATAAGAAATAATGAGTTTGATCATCCTAGAAAAACATAGACTTGCACAAAATGAAACATGGCAAAACAAGAAATCAGTTATTTTTCAGCAACTGACACACTCAGCTCTGAGATCCCATCCTGGGATGATCTGTCCTGATTGGTGAGTGGTTAAACAAAAAAAAAATCACCTGATACATTATAGCTAGATATTTGTAGACAATACTTCACATTTTATCCAGCCATCAACCAGGACACCAGAACCCAACATTGCTAATGGGTAAGATATGACAATCTATTGACTTTGACAAAACTTCCTTCCCTGATTTCCACTCCCCTGTATGTGTTAATCACCCATTCTGACTATCATTTCTTTAGAGAAGAGGAAAAAAAAGAAGGGAATGGAGGGCAAACTCTTTGATGGCAGTGGTCTAATGTGTCTAGAACTTAGTACAGTGACAGATCAACAATAAGTGTTTATGCATAGATGTATATTTATGACTATTCACCCATTTCCTAGATTTCCCTTTAAATTGTTGTTAACCAAATCTATGAGGACAAGTTGTTTATAAGAAATGATTGAGATTAATCATGACATGAGAAAAACTACCTGTTTCTTTATCATTTTTTTAAATATGTGTATGTAATATATGTATACATAATTTATATATATTTATATAATTTATAAATATGTACATAATCATCCAATTTACTTTTGTAAAGATATGACATACATGAGAATAAGATGTGATGGAGATAAGGAGAAAAATTTGAATGGTTTCCATTTTTTGCCTCTCTCTTTACAAAAGGATTCAGAGTCCTGCTACTTGCCACTTCAAATACATACGCATGCCCAGTGATAAACCAGATGACAATTGTCTGAGATCAAATCTAGAAAATTTGATCAAGTTGGTCACAAGGGGAAATGGCCACTTTGGCGTAACACCAATCATGGCAGAACCCCTGAGGGTTGCTGCTGTGAATGGTGTTAATCACATAGTATAATGAACTATTTATTAGCAATAAACTAAACATTGTTCAATAAAGCAAAGCTTAACATTCATCCTACATCCTTAAACAAAATGTATCATCAATTACGTATATTTCATAACAATAGTAACATCCTTAATCAATACAAAGTATCCAAGTAAAGTCCTCTTTCAAAATACCACTCTATTCACTCTTAGGTCACAGTAAGAACAACATTCTTAAACAATATTAAGTGTCCAAGTAAAATCCTGTCTCACGTTGACTAGAGGTTGACTTCCAAAATCCACAGCTGCTTCTCTGTGGGATAACCCCTCTCAGCTCTTGCCTGAGTTCACACATAAGCAACTCTCTTCCTGCTCCTTGTCTGACCTCATGGGGTCTGTTCCACTCCAAACTCTTCCTTGTTTCTAGGAAAACAAAGCTTAACAGGAATATAACAATATTTATACACATTCCCAGTGCCATCATCTCAATCCACTCATAAAGACCAACAACAGGGCTTCTATCTGAGAAATCAAGACAGACCAACAGACAGGGCTTCTGTCTGAGAAATCAAAACAGACCAATAGACAGGGCTTCTATATTTTATTTTATTTTATTCTGTCTATATTTTATTTTATTCTGTCTATTTTATTCTGTCTAATTAACACAGATCAATAGAGTGCTAACATATCAAACATTCTTTCTGTTAGACCTCCTCACAAGCAAGTTCCCCTAACCAGTTCACGGTTGCATCTCTTTTAGCTCTGCTCTTTCTACAATATATGCTGTTTCTAATCAAAGACTCTTGATTGATTCAATCAAAGGCAAGACTCAATCAAAGGCATTTAATTGGCTAAAACTCAAACAGCAACAGATATTACTTTGCTTACTGTTACATTTGAAATCAACCAAATAATCTGAGGATTTTCTATTGTCATTGAAAGATTGGGTCAGTATCAGTAGCAAGAATGTACTTCTTTGAAATATTTAAGTATAGGTATATACATTATTGTAATTTCTTCCATATTGTAATATAGTAATGTCTTTCTCTCTCTCTCTCTCTCTCTCTCTCTCTCTCTCTCTCTCTCTCTCTCTCCCTATCTATCTATCTCTCTCTCTCTCTCTCTCTCTCTCTCTCTCTCTTTCTCACTGTTTCACCTAGACCCTCCTTGACAGAGCCATAACTTCAAAATATTCTTTCATGGGAAAACAGTATAAAATGATGCTCAAATAAACTTTGTTTATTTGAAACAAATTCAGTCAAGTAAGGGAAGCCAGCATGAAGAGAGGGAGGAATCCCCTCACAAGGTAGACTCACTGGAGGAAGGAGAAAAGGAAGAAGAGATGTTTGAAATTCCATGGCTTTGTAATTTAACTAACTATTCTTACTAACTGGATATTCATTTTTTTCCATACTGTTGGGCTACAAGTGCTGACAGTTCCTTCTAAACCTCCTCACTAAATTCAACCCTGATTGTCCTACTACAGCCTTGCTCTCAGATCTAAACTCCATGAATGATGATGGATTCCAACAAACATTGAGTCTTTGAAAGTTATTTGTAGGACAGTGAAAAGAGTTCTAGAAGGAAGGCTCTTTAAGGATGTTTAGAAGAAACTACAGAGGACATAAAGGTAGGAGTCATGTCATCAACTTGGCCTTCTGAAATAGGCATTTGGCTTTGATATGTCTAACTACTCAGGGTCATGCAAGCTTAATGGAAGAGTTCTAACACCACAAAGCATTAGGTATAGGAGTAAGTTATTAGATCCAAAGTTGGTTAAGAGTATTTATAGGGTTTGTCAAGTTACATAAGGCACATAGATATAAATTTCATTAAAGGAAGAATGCTGACAGATACATTCCATCAGATAGAATGAGACAGGACACCTGGTGCGTGCTAAGATCTTTTATGTCATGTTGAATAAGTTCCTGTTAAAATTGTCAACTATACCCTTCGCTTCTTTTTAGTACCTGCCATAAAGCTGACATAAATGTGGCCTGACACACAGCACTCTGTTCATTACCCTTGCTGACCCAGGACTATTACAGCCGCTAAAATCAAGCTCTCCCTCATTCCATATATTCAAATGTACAAAGAGGCCACACAGGAGATGGGAACAAAGTGTCAAATGCCCAACCTTTTTAAAAATGAGAAATCAAATTTCCTCATACACAACCAGTTTCTGTCCTTGGGAGAGTAGTCAGTGCCAAGAATGACGTAGTTAGAAAGGAAGGCCTGTGTTTAGAAGTAAAACGTACCTCTAGTGGAAGAATTTTCTCTTGAGTCTTAGCTGAAGAAAGTGAAAGTAAATGCCCCCTGATATTTACAAAATGAAAAATTTAAACGAGTAGTCGTTCACACAATGTCAGGGAAGACAAGGCAGCTTGGAGGGCCACCTTAGAGAAAATGAAAATCTAGAATTTTAAGTATTCAAGGTAATCATTAGACACTGGAAACCTATGATGTCAGGGTGAAAGGAAACAATACTGTTGCACAAATCTAAGTATGGCCCTTTCTTCTCCATTTTATGAAATACAATATTGCTACTTTGCTCAAAACTTCTCAATGGCTCTTCATTGCCTACAGAATAAAGAATTAGAATTTATATACTACTTTAAACTTAGCAAAGCATTTTACATATTTTTTTTCACTCAATCTCCTAACAATTCTGTGTAGTACTTAGGATTTCTATCTCCATTTCATAGATGAGTAAACAGACTGAGAGAGGTCAAATAACTTGCCTAAGGTCATATATTTAGTAAATGTCTAAGGTAGCATTTGAACTCAGACTTTCTTGACTCAAAGTTTAGCACTCCATCCTCTTGCCAAAAGTGGGCATGTGTGTGTGTATGTGTGTGAGTAAGTAATTTTTCTGCTGTCTTCAACTCTCCATTGGAATTTTCTTAGCAGAGAATACAGGCTTCTAAACCTAGCATTCAAGGTCCTCTATATTCTGACTTCAAGATACCCATCTAACCTTATTTCCCTTCAGATAATGTACAATCTAGCCAAAACGATCTGCTCTTACTTATTCTCAGCCTGTCATCTCCTATCTTTGTGGCTTTGTGAATATATGGGGGGGAGGGGAAGAGTGAGAAAGAGAAAGAGAGAGATTATTAAGTGCTCGTTATGTGCCAGACACTTTGCTAGTTACTAAGAAATATAAGCAAACAAGAGAGGCCCTACCCTTAAAAGCTTATAATCTCATGAGGGAAGACAACTCTCTCTTTATCTCTCTTTCTCATCCTCATCATGACTCAACTCTCATGATCTCATTCTATTCCAGGCCATCTCCCTTTATATTTATTAAGGTGAGCTTCCTAAAAGCACAGATCTTACCATATTACTCCCCTACTCAAAAACAACAATGGTTTCCTATTGCCTCTAGGATCAAACATAAATTTCTCTTTTTAACCTATTTAAGATTTTCATAAATTGTTCCTGACCTACTTTTCGAAACTTCATTCAACTTTTCCACCTTCCTGTAGTCTTCAGCCTGGCCAACTTATTAATGTTCCCCCATGTGATACTCCATTTCTCATATCTCTCTATACCTTAATAATCATTCTTAGCAGTGCCTGAAATTCCTTATTTATCTGTCACTCTTAGAATCTCTTATTTTCTCAGCTGAAAACCCATCTTCTGTATGAAACTTTTCCAGATCCCACAGCTGCTAGTACACTCCCCCACAAAAATTTATCTTATATGTAATATACATATATACATTCACACACATATATGCACACATATGTATGTATATACTTCTATATATGTATGTGTTTTCCCCAAGAACAGAATGTAGCTTCCTTGATGGCAGGAATTATTTCATTTTTGTCTTTGGTATCCCCCTCAGTAATAGAGTAGTTCCTCATATATAATAGATATTTAATAAAAACTTGATTGATTGCTTAGTTGAAATCTACTACCATATGATTACTCTTGTGAATGAATGAATATCCTTTTGTGAGCAAATTATACTGGAAAATGTCCATGCTTTAGTGATGTAAAAATTAGATTTGGTCACTGAGGAGCAGCTTTGAATCTGCACCCAACTCTTTATTATCTCTCTGACATTAAGTAAGTCACTTTTCTTCTCTCAGCCTTCATTCCTTCTACCATGTTGTAGAGATAATAGGAGTGGTCCATTCTGTCTGCCTCACTGCAGGATTAAATGAGATGATACATTGGAACTTTTTTCTGTGAACCTGACAGAGCTATACAAATGTAAGTTATTATTATTTTATTGATTTTGATCAAGTCAGGATCTAGCTAATTTGAATGGATAAGGAGATAACCTGTAGAACAACTGTGGCAAATTAAAATTGTCAACATCCTAGCAACCGTATTAAAAGCCAACTCCACATGACCCCAAAGCAAATGAGAAATGAGATGTTCTGATAACAATTAGAGAAGGGAAGGAAGCTATCAGCACTTTGGGGAAAGGCCAGCCAAATCACAGTGTTCAGGGAGGCTGTCCAAATGTAATCAACAAGATTGCTGAACCTGAGGTACACCACTTTTTTATAACCAGTGAGCTAAAACTCTAATTTTAACTGGGCCTTGGAAAGATGTCTTTATCATACAGTGGCAATAAAGCTCTGTGTAACTTTTGAATGTCAGTCAGAGGAATCACAGCCCAACTTCGAGATTAACTAAATGTATCACAATAGAGTGGGCACCCCTAGCATTATGCCAGTATCTTACCAATAGCCAACAAGAGTACAGTGTGTCATGACATTCAGGTATAACCTCTATGTTTTATCCTTACCTAAAAAGATTTCACTCCAATCCTTCAGCAATTTAAATCTGCACAGAACAAATTACTAAATTCCAACCACATCAAGGGATATGAAAGTGTTAGGAATCAGCTACTCAGTAGAAGTAGCATTATATTGAAATTTACAAACCTCAAGTGGAAGTTGAATTGATTAAACCTAGCCAACAAGCACTGATAAAATGCTTCAATCATTGAGCAAACCTAAGCTCTAGAGCTGAGAATAGTAATCTACTCAGAACTGTAACTAGGCATTCTGGCACCCACAACAAATTCAGTTATAAAAAGTTTGAAAGCCAGGGGTAAATAGAAGGCAGTGGGGAGTACAGTCTCTTTCAGCTGCTGTGCATTCATAAGTTTCTTATCCCAGAAGTGGGGAAATCCACTACAAGCATCAATTCAAGGAGAGGATGGTGTTGATTTATCCAAGTTTGTATGATCCAGTAGCAAGTTGCATCATCTGTATACCCTCATTAATTATTTAATAGCAATGCTATAGACACTGTGCTTCCTAAATTATAGTGTATTGTTTTTAATGAGAAATCAATCTACAACCTCATTTTGTCCCTTATTCCTTAGTCTTGACAGTCACTGTAAACATCTAAAAAGGTAGTAAGAAGATATCAAATGTGCTAAGAGCATTTCACACCCCAATCTAGTGGTTATCAGTCTAGTGCCTCTGTAGAATGGGGCAGTCAATCTCACCTGTAATCTTGACATGGACTATGAAAACTCAGAGTCTAAAAATGGAAGGTAAGGATTTCAATGAAGAAGAAATAGTAGTTTATTCTAATAAGGTCATAAATATGAGAAAAGGTGGGATGCTAATGTCAGGGAAAGAGTAATTCAGTTTGGCCAAATCTTAGTTATGTGAGATAAGACTAAAGCATGGAGGTCTTGGGTATATACACAGATTTTGAAATTATCTGTCTAAGGGAAGTAATTGCAGCCATTAAAATGACAATGGTTGCCAAGGGAAATTTTACAAATAGAGAAGAAAAGAGAACTGAGAGGGGAAAAAAGCTTTAGGATACAGTCTTATTTAAGGAACAGGAGAGGATGGAGATAGAAAAATAATGTCAGACATAGGAAGAGAATCCCAATGTTTCACTATCAAAGAAGGAGAGATTAAGAGAAGGTAACCAATAGTGTCAAATACTGAAGATAGCTCAAGTAAGCTAAAGAATGAAAAAAAAAGCATGTTATTGGATTTGGTCCCATTTGGGCTAACATAATACCCTTTTAATTTGTCTTGCTAGTATCCCCTCCTCAATCAATCCTTTACACTACTGCTAGAATATTTCTCCAGATTATCACTGCAATTATGGCTCTTCTGTCCTAAAAAATTTCAGTGACTACCCACAATCGAGTAAATAGAGCATACATTCTTCCATTGGCATTCAATCACCTACAATCTGGTCCTGACTATTTTTTCTGCCCTTATGTTATCCTACTCTTTTTTATTTACTTTATAATCTCACTAAATTTAACTCTTTGTAAGGTCACTAGACAATTTAAAGAGAGTTACCTCATAGTGTGGTGGAGATCAGCTTATAATCAGCTTATAAGGGACTAAGAAGTGAATGGGAGCTGAGCAAGATTATGAAGTGTGGAACAGATCCAATAGTCCTCAATGAAAGATCCCATGGATGTGGACAAAAAGTAAATTTTAGAAAGCTATCTTATCTTTTTACAAGGTATTTATTTTGTCTAGTTTGTATTATTCCCTCATGCCATGCATATATGGCAATGTTTTCTGTTTTGCAAGGATCAAGGATAACCTTTAACTCTAAGCTATATAGCAAGTTATTGAACACAATCCAAATTAGTTGGAATAACTGGAGTCAGCACTTTACCTTTAATATTTATTTCTTTGGTTTCTAATGAAAAAGATCTTTAGACAGTTTTGAAAACTTTGAAATGATTTATTTTAATTTCTTTAAACCCTAGAAGAGAAAAATGTATTAGTCAATGACTCAATAGTTATTTGTATAACAGTGGGTAAATGTAACATGTACTAAAATTTACTAATACGCTCTACTAAACCTGCCCTTCCTCTAAATTGCACTATTTTTTTTGATAGTACTGCCTTCTTCCCAGGAACCTGTGTTAATATCCTCTGAGTCATTCTTAACATTTACTTCTCCCTCATCTCAAATATCCAATGAGTTGCCAGGTTCTAATAATTCTACTCCTACAATATCTCTTGCATTTATGGCCTTCTTGCTACCCACATGATATCACCATGGTTCAGGTTTTCTCTATTTTCATCTCAATTTTCCTCAGATATTTCCTCATGTCCCACTAGGCTTCACTCATTTTTGATTCCTTGGTTTCTAATCAGGAGTCAGAACCGTAAATTCCCAAATAATCAGCTATAGAAAGACAGGCTGATAAATAAAACTCAATTCAAAAGTAAATGATGTTTTAAATCAGTCATTTGCTATTTATCTTAAAGGTGCTGAAAGCCCCATCTTTGTAGGAGCTTATCAAACCACAAAAGGGCAGGGCTAATATATGGCCATATATACAGATGTATATACACACATGAATACATATGTATATGTGGCCATATATAAGCTCTTACAAACATATTTTATATTATATATATATATATCTGCTTATATATAAGCCCTTTTAAATACAGAACTGTGTGTTTGTATTCCATGAACTACTATAATTAGATGAAAGAACTTTTTATTTCTTTTGATCCCTCTGCTGATCTTGATGATTCCCTCTATTTACTTTATATTACAAATACATATATAATATATGTATATATGTGTGTGTGAGTATGAGTGTGACAAAATTATCCTATAGGTTCCCAGAGCAGAGATCATCTCATAAATGGATAAATAGTGATTCTGGGTAAACTGAAGATCAGCTAATATAACTTGACTTTACTCCTGGTTATTACATTTAAGATTTGCAGAAATGGGTAATAGAAATTTTGTACTCATTTTAGTTAGCAAAGTGCTACATAACATAGTTTTTGCTGTACTCTTTTCCTTAGGATTTAAAAAAATGATTCATTCTCTGATTTTTCTTTTTTGGGGGGAACTTAACCACCATTAAATAAAACCCAGCAGATTAACCAAGAATATTCTTACTTGAAAATTCAGGGATATTCATATGACAAAAAGTAATGTATGAGTTAATAGAATAGCTTGTGAGATTTCCAAAAACAATGGCCTAGATTTGATTTTTTTTACCAAGAACACTGAATCAAATTCTGAGACTTAAAGAAAGTACCATGATGGTTTCTGAGGACCATCTTTAAATTACCATAAGAAAGCATCCTCTCAGTCTGATAAACCTAGATACTGAGAACAGAACTATCACACTTTTGCTATCCAGACTCCAATTTTCCCAGAAATTCATATTCATTTCTCTGTACCTTTTTTATAAGCCCCACTGGTCCTAGTATGGATAAGGTAAATTGCCTTTTCTCCCAAGAAAAGGTTTCTTTTTTTCCTATGACTGAGTAGGTGCCTTTTGGAGCTGGTGCTAAAAGATTTGCTTTCTATACATAATAAAGAAGATATGGCAAGACCAGTATATTTCAGTCTTCAGTGAGATTTCTTTCTCAAAACTTTTATCCTATTAGTCCCTTGAGAGCTTTCTTGACCCTTTGTAACCTCACATCACTGCTCACCAAACAGGATTTCCATGATGTTCCATTTCTCCTTTCTTTCCCTCAGGACTGGTGAGATGCTAAGAAAGGAGTTAGGAGAAAATTAGGAAGGGAGGAAAGGACAATGAAATGAATGTAAGAGGAATAAAATAACATACCAAGGGGAAATAAAGGCAACAGAGTTAAAAGTATGAATGAGGAGACAAACATTTGTATTGTCACTCCCCCCAAAAAAACTATTAGAAAATCTGAACCATTTGTTTTTGATTTCCATTTCCATAGAACTACCTCTCACCTCCATGAAAGCTTATGTTTCCTCACCTGTAAATTAAGAATTTGTGCTTTATGCTCTCTAAGACAGCTTTCCAGATATAAATGTATGAGCCTCTGATGGGAAGAAAAAGTAGGAGGGAGAGCAAGAAGAAAGGCTTTTAGTGGAAAATATGTATTTTACTGTGTCTATAACTTAGAAGGAAACTTAGCGTATGGTGGTAGAATAGTACTCTATAGGGTAAAGAATGAGGGAAGCTTCTCTAACCCTCATAATACTTCTTCCTGAAAGCTCAAGCTAAACCCAAAGGCAATAGTAGACTTTTAGTTTTGGTTGTTGTTCTAGAATCAAAGGATCATATATTTATAGCTGGAAAGGAATTTGAAGGTCTTTTAGACCAACCTCCCTATGATGCAGGAAATAAGTTGAGGCTAGATGACAAAAAGGTTAAATGATTTATTGAAGGTCACACAAGTAATGAAAAGCAGGAGCTGGAGTCAAACTCAGGTCCTTTGATTTTAAATACAGTACCATTCTCACTGTACTGCATTGTCACTTTTATTTTGCCTAAACTTTCAAGTCCTGGAATTTCAGAAGAGAGATTCCCAAGACCACCTATTCTAAGAGATACCATACCCAAAGAGATATCCCTTCTACAGCGTCCCATATTAGTCATCCAAAATCTACTTGGAGACTTTTAATGAGAAGGAATTCAACACCATCCCCAAATGACCAATTATACTTTTTGGCAGCTCTAATTATTAAAAAGGACTGCTTTTTTTTCCTTTAGTGAGCTTAACTTTTCTCTAAGTTTCATCCATTACCCCTACTTCTAGAACCAAAAAGAAAGAATCAAATATTCTTTCTACATAAAATCCTTCACACACACACACACCCCTCATCCCCAACTAAATCATCCCTTTTCCATGTTAAGTAGATCCAAATTCCTTCAAATGGAACTTACATGACAATCTGAAAACACCTCTCACCATCTTGTTTACCTTCTTTGCTACACTTTCTAAATTGTAAATGTTCTTTATAAATAAAATGTGGTATTTAAAAATGATTATAATATTTCAAATGTAGTCTGACCGTGTCAGAGCATAGCAGAATGTTACCTCCCAAATTCTGGGCACCATCTCTCTCAATATAGACTAAAATTATATGAGATTATTTGTCTGTCATATCAATCTATTTGTTCAAATTAATTTTATAGTCCACTCAAACCCTAATCTATTTCACATGAATTGTCAGCTCTTCCTCTCTCATTCAGTATTTGTGAAATAATTTTTGTTTTAAGCTAAATATAGGATTTACATTTATCACTATTAAGTTTAATTTTTCCAGTCTAGTTTTTTTTAAAATATTCTAATTGTTCATTAAATCATCCATTCATTGTTAAGTGTCTGGTGTGAGCAGAGCACTGTGGTATGCACTAGGGATGTGCAAAATGGAGATGATGTCTGTGCTGTCATAGAGCTTTCAGTCATGGAGTGAAACAAAGCACAAACACAAATAAGTATGACATAAAATGCTGCTTAG
This sequence comes from Potorous gilbertii, assembly GCA_028658325.1. NCBI lineage: Eukaryota > Metazoa > Chordata > Mammalia > Diprotodontia > Potoroidae > Potorous > Potorous gilbertii. The sequence goes on from CM053769.1 coordinate 236,923,380, forward strand.
GGGTAACCTGGTGGTGTAGTGGATAAAGTACCAAGTCAGGAGTCAGGAAGATCTGAGTTCAAATCCAGCTTCAGACACTTACAAGCTATATGACCCTGGGAAATTCAATTAACTCTATTTACCTCAGTTTTCTCAACTGTAAAATGAGCCAGAAAAGGAAATGTCACACTACCCCAGCATCTTTGCCAAGAAAACCCAAGTGGGGTCACAAAGAATCAAACACAACTGAACAACAACGCTAACAAGGATGATGATGTTTTAATAAGTGTATTAGAGAGGTATCAAAGAAAGTACTATTTGAGGTCCAGCCATAAAATCATGTTGTCAGGGCCAATCAGGCATGCTTCATGAGCAGGTCAAAGCTGACTCATGCTTTAGATAACAAAAAATGTGATTCTATGATATGTAGGTAAGAATTTACCAAATGGAAAAGATAGAGAACAAAATTTAGGCATAGGAAAGTGGTGAACAAAGCCAGAAGAGCAAAAGCAATGTTCAAGTGAGAGAAGGTAGAATCTTTAGGACTTGAACACTGATTGAATATCAGAATAAGGAAAGAAGAAAAAAATAAAAGAGAATCCCAAGGCTGTGAAGGTGGGAGATTGTTGCTGTTGACACAAATAACCCAGTCAGAAAGAGGCACAGATTTAGAGTAAAAGATGATATATTTAGTTTTGGTCATATTGAGTTTGGAGCACCAGTGGGACATGTATGTGCTCAGGGCAATTGGAGATGAGTGTGGAACTAGGAAGAGAGTGAGAGAGATCAAGACTAAAGAGGGAAATTTAGAATAGATGTTTGTAGAAGTGGCATTTGAAACCAACGCCATGAATGAGATTGCCAAAGGAGAGGATGCAAAGATAGAAGAGAAGAAGGCCAAGGACAGATATTTAAAGAACAGAGAGTTCTACTCAGCTTTGTTCCCTTCAGGATTAGAAGCAACTCCTTACCTTTTTTGTATCCCAAGCACTAAGGGTCCCTTTTCAAATGACAGGTTAGTTTTGAATGAAGGGGGGACCTTGTCCTATTAACAAATGAAAAGAAGTGCCTTCCCATTCTATTTCTAATTCATGTTGGAGATTTTTTTTCCTGAGATATATTATTCTAACTGAAGTTGAGAAGAAGAGTGGAGGTTTTTTTTTTCCCACCCCTTTCCAATTCAAACAACTAGAAGGTGACTCAGTCTTGAATGATAATTTATGGCAATTGCAAGGATGACTGATCAGGCAAGCAGCTAACAGTGAACAATGAGGAAATGGAAAAATAAAGGATAGTCATTTTTTTAAGTAGTTCACCATGAGAGGAGAAGAAAGGTGGGATAGTAGAAGAATAATATAGAAATATCAGAGAAAAGGTTAATTTATAGGTATTCATGGAAAGAAACATGTTTAGATACAAGTGAAAATGAATTAATAGCAAAAGGGATATATATGTATGTATATATATATATAGATGAATAAATATATATATATATATATGAGAGAAGGAAAGTAACTATTGATCAAGATTCCACAGGAAGGTAAAAAGAACATGCTCAACAGAGATTAACTTTCTGGGGATGACAGCATAAAGCAAGTGATATTTCTGAGAAGTTTTGGGGAAATATAAAATGAAGTTGAGAAGTTTCACCCTGGTTGACTTCAGCTTTCTTCCTGAAGCATAAATGAGGTCATATGTTATAAATACAGGTCAAGGACAAGAAAAGGAAAAAAGAAGAGAAAACCAGTAAGATTAGAGTATAAGGATTGTTAGACAGGAGTAAGAGTTCAAGGAAGTTATTCATCATAAATATATAATAAGTAAAGATCATCTCAATTTCACCATTTTATCCAGCAATACTTAGCAGTCCTGGAGAAAGATCAAAAATGAAAAACCCAGTCAAACCAAACCAAGCAAGAAACCAAAGATGAAGGTTACCCATGGATGAACATTTACATTTTGGAATGATAGAAATTCAGATGAAGAAGATATTCAATGATAAATCTGTTAAATGGTACAGGGACAAAGATAGAACCCTTTGGTTATTCATTAAAGATTTCCATCCATTTTTCCAATAAACCACCATTTAACACTCTTCCTCTTTCCAAAATTTATTGGTCACCATTATAGAGATAAGGGCTGGGTCTTTAATTTTCATTGATGTAAAGAACTCCTGGATGAAAAAAAAACTTTTCCAATAGAGATCAGAATAATATCTTATAGATGTAAAGAGTTGCCTAAAACACTGAGAAATTAAGTGACTTGCCCTGAATATGCAATTAGTAAATTTCTTGAACCCAAGACTTCATGGCTCAAAGTTTCTATGTACTATACCATGATTGGAATTTTAGCACTTCCATACAACCCATCTTGTTCGAAAGAGTATTGTGAGTTAATTAAATGCCATGCTAAAAATCCAGGGATGTTAAACTTGTGGCATTTCCTTAATCTAATAATTATGTCCAAAAAAGAAATGAAATTAGTTTAGCATAGTTTGTCTTTTATGAACACATGATAGATGGTGACAATCACAACTTACTTTTCTAAGTGTTCACAAACAATTATTTAATAGGGAATTCCAGAATACCATTGTTTCCCTGGTTTTGCATCATAGCTCTTAAGATGTCATGATCACTTCATCCCAAGATTCCTATCAACTTGACTTCAGTGCCCAGTTCTTCCTTTATGTTCAGAAAGTGGTCCAAAATAGCTGTGCTCCATACTCTTGTTCTATACTATAGGACTCTTGTTCCACTCGACTTATCCAACTTCCATCCCAACTATCCCCTACATGATTTCTTGCTTTTGTTGGGTCAACATCTTCTACAATGCTTCAACTTTGCTTGTGGTGTTTTCGCCAGCTTAAACATTTTCCTTCCTCTTCTATCTCTGTTCAAATTTATCTATCCTTCAAGGCTCAGCTCAAATTCCACAGAAACTTTTCTGGCTATTCTCTGTTCACACCAATCCCTCTATCACCTGAGTCCCACAGAGATAGTGCCTTGCATAAATGTCAAGAATCCTGTGTAATCTTTTCATTTTATATATAAAGAGGCTAAGGCCTAGAAAGGTTAAATGAAATTATGTTCCTCTTTATATTTTGTTTACTCATGTCATTTATTTTAACTCATCTTTATTCAGTTTGTTTTAACAAATAAATGAATTAACTCAATTGCACTTAGAGTCTGCTATCTTGGCACCCACTTTAACACTTCAACTTTTTTGTATTCATATTTTGAACTAGAGAGGCAGCATGGCATAGTGGACCTGGAATCAGGAAAAACCTGGACTTAAATCTTCATTTCAAATCAGAGAAGACCTTACCTGGGGAATAGTTGCTAAGGAAAGCAAACTGCCATTGCTACCATTGCTAGTTTCCTAATTTAATTATTCTTGTTAAATAGGCACTATGTTTAGTTATTTCTATGCTGCTGAAGGGTTAAAAGTACTATTCGTGCCCTTTTCTCAAAATTTCAGTTCCTAAGAGCAACTACCCTTGTTATAGTTCTGGTTATATCCTTGTTTCCCTTGACTTCTAAAATTAGAATGGACTACATGATCTCTAAAACCCCTTCTGCATTGAAAATTTTACAATTCTAATAAGAGCTCAAATCATCCTGGAGATCTCATCAGATCTGGCCTATCTCCCTGCTTTTTAGCTTCACAGTATAGCTATTTCCAAAAACAACAGTTATGTGAACTCAAAAATTCAAGTATGTAATCTATCAAGATTCTATATTGGTCACCAACCATGTTTCTTCAAAAAACATTTTTTATGGTTTGTTGGTTTCTTTTTCTCTTCCTCATTAAAAATCAAATAATGATGGCTATTGGAACCATCCATACATCAAAATTGATTGTTTCTTTATTATTGGACAAAGAAATCTCTGATGAAATTAAGTATTTCCAAATCATCCTGAACAAACATATCCGATTTGATAAGCCATAATGCTAACATACTAATTTTCTCCTCTCCCTCTCAGTCTGGTATATCTCATGGCCCACTTAAATGTCAAGAGCCAAGAGGATGAAGTGCCTCATTAACAAACTGAGAAAAAACAAAGCTAAAATCATGGCATATCAGAGTCAGATGAGACAATAAAGATAAGGTCATTTTCCATCAAAATATATATTTTAAGATGACAAAAAATTTAGGCTAGAGGTGAACACATTTGTACAAGGACATATAGCTAATTAGAGTCAGTATAGAATGGAAAAACCACTAGATTTGGAGACAGAAGAGCTTGGTTTAAATCTCTGATCTGACACTACCTGTATGACCTTCACTAAATTGTTTAATTTCTCTGGGTCTCAATTTCTTCATCAATAAAATGAAGATTTTGGACTAGATTATATCTGTAGAGTCTTTCAGCTCTGATGCCTATGCCCCTAGAATCCAGATCTACTTCTATTTCTCCACTCTTAATAAAGTCAAGATTTAGAGTTAGAAGAGGTCTTGGCTATTTCTTATTCTAATAATATTTCTCTTTTAGTGCCCTTTCTATTTCCATTTTAAACAAAATATATTGCATAACTTCTTATTAACAAATGAACAAAATGATTCGGTATCATCACTAATAAGTGATACATGCACTGGTGATACAGGTGAGGTGAGAACTAAGATAAGAAAAAAATAGAATCAACAACAGCTAATGATATCTACCTTGTAATTTCATGAAAACTTAAAAAAAAAAACCTGTCCTATGCACAAACTTGTTTTACCCTCCTCTTACCTTTAATATAAAAGTCATGGTTTTTGAAATTCTGTTTAAATGTTTGATTAACCCTCCTGACTAAAATGCCATTTTTGAAATAAGTGAAAAATGAGACATGCATATTCAATTTCTTATTCCATCTTTTAATCTGTAGACTCATAAGGCTAGAAGGCACCTTATTTTACAATGAGGAAGTTTAGACTTACAGAGGTGAAGGAACTTGCCTAAGGTCATAAAGTTAGTCTATCAGACCTCATCCAAAACAAAAAAATATATAAATAAATTTTCTAAAAAAAAAACGCTAGAATGAGAACCAAAAGACCTAGTTTTGAACCTTGTCTCTCCATTTACTATACTTGTTAACTGAGCCAAGTCCCTTCTCCTCAATTTTTTCACCTGTAAAATGAGAGGGTTAATCTTAGCAACTTTAACATTTTCTTCAATTCAACAGAAATATATGAGGTTGCTGCTCCACAAAAAGCGCAGAACTAGGCCTAGTAAGGAGGCACATGCCTAGAATCCCTGCTACTCAGGAGGCTGAGGCTCATGGATCCCTTGAGCCTGGGAGTTCTGAGTTGCAGTCAGGCTAAAAGGGGTGCAATAAGCATTTTTATATGGTCTACCATGTGCCAGGAAGTAAGTGCGTTTTACAATTATTTTATTGGATCCTAACAACCCTGTGAGATTGTCTGCTTTATCTGCACCAAGTCTGCCCCAGTATGGTAAGGATGCAATCTGCCCAAGGAGGGATGAACCAGTGCAGGTCAGAAACAGAGCAGGTTTAAGCATCCATGATGACCAACAGTGGTCCCATTTCCTATCTGTTACACCAAGCTGCCTCCTAAAAAATTAGCATACTCTCAGAGTTCTGCTGAACTACGTGAGAGGATATCCAAAAGAAAACAACAGCCCCTAACCCCTTGGAGAACTCTGTTCAGCAAATATTAGATTGTGAACTCTTTGAGGGCAGGGGGTTGCTTTTTTTTCCCTTTCTTTGTATCCCCAGGGTTTGGCACTGTGCCTAAAAATAGCTGGTACTTAATAGCTGTTGGCTGACTTCAAAGAATGCAGAATAAAACAGTGGGAAATAATATGTCTTCAGAGTTTAAGGACCCTGGGTTCAAATCCCAGTTCTGACGTCAACCAATATACCATGGAGCGTCTCCAATGTAATAAAAACTTTCACTTATATAATGCTTTAAGATTTGGAAAGCATTTTAACCACTTTATCTCATGTAATTTAAATATACCACAGTCCATGGCCTCTTGGACTTTAAATAAGTCTTCCAGCTTAAAGTTGCATAATTAAATTTTCTGGCTCATTGCAGGACCAGGTCTCCTAGATACTAGCCCAGCACTCTTCCAATTTGGATACAAGTTTTCCTTTAGAAAACATCCCAAAAATAAAATGACATAGTGTAAGAACCTCCCCTCCTATGAAAATGACTAATTTCAAAGAAAAGGGAGGGCTTAAGACCATATTCAAGGACGAAGAGGTATACCTGGGCATATGCAGTCTGAGGAGGGATCACATACACATACATCCCCCTCCGCTCAGCCCTGCATGAGGGCTTTGCAGTCTCCTCAGTTTAATGGGAAACTCTCGTTGCTGTGATTTACTGCCTTGAAAAACGAGGAAGCCTGCTGCCTTTGACATGCCTTTTTGAAACATGGAATATTTAAAATTCATACCCCAAACTTAATGTACAGATAGATCACATCTTTTTTTTTATGACTTCACTGATGTAATAAGAGCCTTGTAATATCTCACGAGGTATGTTTTATTCCTCCTAATGTGTATCATGTGAAGATTAAGAGGCAATATTATTGCCTTCAAAATGACCTGCTATTTCCTGGAAACAGTAATTTGCTGGACCCGTCCTTGTCGCTAGCATAAGTATAATGCCTTTAATAATCTTCCCTCCACTAAGTGATGTGTTTGCATCAGAAAGATGGATCCGGTTTGGGCAAGCCTTAAAGACCATAATAGCTTATTCTTTGAGCACCACCTAGAGGTCTTCCAGAACCAGTAGAAAGCAATGAAGTTGTTTTTTTCCTTTTTAAAAAAAATTTAAAGGGGAGAGAGTGAGAGATCTTGGATTAATACCACTAAAGGTGTTACTACCTCTGAAGCCTTATTCTGAAAGCAAGTCTAGTAAAATACTGCCTTTCTTTCCGAGCAGACTGGAAAGAGATTGAACTCTGCGGTCTGAGGAAAAGATGTTCACTAAAAACAAAGGAAGCCATTAAAAAGCCCAAAGTGCCAGCCTTCAGTTGGCCTTGGGAAGGCTTTGAAACTGAGTGTTCTTTCAAACAAACAGGGCTTACATCAAAGATGATTCAAGGGAAGCAGGTGCTTAGAGAAAAAGTCGAACCGAGCCAGGCCAGCCCAGCCTATTATCCTGACAGCCAGGAAAGAAACTTCAGAACCTTCATTCAGCATGACCAGCTGACATCTTATCTGTCCTCTGGCCCTGCTAGCTACATAGTGTGCTATGAGGAGTGCCCAGAAAGGGAGGACAAGGTTTATTTTCGTCCCCTTGGCATATCTAGTAATGGCTTTAAGAGATCACCAATCACCATGTTAAGTATTTCAAACCAAATAATGTCATGTATATTTGTGGACAGTCACATGTATCAAATGTCTGATAAATATAAACTAGGTATTAGTGGAAGATTTTATATTGGAGTAATTAACATTATTTCATGTTTTATCGGATAGTGAAACATGATGGAACAGGACAGAGCCCTAATTGCGTTATTCATAATTTCTTTAAAATGGTCTTTGTTGTTCCAGGAAGCCCCTTTTCCTTGAGAAGTTTGTTATTTGTTATTGTTGTTTTAAGAGCAAGGTTTGAGTGGAATAATAATTGTTAACATTTACAAATGGCTTTAAAGTTCGCAAAAATACTTTACATATATTTTCTCATTTGATCTCAACTCACTCCATCTCCTTTCCCACAGACATATGTATTAAAAGTAAATGTTTAGAGAATAAATGTCAGACACAGGGAAGGAGAAACACACAGCATATACATATGGGTACACATACAGAGGTATATGCAGGAAGAATAGTTGAGTCTGTGTGAAGCAAAGGGAAGATAAGAAATTAGTGCGTATGGACTGTCTTTCTAGAATCAACATATTCATAAAGGAATCCTGAGCAAGTGATTAAGAAGGAGGTTTCCTCACTACTTCTGTGTGACTTTGGGGAGGGAGGGTAGTATGTGTGTGTGTGTGTGTGTGTGTGTGTGTGTGTATGTGTGTGTGGGTGTGTGTGTGTGTGTGTGTGTGTGTGTGTGTGTGAGAGAGAGAGAGAGAGAGAGAGAGAGAGAGAGAGAGAGAGAGAGATCCGGGGACTCATAGTCTGAAGTTTCCTTTTCAATCCACCACTAAGTTGGTAGAGCTGACTGGTTATGCCTTCTAAGCCGATGAGGGAAACACTAAGCAATAGCTGATGGATTCTATGGTATTCACTAAGCTAACAATTTGAATATTCAGTTGTTTGCCCTGAGACCTTCTTGTCTGGATTCATCATGGGTATGAGGGTTGCAGAATAAAACTCCCAAGCCCTCCATTTCTCATAGTCATGTACTTGTCAGTTGCTAAATCTGATATCTAGACCAACTAGATCAGATCATCCAGTCTCCCTATTTTCCATGAGAAGCAATGCAAGCCCAAAGAAGTCAAGTTGAAGGTCACAAAGTTAGTCAATGTCAGAGCTGGGATCTGTACTTCAGTCTCTTAATTCCCATGCATAACTAACATCACTCCTGCATCTCCTGTCACTAACAGATTGACCTCAAATGAATCAGGTCAGCCAATGACAGTGTTTGATAAATATTTAGGGGCAGGGTGTATTAGACTGAAGTTCTTGCCTATAATCTTGCACCTGATTCACTTAAAGAGTAATATATGAAGAGAAGAATTAGAGAGAATGGAACTTTAATAAAGACATATATGCAACATTAAAAATTACTTAGTAATTCATAGTGATAAGAGCAATATCTGTTGCTATCCATTTCATAATGGTATTAAGATATTCCCTCTGCAGTTATTTCAGAGGCCCCCAGACAAAGAATCTGTGGAAGAGTTTCATTTGTAGGTACACAGTCCAATCAATTTTCCCTTAGTTAATAAGTGGATTGCATAAATATAATAAAAGCTCATTTCATAACATGCACTTATAATGAGCTCTCTTTATTGGTTCTCTTGTCACAAGGTTACAAATATTCATTTGTTTCATACTATCATCACTGTCAACATAATTGTTTTATGGAATCAATTTGCAAACCTATTTACCAATTTTAATTTTCATGAGTCATTACAGTCATATGTGGTTTCCACTGCATTCTCACCTAGATGACTTTGTAGAGGAAATATTGGTTTTTATGAAAGCTATATGCTAATCATTGTTAAAACTCACTGTAACTGGTTTTGAAACATGAATCTCAGCAACAAATTGAAATTCTAGATACCAAAGGAAAATATTTTAAAGGGCTCTCCCATATTTTTCATTGCAATTATAGCTAAAATTTCATTAATAGTTAAGTTTTAAATTATTTAAATACTTTGAATTTAAAGAAATCTAGTAGGAATACTTCTATTAAATAACAGCTCCTAAATATCTATAGATTCTTTTTCATCCCAGGTTCATTTAAAATGACAAATATCTACAGTTATAAAAGAAACAGATCACTATCCAAAGGGCTTTCATGGCCCAAAATCACTGCTGCAGTTATAATGATGCCAATGGACCCTTTCTACATGAAAAAAAGTAGTTTCCTTCAAAATTCCAGTCTACAGGGATATTGATCATTCTATAATCTCATGCACGTTTCAGTCATAGCCTTGTGGACTGAATTTCAACTCAAACCTGATATTTCTTGATACATTAATGAAAAGAAAATCAGTGAAGTTTACTTAACTCAAATGGGTAACTAGAATAAGTTTGACTCAAAAAAAAAAGTCTAACCTTGGATGCTATGTTCAAGGAGACCTAGGAAAATTGCTAACCCATGTAGCAGTGACAAACTCAGCTAAATTCAACCTTTGCACTGAAGAAGGGAAGAATATGAGATTTCTCCTAATCTTCACTTTACCTACAATGGAGCCCTGCTCAGTTGCTTGGGGAATAAGAAACAGATTTAGACTTTAGTGTTGTTAAATATTACCTTGAGGAATTGGGACGAATATGATTATCTATAGAATTTTGATTGCATTTAAAGTTACAGCTGCATGGAATATTCCCAGTCATTGGTATAATTGGTATTTTTAAAATAACAGGTTTATTGTGAAATTTCCATTTAAATACAAGGCAGTTTTATGTATCAAAGGACAGTCTCTCCTGAAAGAGCAAAAAATGATTTAAAGAAGATATCACACACACTTTTTTTCAAAATTCTCTGAAGAAGTTATGGAGAATGGATTCCTTCAACAGCCATTCAATGGTGGTCGGGAACTGATATATTCTCTTGACAAATTTTTCACTAACTTAAATGTCATTTGGGGAAAAAAAGAATATAGCTGTCATTTTTTTTGCCAAGAAAGGTCATAGGGGTTCTTGATCTTTTTTCCATTAGACTGTGAGATCCTTAAGAGTAAAAAGTATCTTGTGGCTTTCTCTCAATCCCTGACACTTTAGAATGGTGTCTAGCATGTAGTATGTGACCAAATATTTCTAGACTTAACTTTTCTTTCAAACACACTTTTGGCAGTCTGATGATCCCCAATGTTTTAGATTAATAAAATAAAATACATAAAATTACAAAGGAATCCAATTATATTGAAGTAAAGATGGATTTTTTTTGTCTTGTCCTAGTTCACACATCCTCTGAAATCTATCCATGGACTCCTTAGTGTTCTGTGAACCCTGGATTAAGAACTTCTTTTCTAGAGAGATAGTGAGAATGATCAACTAGTACGATCAATATCCCATCCACCCACCTAACCTCATATTGAACATAGCAATTTTTTAACCTTCAAAACCTACAATGATATTAACATCTGTTGCTTTCTTAGAAAACTATGATTTTTTTGTGCATAACTCCCTATGCCAGTTTCAGTTGCCTGATTCCAGTCCCTAACAGGTGAAATACTGTCTGTAGGTGCTATACAGTAAATGTGATTTACCATCATTTGCCTTCCGGATTGTAAGTGCACTGTCTGCATGCTACCAGCTGTGAAATTGCACAATAAGCTATAATTAAACAAGCAGAGAGAATAAACAGAAGTAGTTAAGTGTGATTTGGAATAGGGAGACCCACAACAAGGTGCCTTTTAAAGCTTTATTAGCCCAAAGCAAGAAAAACAATGTATATCCAGGTAACCTATGTTTTCAGTGACTCTAAAGGCATAATTTCGAACATACTGCTGAAAACCCAAGACTATCTAACAATAACACTACCAGCTTGGACTATGGGTGTCCACACAACCGCAAAATGCTATTGGTGTTCTTAGATGCTGATTTCCAATAGTGAAAAAGATGAAAATGTTAATTGTCATCTCATATGACTTTCAGTGTCAGGTGTTACATGTTTCTTCCTATTAAATTATTTTTGTTAGTTGGTTGATTTCTCCAATAGACAGAGAGAATTTTAGGTTTGTATACAGAAACAAACAGAAACACTCTTCAAAGCATAAACCTAAATCACTTCTCTATTGACACAGCACTCCACTACAGCTTACTTATATACTACTTAGATAAAGCATTTTGCCTTTGGAGCATTTCCCCCGGTTAAGGGGCATGTTTCTCTTATTACTCTGGAGTTGAGGAGGATGCTGGTATCAGCTTTGGTTTAGCTGATTGGGGAGGAGAAATTTCAGGTATCTTTTCACCATGTTTGTACACGCTCACAGTAACATCTATTTTTTCTCCACCATATTTGTTCTTAACGTTGATGCTGTATTTTCCTGAATCTTCAGAGGTCACCCCTTTGATGGATAAGCTGACGTACTTCGATTGTTCCACTTTGGCCACAAAGTGTTCACTGAGTTCAATGTCTTTGTCATTCTTGAACCAGACAACTTCTGGATCAGGATTTCCAAATACAGTACAAGTCAAATTCAGAGTCTTTTAAAGAGAATGAGTAAAAAAGGAAAAAAGACAGGAAAAAGATAAGTCAAATGGGATGTCAGTTAAAAATACTTCAATTTACTAAATTCTTTTGATTCAAATTATCCTGATTAGTAAAAACCTACTATATAACTGATCACAGACTCCTGAACATGATTTATCATGCCTTCCCATGCTCCACATCTAGTTTTTTAGCTCTTGCTCTGGGAACAGTATACAAAGCAATGCTAATATTCCCTCTGAAAAGGGTTTTGACTCCACATACTATATTTGTGACATAACTTCCCCAAACAAAATACCTATTTCTCTCCCTCTCCCTCTCCCTCTCCCTCTCCCTCTCCCTCTCCCTCTCCCTCTCCCTCTCCCTCTCCCTCTCTCTCTCTCTCTCTCTCTCTCTCTCTCTCCTCTCTCCTTTCTCTCTACCCCTTCCTTTACTTCTTCCCTCCCTGCCTCCCTCTCCTCTTCTTCCCTCCCTGCCTCTCTCTCCTCCACTTCCTCCTTGTCCTTTTCCTTCTTTCCTTCTCTTACCCTTTCCCTTTTCCCCTCTTTCCCTCTCTGTTTCTCTTCCATTATGGTGTTCCTTTGAATGTCTATGGAATCCCCCAGAACACCTTGCCCTAAGCTGTCCTATATAACTAGGAATGGCAGTCATCCTGCCACAGCTTTTGATGTACTCTTGTTACACAGCAACAAGGAAGAGAAGGTGGATTGCCTTTGGTATCTAAGTCATTTTCATGTGTTAGGAATAGCAAAATGATGAACTCGCTCTGATTGCACAAAAATTATCATTCTTACCTTGCCTTCCATTATAGTTACCACATCAGGTAACCCACCAATCACCTTGCCACGATCTAGGAGATGTAAAGAGCAATTACCCAAATGTCATGAGTAGAAATGCTTAAGATTCAACACCAATTCATGCATATGTTAAAATATTGATCTCCAATCAGTGCTAACACGGACTAATAATTAGCCATTGCTGTCATTTGAAATGTACTTACTTTTCTCTGCAAATGCAGCTGCCCTAGAAATTGGTGGGGAGGAGAAGAGAAGAAAGTTTACAAAAAAGGATATTGACAAAGAAAATGAATCTTTTATTTATGAAGTTTGACTGAGGAAAATGTGAAATTATAGTTAAAAGAGGTGGAATTAAGGCTTTTATGTTAATACTTTGTCAAGTCATTGACAAAAATAAATTATCCCTTTCCTGATAACTTGCACTTCCTAGATTTGGGACCTTAAAAGCTTTGTTCACCTGATGTCAAAGCCACCAAGTGGAAAGTAGAAAAACTCAACCAGTTGCTTGATTGACAAAATAACTTACATTTGTGGAGCAATTTATAGCTAACAGAATGCTTTATGTGCCTTATCTCAGCTGATCCTCACAGAGACCCTTTAATATGGTTAGATAATGTAAGCCTTAATATTCCCATTTTATGGATAATGAAACTAGGGCTCAAGGAGTTGAAATGACTTGCCCACGGTTGGTAAGTGGCAGAATTAGGCTCTGACACCAAAGTCATTATTTCTCCTCTATCCCACTGAAGATTTCAGGAGAATACAGCTTCAAATTGTCCTCTACCCGAAACCAGGCAGAGGGTTTTTGTTTTGTTTTGCAGTCTTAAAGACCTCAACAAATTCTCTGATTCCAAAAGACTGCTCATTCAAACACTATCTTTCACTGTTTGTTTTAGATTTAGAGTCTGTATCCTGAGGAACCTCTTAAAATATAATAACTCCTCCCTCCTCTCATCCCTTTCCCTTCTCTGGGGAAATGTTTGCCACTACTACAAACTTTTTTTTAATTCCCAATTTTGAATGTGAATTTTCATAACCCTAAGTTCTTAAATGCATTTATACTTTAATAGGATTCCTTTCCTATAATGATAAATCATTGATGTACTTTTCCATTGTTATCTCCATCCTACAAGCTTTCAAACCCTAGAAGGTCATAGGTACCATCACAGAAAGTAAATTTGACTAGGGATAGGGGGTGGATGGGAGCCAGGGACCACAGGAACTAATCTTGTGCAATATTAATAAACTATGAAAATCTTACTTGAGTTGTTGGAATTCTGCAAATGCTTCATCAAAAGCTGAAAAGAAATATTTCATTTCTTAGTGAATTGTTTCAATGTTATATTCTCTCTCCAAAGTTACCTAAAACCTTAAGTAGTAGATTTTTCTTTTTTATTCAAATAACAAATGAGCAAAAGAGTTGCATAAAGTTAATTTTATCTGTTCAGAATCCCAGATTGGTGCTTTGCTACATAAATGTCCTGATGGACTGACAAAGTATTTAGGCACAGCTTGCATTTATATACTGACTTATGTGAGTATATGAGCATATTGTACTTTAAGGTTTGTAACATCCTTTAAAACATTATCTCATTTGATCTTTATCATCACCAGTGATACAGGCATTATTCTTTTCATTTTGTCAATAAGAAATTTGCATATAGCTTGGGAAAATTAAATAATTTTGCTTGTAGTCACACAGGTGGTAGGTGTAATGGTAATTTAAATGGGAAGCTCTTTCCCATTCATAAATAGGCCCATATAACCTGCTTAAGTCAAATGGAAGCCTGAGTCACATGAGTCTAAGTCGCCTGGAACAAGAAGGGGTGGAGCAGGAAGGATAGAACAAGAAAAGACAGAGCTGAAAGAAAATTGGTCAGAAAACAGTCAGAACTGAAGGAGAAAGCAGGCAGCAGGTAGTGTGAGTGAAAGAGCTTGTTTGTGATTTTCTTTAAGGGAGCCTGCTTGTGATATGTCTCATGGAGATGGTTTGTGGGAAGCCCACCAGGGGGAAGGCTTGGGGCTGACATTGTTCTTTGCATTGTTATTGGGTATAAATTTTTGTTACTGTGATGGATTTGGCTTTTTGGTGTCTGAATAAATGTTTTGGTTCTGTCTTCCATGTGGAGAGTCTGTGGTATTTTGTGATTCAGAATTATGCCAGGATATTCATAGGCACTGTGAATATTGTGTTGACGCTACAGTAGGCAAGTCAGAGGCAAGATGTGAACACTCCTCTCTCAACTGCAATTGAACTCTGCCCCTCATTTGGTCCTAAATAAACCACTAAATATGCAGTTATAATATGCTGAGTAATTGTAATGTCTTACCTTGCCCAGAGAGATCAAGGGTCCTTTGATGATTGTCTTTGCCATCAAATATCTCAAATGTATATTTTCCTTTATCCTTCTCAGTAGGCTCACAGATCTGCATCCAGGCCATCTCTTCACTACCCCCAATTCTTGTATGTTCACTGGAAGAAATCTTCGCATCTCTTCAGAAATGAATAGAAATACATCTTCATGTTTCATGCCCATACTATAGACAACTGGTCTTTATTGTATCTTATATAAAATAGCTTCAGAAGAAAAGCAAGTTCTTCTAAGCTATTACAAATTCAACAAGATAGTTTGCCTTATTTGGGGGAGGAGGGTCTGACCTATAATTGCATCACTTGAGGGAATTTCTACAATAGAAACTACCTCTATCAGTGATGATAAACAGCTTATGGTCTTGGAGATTTATCTGGCACTAAAAGCTTAGGTGACTTCTTGAGGGTCACACTATTAGTGTAAGTCAGAGGCAAAATGTAAATATAGATCTTCTGGGTGCCAAGGAGAGCCCTCTATTCACTATATTAGGCAAGGCTTCATTATCCTCATTGTATTTAAATTGAGAATTTTTTAAAATTTCTTATCCAGTAGCTTTTTTGTAAAGCTTATATGATAGCTTATTATATGTTGAGTAATGAGAGTAACACATCATGAATTATATATATATATATATATATATATGTATATATAAAGTACATATAAAAGATGTGTGTATACACATATATTGTATATATATATATATATATATATATATATATATATATATATATATATATACACACACATACATACCTTAAAAGTGTTGCAGAGCTTGTCTTCTGTGAGTTTACATCTAAGTCAGCAAAACCAGTTCAACACATCTGATATTTCTTAAATACAGTTTTATTGGCAGTTGCAGCAGATTTACTGTCTTTTTAATTTTATATATATATGTGTGTATATATGTATATAATAGCTATTATATACATATATATATGTATATAATAGTTCCCATCCCATGGAGAGTGATATACTGACTAGAGAGGAATTTAAAAGAAGCATGACCCTTCTGTTTTTTGGTTTGAGAATAAGATTAGAAGACCTCTTAGCCAAAGTTATAATAAAGTCATGAAATATTTTTATAAACAGTATAAATCAGAATTTAGTGTGCAGAGTGGTATGGAGCCAGAAAAAAAATTAAAATTTGGTCTTAGGCTTAGAATTTATATAATATTCTCATGGTTAGGATTTGAAATTAACTATAGACTCATAATTATTTTTTAGTAATCATTGAAATCTTTTTGATTTCATGACACTAGTCCATATTATAACATCTTCATTGACTTCCAAGTTAAGGTGTGTCTATTTCACCATTTTGCTAGAAATCATAGCAATAATGTACCATCTTTAAGATTGACAATGTGTTTCCTTGTGAAAATGCTATAGAGGGTATAAGTATTGTCACCATTTTAAAGATATGAAAACTGAGAATCAGGTAAGGAGCGTTAGCTTCCACAGGGTCACACAGGTTATAAATGTCAATGCTAGATTTTGAACATAAGTTTTTGATTCTAAGTATAAGGCCTACCAAGCTCATTCATTTATTCAACAACAGCAACAACTGAGGTTTCTACTAAATGGCAAGATGCTGTGCTGTGTTCTGTAAACAGACATGACCCAAACCTTGTTTTAAGGAATTTATTATCTAATAGAATAGATCACTCTAGTATTTTCCTTGCTGGAGATGGTGAAGTTGCCTCCTCATTAACTAAGCATCCTCTATTGAAGAATGGAAATGGAATATGCCACCACTTGTGGTCTCACTCCTGTAATCTTCTCCTTTCTAGCATTAATAAATAGTTTAACTGTATTAGCTCCATTCACAAGCATTATTGTAGTTCCCCAGTTCTGAGACATATATATATATATATATATATAGATATAGATATAGATATATATATATGTATGTATGTATGTATGTATATATCAGGCACATTTCTTTCCAACTTACCATTCATTCAGCCTCCAAGCAAGCATTTATTAATAGTTTTTTTTTCTGCCAAGAATTATCAGGAATTAGAAATAAGGTGGTATATAGTGCTTAGAGAGATACAGTCTGGAAGGCCTGGGTTCAAATTCCACCTAAAATACATGTAGCTGTAGGTCTCTGGACAAGTCACTTAATCTCTCTAGACTGTTTCCTCATCTATAAAATGAGAACTTGTACTCAATGACCTTTAACATCTCAACTAGCTTTGACACAATGACCCCATGAATTCAACAAGCATTCATTAAGCATCCATTATATCAAGAGCTGTGCTGGGCACTCAGTAAACAGAGACAAAAATAAAATAGTTTGAACTTTCTACTCCGGGAAAACAACATGTATACAAATAACTAAGTATAAAATATATGCAAAGTAAATACAAAGCAATTCCCTATTTCCAGGAAGTGATGATTTTGGAGGTCAGAAATGGCCTCGCAAAGAAGATGGGATTCAAGGTGAGATATGAAAAGAGCTGTGACTTTTACATGAGGCAACTAGGTGGCTCAGTGGATAAAGTACTGGGCCTAGAGTTATGAAGACTAGAGTTCAAATCCAGCCTTAGATGCTTACTGGCTGTGTAACCCTAGGTAAGTCACTTAACCTCTTTTTGCCTTCATCCACCGAGGAAAGAAATGGCAAACTACTCTAGTAACTTTGCCAAGAAAACCCCATGGAGAGTATTAGTATGCTATAGTCCATACGGTACCAAAGAGACAGAAATGACAATGACTGAACAACATGGCTCTTACATTTAAGGGTCACTTGATGGATGGAGAACATCACAAGGAGATGATGTGAGGTGAGGGAATATTCACCTCATTCTAAAAGTATGTGGAATATCCCTAGGATAACCTGTTTGTCTCATATAAAAAGAGAAAATCAGATGTCATAACACATTTTTCTATTCAGAGTTTTCAGGAAATCCCAAGGATTGAATCTTACAAACAGAATGCTATATGCATCTCCTTTGCCTATCGATCCCAATTTGGCAGAAGATGCTAGGATGCACACAGTGTTAGACACAGACCCACACAAAATAAATTTATAATTTGGTAAGAAAATTTATATCCTCTACTTGTTTACACTTGGAAATTTTATTGGGCTTATCAAGAATTTAATTGCAATTCAGGACAGAAATGAGTTATTGAAAAGAGTTTATGTGATAAACTATCATTTGTTCCCTAAAGGAGAAGTGCAACAAGTGTTTTTGCCCTCTGCTCCAGAATATTGCAAGACGTTTTCTATTTCTGACATTAATGATTTGGGGCTTCCTTTGCTCCCACAACTTTGTCCAAACTAATGCTATCAGGGTAAACTGCAATTTCTGGTTCAAAGAGAACACACACATACATACATACATGTGTATGCATATATAGACATATATAGACATATAGATGTAAATAGTATAGCTGATTCTGCTTCCAAAGGAGACACAAGTATTTTGATGAGGCGAGGATTTCAATGTTAGCTGCCAAAAATTCATAAGGGTCTCAGCTCTGTCTACCCAAACTAACTAGATAGTGTGATGGAAATAATATTCCATTCCCTTCTGTGCAATGCCTGGATATTGCTCTGGGAGTTGTAATGCGGTCCCTGCTCTGCTGGAGAAGGAGATGATTTTCAGTCATGCCTGGGGATTTGCATCCTATTCTACATACTGAGACAGTGACAGGATGAAATACATGGATTCCCTAAACCCCCTGTGTTCAAGGTAAGGCTGGTCAGAGTTTCATTTAAAGGAAGAACCAATTACTTTGGTCTGTTTTATTTCATTGCCTCACTCTGAGAGGTTCTCAGGATATAACGTTCTCTTGCTTATCTCATTTACTTCGAATAGATGGTAGTCCCAGGGCCAATCTATATCCCCAAACATGCTCTGCTATCATCATCTACAGATTTTTTTTTAATTCATACAGCTATTCTTTTGCATGTGTGTCTAATATTCTAGAACTTCCTCACTAGGGGATGGATAAAGGTGGGGAAAATGCTTTGAAACTTCAAGCTGACGTATTCAGAATCATAGGGGAAAAGTTAATAGAGTTTTTATTTATCAGTCATACCTAATATAGCTTTGTTTGAAAGGTGAAACTCATTTGACCCCCAAATTCACCTAACAAATGATACTGGAAGAGCTGATAGGTCAATTCTTTGAGACACGTGTTCAATTTAACATGTATCCTATCACAACAGCATCTCTTCTACTCACAGAATTAGTAAATTGCAAGTACTGAAAAATTATTTTTTCTGTGCATTTGTGTTTCTTACAAAGGGGAAAATGTTGTTCTTAATGGATATTCATTAATGCAGCAAAACATAACTGATTTGGAATAAATGTAGATATGATGTCACTTGATGAGACTAACAAAATTATAATAAAATAGAGTTTATATTTTCATGTGAATAAAAAAGCACTCCTATTTGTAGCATTGCAAGTTTTCTGAGCACTTTAGAAAGTGCCCATTTGATCCTAGAGCACTGCTAGGTAGGTGATATTAGTATTCTCATTTTACAGGTGAAGAAACTGAGACAGACAAAGATTAAGTGACTTGATAAGGGTTACATAGCTAGTCTCAAAAGTCAGATATGTATTAGGTCTATCAGGCCACCTAACTGGCCTCAGAGGTTCACTCCAGTCAATGATCTGACTGAAAAAAAAATGAATTGCTTACTATCAAAAGTTCTTTCTGTGATGAATACATCTCCAAATTACCTTTTGGCTATCACTGTTGGTTGTAATGCAAGCTTGGTTAGGTGAAAGCAACACTGTTAGCTATCTTGTGTATCCATAGAAAAGGTTCAGAGAATTAAAGTGACTTCCCCAATATCATGTAAATTTGAATCCAGTCTAACCTCACTACTCTTTCCCACTCTACAGCACTAAGTCTTAATAGGCCTAATTTCTTTGATTTTTGCCTACCAAGTTATAAATATCATCTCTTGAAAACAGGGTGAAATTTACTACGCTCATGTACCCAAATCCAAAAGCCATGTAACTATCCTCAGATACAGGATGGAAATGTCTGATCCAGCACATGCAGGGTAGAAACAAATCTGGGAGTGCTCGGAAACTTACTCCAAGTCAAATATGATTTAAAAGGTTATTGCTGTTAATAGGCACATGATCCTGAAGAGCTTGGAATGAGTCATTTGGCTGGTCTCAGAGATAGTCAAGCCTTTGCAAGGACAATATCTAATGTTTGTTTTCATGCCTTAAGGGGTATAGAGAAACTGAAGTGAAAACAAAAAATGGTGACTTCAGGGAATGAAAAAACCACATTCTTTCTTTTAGGGAAACATAAAAAAGAGAGGTCAAAGGGGATGATTTCACAAATGTTTTTGAACAAGATACCTCAAGATGCTGCTGTCATAGAAGTTCTCAAAAATGTGACTGATTTTTGCCATATCATTCACAGAATCTTGGAATTGGAAGAGCTCTCAAGAGATCATAGTCAAACCTATATATGAAGAAGAATCTTATCTACCTGCCATATACCCAAACAGTAGTTGGTTTTCACAGTTTCCACTACTGCTAAGAGTACAGTAGCCAAAAAGTAATCAACCAGACACTGCTTAAAGACATCAAGTGAAGGGAAAGTTACTACCTCCTGGGATAGCCCATTTCATTTGAGAATTTCTCTAATTTTTAGGAAGTGAAGTTTTTGTTTTACTTTTCTTGACTGAAGTTTTAACTTTGTTTCTTTGCACTTTCCACCTACATCTCTGGATTCTGTGCTCTGGGGTCAAGCAGAAAACTTCTCGTTCCTCAGGCCTTCAAATACTTAAAGATAGCTATCATATCCTCTACCATATTTTCTCCGAGAGACTAATCATCCCATTTGCTTTGATCAGTTCTCATCTGATGTGAGTCTGAAGTCCTTCTTCCAGAGACAAATATGATAGAGTTGACAGAGCACGAGGCAAAATTAGAAAGACCTGAGTTAGAATCCTATCTCATATTCCTACAGTCTGTGTGATCCTAAGCATGTCAGATCTCTTTCATCTTCAGTGCCTTTGTCTATAAAATGAGAGGTATGGACAGAATGGCCCCTTCCAACTGGAAATCTATAATTTTATGTGCTTATTAACATACCGATTGCCCTTCTCTGATAATAGTTTATGTATCCTTACTAAATATAACACCAAGAAGTAATACTTGAAATGAGATCCCACTATAGCAGAAGACTTTCTGACAATCAGTGCCTTAGGAGAGACTAACTAATAAACATCAACTGATCTGTCAATTACAGACTGATGGCAATAACTAAGTCCTTCTCCTAGTGTCAAAACAGCATTTCCAATAGTAAACAATAAGGAAGTAAAGATACAAATGCAGTTCCAGCCTTCCTATTTTCCTTCCAACCCATCACCTTCCTGCCTTTTCAATTTCCTTCCACTTCATACATTTCCACGACTCTACCATCCAGCAACACTGATCTTAATATTTCTCTTACATGAGGCACTACACTCCATCTCTAGATGACATGCCTTTCCACTGGCTGTCCTTCATGTCTGGAATATTCTCCCTCCTCACTTCTGCCTTCTGGCTTCTCTGGCGTCCTTCAAGACTGAGCTCAAAATCTACCTTCTACATGAGACTTTTCCCACCTCTATCCCCTCACTACTAGTACCTTCACTCTGAGATTATTTTCAGTTTACCATAACTATATCTATATCTATCTACCCCTATGTCTAGATTGATATCAATCTAGATAGTATCATATATGTATGTAGGCTTCTTATTTGTTTATAGTCATTTGCATATTATCTCCCCTATTATATTTGTAAGCTCTCTGAGTATAGCATCTGTGGGGCCTTTCTTTGTGTCTCCAGTTTTTAGCACAGTGCTTGACATATAGTATAAATGTTTAATAAATACTGGTTAACTAATTGATTGCTAAGATGCCAAGAAGATCTAAAGAGGAGAGTTATGGGGGAAATTTCTGCTTCCCATTCCCCGCATTGGTAGCTGACAGCTTCCATCTCACCTCAACTCACAAATTATAAGAGCACCTACCCTTTTAATAATCCTCCAGGGAAAACAAAACTAGAGAACCATTGGCTGAAGTCATATTCAACAGGACATTGTACGTTTTCATCATAGCTAATCAAAATGTCAATTGATATTATAGATCTAATGCACACATAGTCAAAGTAAAAGTCCTGTTAGTTACAATCTCCATATTCTTCACTCATGCAAATAACTCTATTTTTTTCATTTTCTTCCATGAGGTCTCAGCAAAATACTCATGTTCTTTTTTAGTGACCAATTCTACACTAAGCTCTGGATTGTCAATAACAGATGAGCAATTCTGAGGTTTAGCCATTTCTGGATGATATATTAATTTCACCTTTGAGCAAGACAACAAAATCTTTCTTCAGAAGCACATTTTTTGCTGAGTTTCCTCATTGTTCCCTTCTAACTCATTCAGAATAAGGTTCCAATCCAAGTCTTAAAGTGGCATTTTCAACATTTCTTGACATATTACTCAGCATTTTAAACTAAAGAACCATTGTCCTTGCTTGCGTTAGCATTTCACAAAATTCTCATCATGCTCTATTGATTTAATGTCGCACATTAACGAAAAACATTCTAGTGTCTGTGTAGTGCACCTTCAATAATTACATTTCACTGGCTTCCCTGGTTTTTTAAAGTAGTGTACTTGTAGCCTAACAAAGAAAACTCTGTTTTGAGGAGGTGGAGGGAATCTCACTTTATTTGTTAATTTGCTCTTTCATGAAATTAGTTTAACAGTCTAAATAAATAAGCAAACAAACCAAAACACTAAATGCCAAAAAAAATTTTAATATATTAACCAAGCTTAGTGGACTTTCCCAGTGTTAGTACTCTTAATTTCCTGAAATTATTTTATATTTACATATATTATTATAAGTCTTAAGTTGCGTCAAATGGAAAACATATCTAAAACAAAAATAAAAACAGAACATAAAAATCTCAAATTTTCACCTCTTACAGATTTATAAACATCATATATAATAAACACATATAGGTATATATGTGCATATTTAAATTATTCAAGGATTTAAGGATTTGGGAATGTTCAAAAGGTATTATTAACACAATTTTATGTTTACAAAAACATCACAAAAAGTATTAAGCATTCAGCTTCTGGAGATTTGACCTAAATTTTTTTTTAATTTAAAAATTATAGCCATTCAAAAATATCTGAGACAAAACCTTTAGTAAAGTGGCATGGAAATACCTAGATATCTACAATTAGTAGCTGCGCTGTTAGTTTTGTTTTTTTTAACTATTACTAATATGCAAGTCAACATTATGTAAAGGAGGCTTCACATGTGTATTACTTTGTAGATTTACTTTTACTTATAAACATGCATTTTGAGTGCCTCGTGCCCATCCCCAAGTAGATTATAAGCTCTGTGAGTATGGTAACTATTTTATTTTTGTCTCTAGAGTCAAACACAGCGCCTGGCACCCAGGAGACATAGAGACATACCACTGCTGTTATAAAAACACACTGCTATTACAGTATTTGTTCTGTAGACACAATAGATTGAGTTTTTATTTAATCAAAAACTTTTAATTGCCTACTCCATGTCTAGCACTGACAGTTATAGGTGCTAGGGATATGAAGATAGAAATGAAAGGGTCTCTGCTCTCAAGGAATTACATTCTACTGGGGGAAACATTCCATTCTAGTCCATCCTGTTCTGTTATTCTACAGGCACTTACTAAATATCAATTCTGTTCTAGGCACTGTGAGATATACATATATATATATATATGTATGTATGTATGTATGTGTGTGTTTCTGTGTGTTTCTGTATGTATATACATATATATGTATATGTTCATATAGGTATATATATATATATATGCTTTGTGTGTATGTATAAACACAAGCACACAAAAACTAAATGTGAGATAATTTCTGGAGGTTAAGTACTAGTAGTTGGTATTGGATGAGGAAAGGAATCATGAAACTTGTGAATTCATTCTATATGGATACACTAAATTGGACTCAATACATCAACTGACTGTATATACAATTCAGTGTTTGTAAATCTTATACCTTTTTACAGGTTTCTACAGACAGATCTATGATCTCCAGACAGTGTTCTTGTTCTCTCTCTCTCTCTCTCTCTCTCTCTCTCTCTCTCTCTCTCTCTCTCTAAAAGAAAATACTGATTCTTCCCTTTGAAAGAAAGAGACCTTGTGGGTGAGTAAGGCCCTGTGTATAACTGAATACGCTAGGATATCCTCCCAAGCTTCACGGAGTAACTCTGTGAATCCACAACTTTGTTTGTCTTCTCAGACTACACAGCAGATGGTATAATTGACCAAATCTTTCCCACAGCATTTGCTTTGTCTACCTCTCATTTCATGTTTATTCTATATTGTCATATAGTTAGTTAAATATTCCAGCATAGGAATTACTAAATGGTAAAATCATTAAGAAATATTAACCTCATTTTATAACTCTTCTAATGTTCAACAATGTTCTTCAATTTGAAAAGGCTACAAGTCAAGACCAAAGTGGAAGGAGTGCTGGGGCACGATTTTCTGTTGACAAATGATTGTGCACTCTATGTACCCTCTGAAGCTGAGATGCAACAAAGTATGGGTCAATTCTCTGCTGCCTGTGCTAATTTTGTCCTAATAATCAATACCAAGAAAACACAAGTGCTCCATCAGCCACCACTACACCATTGATTACAACAAATGGAGACATTTTGAATGCTGTGGATAAGTTTATTTACCTTGGTAGTGTACTTGGATGTACACACTGGCAATGAGGTTGATGTATGCATTGCCAGGGCTAGCTCAGTGTTTGGGAGGCTCCAAAGAAAGGCTTGGGAGAGAAGAGGTATTAGATTGACCACCAGACTGAAGGTCTACAGAGCCATTGTGTCGACCTCACTGTTGTATGCCTTTGAAACAGGGACAGTCTACCAGTACCATGCCAGGAAACTGAATCGTTTCCATTTGAACTGTCTTAGGAAGATTCTGAAGATCACCTGGCAGAATAAGGTACCAGACCCTGAGGTCCTTGCTCAAACTAAACCACCAAGCATTCAAACTATGCTTCAGAAAGCACAACTCTGATAGGCTGGCACATTGTTCAAATGTAAAACACACACTTGCCAAAAAAACTATTTTATGGAGAACTCGCATGGGGTAGGCAATCATATGATGGTTAGAAGAAGCGATACAGGGACACTTTCAAGAACTTTGGATTTGACTGTACAACCTGGGAGACATTGGCGCAGGACTGTGTCCACATCAGAAAAGGTCCTGTGCTCCATGAGCAAAGCAGAATTGAAACAGCACAAAGGAAACTTAGGATGCACAAATTTGGAGTGACCACCCCAAATGCTCATACGGACTATCTGTGCCCAATCTGTGGTAGAGCATTCTGAGCTTGTATTGGTCTGATCAGCCACAGTCATACACATCGGGACTTCATTTTGTCATGGTGATATCTTGGTACTCCTCGAGAATGAAGGACAACAACAAACCAATGTTTAACAGTGTCTAGTATAATTTGTGCACAGTAATAGCAATGTAAAATTATCTATAGATTGACCTACAAATCTTGCCCCCCATGAGATAGGTTTCTTGTCTTGGATATGAATGGTATGTACTGACTTTGTAAACAACTGCGGAGGACTACTGCCATCTGAGCCTACAAAGGATTATTTTACTGTAATTGTCACTGGAGAAGAACTGAGCTAAGGACAGGAATCTGAGACCTCCCAGGGCTCCCCTGTGTTTAGCCTCCTCATCCTTGCCACATATTGGTGATAATCCCCACCATTTGTGGCCTCTAGTGTCTACCCTTGGAGTGAAAAGAGGAATAAAGGTGAAATGTACTACCTCAAATGATTTTTACATGCATGATTTTATTTGGTTAGCCCTATAATACACCACTTTACCCACTAGAATTGTTGACTCCCTTATCTGTCCACTATACCTGCTCTGTTTATTTTCAATGATGTATGACTCCCGTCATTCACTTTCTCTGCTCCAGAGGACAACGTTGTATGACTGATTCTACTGTCTCCATTACTGACAAGGTATACGGCTATTGTGTTATCTAAAGTCCAGGGGGCTCTGAAGCACTACAACTTCTTTCATCTGATTTCTATCACACTCCATTAACTATTTCTAACCTTCTCTTCTCCCCTCAAACCCTCTTCACACCTCTCCTTTTCTCTTAGGATGACATGGACTTCTTCTTTCCTGAGGCAACTGAAATCACCCATCACAAACTCCCCATGAGATATATAGGTAGTTCAGTGGATAGAGCTCAGGGCTTGGAGTCAGGAAGACGAGTTCAGATCTGGACTCAGACACTTACTAGCTGTATGCCCCTGGGCAAGTCATTTAGCCTTGTTTGTCTCAGTTTCCTCATCTATAAAATGAACTGGAGAAGGAAATGACAAACCACTCCAGTTTCTTTGTCAAGAAAACCCCAAATAATGTCATGAAAAATCAGACATGACTGAAGAATGACTAAAGAACAAGTCACAAATTCCCCATACCTTATCCTATATACCTCAAATACATCTATTTTCAACCACCTATGTATGCTTTCCTCTTTTTCTCTTTCTTTTATCCTTCCTTCTACCATTCCTTCCTTCCTATTTTTCCATTTCTCTTTTCTTTCTTCTCTCTTTTCTTCCTTCTGTCTCTGTTCTTTGTATATCTTTTTCTGTCTCTGTCTTTCTCTATATCTGTCTCTATCTCTCTCTTTCTCTATATCTGTCTCTATCTCTCTCTCTTTCCCTATATCTGTCTCTATATGCCTCTCTTTCTGTCCCTCTTTACGTTCAACCACTTGATTGAAATTGTTCTCACAAAGGTTCCTATACCCTCTTAATTGCCATATCATAGGCATTTGGGATCATAGATTGAAGTCATAATAGACTTTGGAGATAATATAGTTAATAAGTGTCTGAGGCTAGATTTGAACTCAGCGAAGATGAATTTTCCTGACTTCAAGCCCAGTGCTCTATCCCCTGAGCCACATTGTTGGCTTTTTTTTTACAAAGTTTGATACACAACTAGAGCAATGTACAGCACAAGATAGTGGTTATGCTGAATTTTAATAAGAATACATCAATATTTTAAAGTAAGCAATTAAACTTTCAATTTTTTTGAAGTGTAGCATTTATACTTCTGAAGTTATTAGAATGTAAAATCCACCAGGACTTTTGGCACACCCTGTATACCAAAAAAACTCATATCCTAAATTCCAGATCAGTTGAACAGCTTTCTATCCCCTGATCTCATGGTGACATCTCCTGTCTCTGTACTTTCATGAAGGCTTTCTTCCATGGATGAAACTTGCTTCTTCCACGACTCTACCTATTAAAATCCTTCTCTTCTTTCAATATCAGTCTTCTCTATTAAGTATTACCTGATCATCCCTAGATAAATTATCTACTCCTCTTCAAATTTTTCCATGGACCTTTGGCCAAATCCCTTTCAGTATCTTCACATTCTACATTTTGTCATATTTTTGTTTATGTTATATCCTCCCTTATTAGACTGTAAACTCTGCAATCAAGAACTATATTTTGTCGTTGTTGTTGTTACCATTGTACGGTTGAAGTCCCAGTGTTAAGAGTAGAGCTTTGCATATACTAAGCACTAAAGAAAAGTACTAAACTGAATTATGCACCCTCATGAATTGAGTAAAATGTATTTTTCTTCCTAAATAGGGTAAATTGGACTTATGTATTGTTAGACGCTTATTGACTTCTCCATTCCTTGACATAAATAACAACTAGAGAGCAGAATATTATGTCATGTTTGATTTAGTAAAGAATATATTTCTACCCAGCTGTTTTTCTTCCCTTAATATCTTAAACCATCATTGCATGGAAATATATTTGAACTTAACTACAAAAAAGAGTCCATCGATTCTATAAGATTAACACATGTTTGAGAGTGAAAGTTTGTAATATTTCAATAGGAAACCCTTAGGGCTCTGTCAAGGGTGACTATAGTGGCATTATAGGGAGCTTCCAATATACCATTTTTTTTGTATTTTTCAAGTATACTATCACACATGTGGGTTAAAGCACAATTGAGTCACAGAAAAGTAAATTATCTCTCCATTTGTAATCCTGCATACTATGTTCATGTTTACATGACATCACCCAAAATGGCATGCATTCTGTAGTAAGGAAATTATCAAAATTACAATACAGATTTCCTTTTAGCGTAGCATTAGACTATATTTCTTTGGGATACCAAGATGGCAAGGATTTGGGGGAGCTATGGACTTAATCTATAAGCCTGATGAGAACATGGTAGAGGCATGAATCTAATCTATGAAATCAGTGGTATGAATAGATTTGATATATAAAACAACTGATAGCAAGTTAGAACAAAGGATGCCCAGGTGTTCATCCCCACAATGAAACAGCAGTCTATAATTTTAATAAAACATTCTTCCCCATGGTTTTCTGAATTACCATTGAGCCAATGATATGAAATACAAAAGAGAAAGGAGAATCTTCTATAGGCAGGTATAATTTTATTTGTTGTTTACATTGGGGGGGTGGGTAATGGTAGATATTTTAGATAAAATGTCATGTATGCATTTTTGTATTAATCAATCCTTGGCAAAATGGCAGACTGAAAATACAAAGCATATTTTTTTAACCTTTATTTCACCATTAACTTGCTAGTAGACCCCTGATTAGTCTTTAAGAAGCAGAACTTGTGACTGGCAAATTTTAAGTCAGTAGAATTTATCTTTAGTACTTCAAGAATTCTTACACCCTTCGATTCTGCTACAATGCTCCTACTCGATGCCCAATGTTCACTCCCCCATCTCTCCTGACCACATGATAAAATATTCACACCAAAGTGTAAATATTGGCTGAGTCTTCCCAGTAGTGTTGGCATTTTAACAAGGGAGGAAGGTAATGTGGAACTTCAAGAATCAACAGAATTACCTGGGGAGCAGGAACCCCTCCCTAAGTACCCTGTACAAATTGCAGAATTTCAAGGGGCCTTAGAGATAATCTAGCTCAACACATGGGTGATTAAGAATTTCCCATTCAAATGCTTTGTGCAGAATCCTTGTAGGAAATATAAAATAGCATTATTTAAGCTAAGCATTGCATTGAAGCTTAATTTGGGTACCTGCTTCTACTATATGTGAAACCTTTCCTGATTCCCTCTCCCCCACTTCCCACCACCCCTGCCAGATGCTAACACCTTCACCAACTAGTAAACAACAGTCACCGCTTTCTCTACCTACTCATGAAGTCAATCATGATTATGAGGACTGACAACTAGAACTAATGTTGATGAAGTCACCTGGAACAACGAACAAATCCACGAAAAGCATACCTTGCTTACATGCTAGATTCCTAAGACTCACAAAGAAAACAGAACATCAGTCTACAAAGGACCTTGCTCCTGGGCACAGCTCATTAATGTTATTTGAATGAAGATGACAAAAATTCGATCAAAGGCAATCAGCACCTCTGTTTTAAGAACAATTCCTGGCTACAGTATGCACAATGAACGAGTAAAGGGAACTGTGAGAATAACTGTAGAAAGTCAAACCGTTCCTGGCCTCCTAAATAATACATGTATAAGGTGTCAACACTCTAAAATACAGACTTCTGAGACTGAAAATATCACAGACGTCATACTTAAAACAAACAAAAAACTTCAGTACCCATCAATGTGGTTACTTCCCCAATGATACAGAGCCAAACCATTCATAACTTCTCATCCTATACCTTGCTCCTATAAATCTTCCTTAAAGAAACCACCTAACACATTGAAAACCTCACCTTAAGTCTTTTAACCTAAGTATGACAAACTTGAGCTGTCCAACTTTCTCTCCCCACCCAACTGATTTGCCTCTTGCTGATCATGGACTTCCTAGAGAATATCTGAGGTGTCATTTCTTGCATATAAGTCATTGCTGGCAATGTGCAACAGCTTAAGAGGAAATATACAATTAATACCTATCATAATAGGCATGTTGGCAAATATACAGCATTTGTCCTTCCATAAGCAACTAATAAATGCCTGTTGGTCTAAAACTTCAGGATATTTAGTTGTACATATATGTAACCTTTCAATGAGGTGTTCTCCATGCAAATATAGGAAGGACAAGGGCAAAAAGAGGGCAAATGACATATTATACAATGATGACATCTGGAAACGAATCTGATAATTTCCCATTTTCAGTTCTGTGCAGCATTTACTCTTAGCAACCCTTTCCCCCATGGGCTATACCAGGGCTACAGCCTATTGCTAATGTGAGATTTATGCACTCATTTACTTACTTGTGATACCAGTTCACTTTCATTTCCTCTGTAAAATATTTCATGAAACACTGCAGCCTTATCCCTTCTGGAGTACAGAGTATCTTTAATGGAGAAGCAGATGTGCCTGCAGAAAAGAACACATATTTAGACCTGGGGAAAAGAATCTGAGCAGAGGAAACATTTGTGTTAGGGCCAGATTTTTCGACTGTGACACTCCAAAATTCTCATTCACAAAACAAATGAGGATTCTTGCATATTTTAAAGTTTATTCCAATGCAAATATGCATTCTTCTATATTCAAACAAAATTCATTCATTGATTCATTCAACAAGTGTTCACCAGGTACTGACTAGATACATGAATAACCCTATGCTTGGCATTGAAGAGCATCACAGAGTCATATAATTAACAAACTGCAGAATTTCAAGGGACCTCAGATAATCCCTCTCAACACACAGGTGACTAAGAATCCCCCGTGCAATATCACCAAAGAACAGTAATCCAGGCTTTGTTTACATCTGGGAAGGGCGAATCACTCCCTCCTAAGGTGGTACATTCCCCTTTGGAATTATTCAAGTAGTTAGTAAGATTTTCCTTCTATCAATCCCTCTTCCACAAGTCAGCCTTTCAAATACTTGAAAGCTGTTACACATTATCACCTTCCCTTAGAGTCTCCTGCTCTTGAGATTAAATATGCTTAATTCTTTCAATGCTTTGAGCAGAATCCTTGTTGGAAACATGATAGCATTTTTTTTAAAACTTAAGCTTTGCATTAAAGCTTAATTTCAGTGGCAGCTTCTATGATATGAGAAACCTTTCCTGATTCCCTCGCCACCCACCAGATGCTAGTAGCTTCATCAAAATATTCCCTTGCATTTATTTTTACTTATATTTTGTATACATAATATAAATACATAAATATATTTGTGTAACGTACACATAGATATATGTTGTTGTTGAGACATTTTTCAATTGTGTCTGATTCTTCATGACCCCATGTGGGATTATCTTGGCAAAGATACTGAAGTGGTCTACCATTTCCTTCTCCAACTCATTTTACAGATGAGGAAACTGAGGCAAACAGGGTTAAGTGATTTGCCCAGGGTGACACAGTTGGTAAGTTTCTGATGCAAGATTTGAACTCAGGAAAATTAGTCTTCTTGACTCCAGGCACTTTATTTATTCACCATTCCACCTAAATTGCCCTACTCATAGATATATACACATTGTTTCCTCCAGTAAAGTATGATTTCTTTGTCAGCGAGTACCATGTCATTTTTGTCTTTGAATTCCCACCACCTAGTATAGTACCTAGGACATAATAGGCCCTTAACAAAACTTTGTTAATATTTTTACTGTTTGAAGAGGCCGAAGAAGTGGTTCAAAGGACTTGGGTTTGAATTCTAGCCTTATCTTACATGACTCTGTTTCAAACTTTTTCTGTTCAACTCAACTTACATTTCTAAAATTCACCTCAACTCTACCCTGCCTCTCTGAATTCACTTACATTGTCTCCTATGCCTGGAACTTATTTCACTTCCTTTCCAGTTCTGCATGTTTCTGTCCCTCAAAGTTCAAGTTCACATGTAATTTTCTGCAGAATGTTTTCCCAAATGAAAAGTTTCCCCAAAGAAAAGTGAACTCTCCTTCCTGGATTTCTTTTATCTCTTTGTCAATACCTCTGCAACTTTAGGGACTAATAAAATGTTTTATTTCAACTTTTCATTTGCTTCTCCAAATAAGCGGACATATCCTGAAGGGCAAGGATCATGATCTATTCATATTTGTATCTCCCAATACAGAGAATTGTTCTTTACTCATCATAAGCATTAGATAACTGTTTTGCTTAGAACTGGTGGAACCTGAGCTCGGCTTTGGTGGATGAGTGAAGTTTAGAAAGTCAGAGAAGGGAAAGGTAGCATTATAAGCACTAATGATACGATGAAAGGCAAGAAGGTGAGAATATGAATGGTATGTTTGGAAGACAATGAGTCGCTTGGTTTGGCTCAAGGGGAAAGTTCATTTAGTAAAGTAATAGGAGATGAGGCCAAAGAGAAGCCAAGCAGTGAAGAAACTAAAACTCCATACTGGGTTTGTACTTCATTCTGTAGGCAATAGGGAAATGCATCCTACTTATAGCATGGGACAGAGATGAATGCAAGTAGATTGTTGTTAGAAAACTATGACAGTCATCTAAATGTGATGTGACAAGGGCCTGAACTGGAGCAGTAGTTTTAGGAATGGAAAAGAAGTGACAGAAAGGAAGAACATATCCAGAGATCATAGTTTCACTTTTTACCATATGTGTGACTTTAGGGAAGGTTAGTCATTTGACTTTGCTAAGCCTTGACTTCCTCATGTAGGGTGAAAAGGTAAGTTTAAATGATCTTTAAATTCCCTCACAGGTCTAAATCTTACGATCCATAAAGAATCAAAGGATTTGGTAACCAAATCAATATAGGTAAGGTACACAAAATTAGGAAAAGGAGGAAGAATCAAAGTGGATTCCAAAATTATATATCTAGGTGAGTGATGAATGGCTATCACATTGATATAATTAAGGAAGTTAGAAATAGATCAGTTTTGGAAGTTGTGAATGTGATTTTGTTTTTCACTGTGAAGTCAAGGAAATATATAGCGGGCTATTGGAGATTTAACAATGTGACTCAGACAAAAGGTGAGAACTAGAAATCCAGATACAGGATATTGTAGCATCATAGAACCCAAGAGAAAGATGAGGTGATTAACAAAGATACAAGGAGAATGAGGGCTGAGAAAAGTCTTTGGATTTGACAAATAGGTCATTGGTTCATTATATTGGAGAAAGAAGTTTCAGTATGTGGAGAGAATGAAGATTAAAAAGGAAACATAGGCAGTAGGTTAAAAAAACACATTTTGGAAGTCAGTATAAACAGCAATAGTTAAAATGGAGAATATCAAAAATATTTTGTTTTTCATTTTCCAAAATGGAAGAAAAAGTAAAGATGAAGGCAGAGTTAGAAGCCAGTGCCAAGGAAGTATTAAAGGTGCTGTTGAGGGAAGAGGTAAGTATGGAATAAACTTCCTTTGGGAGGAATAGAAAAGGAAACCAGTGATCAAGTCGAGGGATTATTCTTCAAAATAAGAAGACAGATTTTTTTTTTCTCCAGGATTAGGGACAAGATTAAAATATGTTTCTAGTCATAAAGATGAAGAAGAAAATAACATCTTCAATTTTTTTCAGTGAGAGCTAAGGTCCTCTACCATAAGTGAGGGAGTAGAGGGAATAGGGCTTGAAGGAAAAGGAGAATATCTAGAATATTTGTAGAAGAGATCCAATTTAGGAGAGTGGTATTTTGACCATAGGAAAAAAATCACAAAAGTGAGGAAGTCTAGAATAAAGGAAACAGTCAATTGATTGCCCAAGTAATACAAGTAAGGGAAGTTTAATGTTGTTGAGGTGAGGGTGGAGTTGATGACTTAACTGAAGATCTGGCTGAAGATCTGAATGTCAAGTCACAGAAAGGGGGAGAGGTGAGTAGATTTCTAGAAGTAGGAGAGATGAAAAAAAGTTGCAGGAAGCACATCAATTGTTCCACTAACTGAGTATTAATTGTTGTTTTCAATTGTTGCTCAATCATTTCAGTTGTGTCCAACTCTCCATGACCCCATTTTGGGTTTTCTTGGCAAAGATACTGGAGTGGTTTGCCATTTCCTTCTCCAGCTCATTTTACAGATGAGGAATCTGAGGGAACAAGGATTAAATGATTTACCCAGAGGCACATAGCTAATGCCTAGGATCAGATTTGAACTCAAGAAGAGGAGTCTTCCTGACTTCAAATCCAGCATTCATTCTATGTACTGCATCACTTATGTGATTTTATTTAAATCACATAATCAAACAAGTTCTTATGAATCAAGTTCTAGGTGCAAAGGTAGTACATACAGTGAACACAAGGCTCAATCTGCAGTCACTCCATTTCAAAAAAACCAATCAAACCACTACAGGATGGAGGACAGATGCTGGATAAGAGTGAATGTGAAAAAGATCTGGGAGCTTTAATAAACAAGCCCAACGTAGCAGGTCGAGCCAGAGGAGACACCACATAGGATAACCAGAGAGACAGGGAGAGAACCAGGAGATTGTGGTGTCAAAGCATAATAACAAAGGGAATAAGCACCTACAGTAAATACTAAGAAGATGATGACAAAAGCTAAGAAGAGGCTACTGCAATGATTTGATAATAAGGAGATGCTGCTGACTTTTGAAATAGCATTTTCAGAGTTGTCTCCCAACTGTACTTGAGAGAGAGAAGGACAGGAAGAAGACAGTAGATATGAACCTATTCCCATTCACCATTTAAATGGAAGGAAAAAATATTTTCTTTGATCTGAAATTATAAATGACAGAGAAAATAATGCCAGTGACCTGAATGGGTTAAGTTACAATGTAAAGGAATTCCTCTATTAACCTTCCTGAACAGAGTCACATATAAAGATTTTACTATAGCCTTAATTTGAGAGAGTGTGCCTTCTTTACCTCTCCAATCAAAAGACAATTTGGAATGTTATATTTCCTTATTCTTTCTCAAAAAAATTCTGGGCAATGGAGAATAAGTGACCTGGAATACTGAAAGCTTGTTTAGATAACTAAGAGTAAAGTCTGCCCTACCCACCTTCATTTGATGGTGACTAATGAACAACACTAAAGACAGAATCACTTAACATCCTGTGGTTCTATTTCCATCTTTGCAAAAGAGAGAGTTGGGTTAGGTAATCTCACAGTAGTTAATTAGACTCAGAGGATTTACAAATAGAAACTACTCTGACCCCTTCATTTTTATAAAGGAAGAAACTGGAATCCCTAGAAGGGATGAGAATTACAGTCATGTGTATAGTAAGCAGCAGAGTCAGTATCTGAACCCAGCTCCACAGAAACCAAGCCTAGTAATCTTTCCACCATGCCATATTGCCTACCATGCTAAGACCACTCCTAGTTTTAACAGTCTATGATTCTCTGATAGGTGCATATTACTTTATACATAGAACATACTCAATACACATTTATTTATTGAATGAATGAATAATAAATGAATGAAATCGATGAAAATAATCGTTTCAGATCACTGGGAACCTGACCTGGTATATTAAGGGAGACATATAATAGTAGTTTTAAGTACTTTTTCAGGGTATGGATATAAACAGTGATGATGAACTCTGTTTTCCTCTCTGTAAAAGAGAATCTATAGAATAAGAAAATTCCAGAAAATCTCTAAACTCAACACGTATGAATGTTGCCAAGTAGTTCCCCTAAATACTAATAATAAAGCCTCACATACTGAGTTCAAATATACTCTATAGAAACATATGGGCTTCATTATAACTAGCAAATCAGTGGGTAATTAACTTTGTCAGCCACTGAGAAGAAAGAACCACAGGATACCTTTCCTGAGTAATCAGATTACAAGTGCCTAATTTCCAAGAAACATTTTGACCATGAATAACATTAACTAGTGAAGAGAATTTTTACTCTCTGGCTTACTAATCATGCAGTTGATGCAAATAAGCAACTGGAAAAAAAAGAAGGTTCAGTATTTTGACATTTAAAGTCTATTGTACAAGATGCAGTCAAACGTTTTATCTATAGAGCACCTCTAAATTACTACGGCTAAAATTTTCAGTGTACCAATTTTTAAAAAACTGAATTTTTGTAGCTACTGCTAAGAATGTTTAATTCATCAGATAAGTATAGCCTTTGCCATTTAAATCAGACCATATATGTGATAATAGAATCAGAGACATTTAATAAAAATGATTCTTTCAACATTCAGTTTTAGGATCACTTATTTTTTAAATGTCACAACCATTTGTGTTTATTCCCTAGTTATCCTTTTTTCAATTGTGAAAGATTTCTTAGAATTGATATGAAAAAAATAAAAATGCTTGACTTGTTAGGAAAGCCTAAGACAAAAAGCCCAGAAATCAAGAAACCTACTAGTAGTACAAGCTGCATAACTGTTGACAAATCAAATTTTAAATTTGGGGGGGGAGCTCATTTTCTCATATGTAAATTAAGGGGAGATGGACTAAATGATCTTTAACCAATATATACACACTCAATTCTAAAATTGTATGATGCTAAATTTAATTTGGTCTCATATATCTACTTTGCCCTGTAAATGATATTAACTCAAGGATTTGATTCCTTCAGAAAATGATAAACTTACTTGAAGGCAAGTTCAAACATTTACAAAGTGCCCACGAAATACCATGAATATAATAGGGAAATATGGCATGATCACTATACTGTGGTGGTGGGAAAGCTGGCTTCAGAGTCAGGAAGACACGTATTGGTTGTGTGATAGTGAGCACGTCACTTAAGTTCTCAGTGTCCCAAGTAGCTAGCTCTCTAAGTTTGTGAGTTGCAGAGAGCTACTAATCTGCTTTTCTAGAGGGCATTTCCTTATCAGGGACTTTCTATAGCAATGAAATCACAGGTCTGGTCTTGTCACTTCTCTCAAAAAAAAAATGTCAGTAAAGAAGCTGGTTCTTTTTCTGGTGAAAAGGGTACAGATTAGGCTGGACTATGTTCATTTATATTGTGACCTTCACACCATCAGGTACACAGTACAGTCTTCTGACAGTGTCTGAGGCTTATGAATAACAGCTTAAGACACATTCAAGGTACCTATCCAGCAGAAGAGGCATACATTGAGAAGTCAGACAAAATAGCATTATTAATATTAATAGATTATGTTTAAATTATCCCAGTACAATTCTATTTAAATTTATAAATGTAGAGTGTTTCCCTGCAACATGAAAATAACTGCACAGTAATATGGCAATTATAGAGTAATTGTAAGTCTAGGGCTTGTGAACCAAGAAAAAGGGGAATGTCTCAGAAAATATTGTCAAGAAAGTAGCTGTCACTGACCCAATGACATACAGTCATCCCCTCATTACCATCATCATTCTGTATTTATGCTTCAGACAGCCTTAGGCACAGTCCAATGCACAAAGCCTTTCCCAAGGGCACACACAGAACACAAGAGTACAAACATGAATAGACAAAGAAAGCCACCTAAGTAACTAAACTCCCCACACCCACACTGTTCTGCCAAGGATGACTTTCTTGACCCTCCTCCTTCCAAGACAATCATCTATATTTCTACATCTAAAAACTAGTTAATAAATATCACCCCAATGTCAGGTTCTCCTTGCTTAAAGTCTGATAGGAGAAAAGCTGATGTATTTCTGTCTCACACCTCCACTCCTCTTTTTCATTGATTGTGGCAAAAGTAGTAAAGCATTAAGAAAAATTTTTCCATACTCTAAAGAGATAAAAGACAAAGAAACTATATGTATCACTTGGGCTCTGGATGGTACAGGCTGTATACACCCTCTAACTACAAATAACAGAACTGAAATCAAGGAAAAGTTCCTGTGCTTTGGAAGCAATTAAAATGTTAACTTTAACATATCTCAATACGTTCTTGGAGTGATGTCATTGGATTTATGTAACAGGCATGTATTATGCACCTAGAATGTACCAGGCACTGGGAATACCAAAGAAAAAAAAATAGTTCCTATGTTCAAGGAGCTAACATTCTACCACACTAGCATCTCCTGGTATTAGCTATACTCAAGTACAATATTTGATCAAATCACCTTTACAAGGAGATGCTAGATTATTATTAATTAGAACACTAGTCACCCCTTACATACTAATAGGTATGATGTGACCTTTGTAAATCAACATTTACAAAACTTATAACCTTCCACTGAGGATGGCATTAATCACTACCTTAGATATTTCAAGAGTGATCAAAGCTCAATTATTCCTTGGCTAGCTTTAATATCATAAGGCTCCTTTTAAATAATACAGAGTCACTGATTAGTAATGAAAGAGCACTCCTTTTAAACGTGAGTGGGATAAATTGCAAGAGACATTTTACTTGAGGATTTTGTTTTTGTTTGTTTTAATGTGATGATTTCTCTTGGTATGTGCAAGAATTACCACAAAAGTACTCATGAAAATGACTACTGTGATCTAAATCTATTCTTTCTTGAGTAAGTTGAGAAAACTATCATTTGGGCACATAAGACCCTTTTAGATGTGAATTAGTTTTCTCAATGCAGTGCCATTCAGGCCATTGCAACAATACCTTTTAACAACATTCTAGAACGGTCTTTTAGGAAATGGTACCCTAGTGGCCTACTGGAGTTAATGTACCTTTAAAGGGGCTTAATTTACACTCAAAAGGAAGCTTCATTATTCTTGGAGTAGTGTCTGACCTATTAATTAAAAGCCCCCTCACCCATTCCCCATTCAATTCATGGCTTAGAGAAAGTCTCTTTCGTTAGGCAGTTAGGGATAAAATTATACCTACCCAATATAATTCATAAGCTTGTTGTGAAGTCAAATGAGGAATGTACTTTAAATGAGGCAGAAGGACACATTGATAATTCTCATTATTAATAGCAAGTCAAAACTAAGACTTAGAAAGCAAATCCTTGCCAATAAGTAACCAACACTGTCGTGGCAGATGTCCTAAATGAAGTCTAAGTAGAACTAGAGTTTCCTTATAAATGGTGAAGATCTTAAGATGCTTCCATTTAATGTATACTGCTATGCTGATCACACCATGGCCCAGAACACCACACTGTTGTTCAGTGATATCTACAACCACCCAAAAGCCACCGGCCCTCCAAACCATGAAGGAAAAATTAAGTGTATACGAAATATACGTTGTCTCCATGATGATGAATTGACTAGGAAGCTCGTTGAATTAGTTCACCAATAAGAATAAATAGCATTAATAGTAATGAGAATATCCTTTATAAGTGCCTACTATTTGCCAGGCACTGACCTAAGCACTTTACAAATATTCTCATTTGGTCATCACAATAACTCTGTGAAGTAGGTGCTCTTATTGTCTCTATTTTAAAAGTGAAGAAACTGAGACAAACTGAGGTCACATAGCTAGTAAGATATCAGAGGCTGGATTTGAATTCAGGTCTTCCTTATTCCAGGCCCAGCTCTCTATTCATTATACCCAATACATATTCCTTGCATAAGCCTTGAAAATATACAATGAGCTAGGCTTATTAAGAAGTTTCCTTAACAGTACAATTATTAACACCATCTCCACATTTTAAAAGTCTTAAAGACTGACTTGGTACACTGGAAATTTAAGTTAATTGCCCAAGGTGGTCACACAGTTGTTTATGTCACATGCAAGACTTGAAACCAGGTCTTCTTGATTTTGAGAACAGTCCTCTCTCTATATTACACTGCCTCTAATATATTATGGTGCCTACTACTCTAATATGCTTTTTTCTTGTAAGCAATCACAAAACAAATAAATATCTGAATAATCTTAAAAACAAATTAAATAAAGTGGCTAATCGTGGAATCTAAACCCAATTATTTAAAGTAAAATGAAAAGTCTAACCTGCTTAAAATAACAGCGCTGAGCCAACTCACATCAAGCCACTGAGACTGAATTGAGTGCTTCCTATTAGACATGGGCTGGATTTCATTAGCTTTCTTCTACAGAAGCAATGCCTATCTCAGGGTATAGTAGCTGGAGCACCGAAAACGACTTGAAAATTAGAAAGCATTTACTTACCACAGACTCTGCTCATTGCCAATATCATATCATCATACACTAAAATGGAAAAGGGAAATGTACCATTACAATGTATAATCTTATCAGAAAGCAGGGTTTTTTGCATTTAATTAAACTGATACAGGAAATTGTCATGTTAGTTTGAAAAATGGCACGTAAAAATAGCGATATTTATCCATAAAAAGGTCAAATCATCTCTAGGCTAGTGCCTCCCCACCTCTTAAACAAGGAATAAGAACATTTTACTTCTTATAAATTCAACTCAATATTTAATTGAATTGATTCATTGTTATTTGCATCATGTTCCTAATGACAATGGCAGTAGGAACCTTGGTTCCAGACTGATGTTCTGCCACAGCAATTTGCATAAGCACTAGTTAGTATCTTCTTCCCCTAAAACATCAAAACAGTTTTGAAGGGAACAAAAGTACACATACATTTTCTTCTACCTTAA
Source organism: Potorous gilbertii (assembly GCA_028658325.1). Classification (NCBI taxonomy): domain Eukaryota; kingdom Metazoa; phylum Chordata; class Mammalia; order Diprotodontia; family Potoroidae; genus Potorous; species Potorous gilbertii. The sequence continues at coordinate 236,963,658 of CM053769.1, forward strand.
TACATCTTAAGGAAGAATAGGTATTCTATCTAAAAACACACACGAATGTACTCTTATGGTTTACAACCTACTACTGGGTAAATGAATACATATATTTGTAGAACAAAGAAAGCCTTTAAAAAACATTACCTTTGCCAGCTATTTCAAGAACAGATACATCTTGGCCTCTGTCATCTTTCAGTGTTGCCTTGTATTCACCTTGATCCTTCTTGGACAACTACAAACAAAGCATGTTATATTTGTATGAAATTAAGCCTGAAGATCTCTGAGTCGAGACTAGAGGATCGCTTTTTAAGCAGATGTTTATCTACTGGGTTTAGGGACTAGACTAGAGGTACCTCATATTTCTAGAACTCTAAAATATAGCCATATACAATTAAAAATATAGGAGTTAAGTTTTCTAATATTTTTTCATTAAATATACGTGAAATTCAAAGTCTTAACTGGGAAAAATAATGCATCATTTTTGAGTTAATATTGCTAGCAAACATTTCCATTTTTACTCTAAAAAATAAAAAAAAAGTCATTCAATCCACTATACCTTTGGTATGAGTAGTTCACACAGTCCTCTGTCCAGATCAGGTAAGGCTTCAACTTCATAAAGAACATCATCCTTTAGCCACTTGAAAACTGTCTCTTTTTTTGTGTTTGCCACCTATCAAATTGGAAACATGTCACATTATCTTAGAGCACCTAAAATAATGTGATTTTGATGTTGAAATACAAATTAGCATGCTATATCCAACTGATTCTTATGTACTCTGTTTCTGCTAGCAATGGTGGGGGGGTGGGGGTGGGGAGGGGACTTCTAAGTTAAAGCTTCTGAGATAATTGAACCCTCTCTACTTCACGCCAAAAGATATTTGAGTTTTCATTCCATGAAATTGTTCAGCAATAATCAACAATGCCATACATAAAGGCATTATACAATCTATTTTGTATTTTCTAAATATAATTATATTTCCTTAGAGATCTAGACAACTGCATAGGCTTTTTATTATGGATAAAAGAAGGGACTATAAAAAGGGAGAACATTTCAGGCAATAGTTTACATAGACTGGCTCAATTCTGGACAATTCCAGCCTAGAGAGCTTGATTAGAATTGAGTTATCTGGCAGATGAGATGAAAAGCAACTTCTAATTTCCATTTGGAATTAAAGATCACACTTTGTACCATCCTGCAGGTCAGAGAAAGTTGCCATTCTCTCGAATTATGGTTAGCTAACCTGACTGAATAAGAATTTTCCATTTTCATTTTCCAAAATTCTACCTGAACACAAATTGATAAATACAGGTGAAAAAACTGTGGGATTTGTGGTAGTCTAAAGTAATGGAATATACTTTACAGACATGATTTCTAAACCCTGAATTATTGTACCTTACATCAGTAGGCTAAAATTTACAAAGTACTTGAAAATAGAAAGCCTTGTCATGGCAATAGCAAAAATAACTAAAAGCAGTATACACTGAATGGGCTGCTAACATGAGACAAAATATTTTTAAGGAAACTGATTTTTAGTTGAAATTTTAGACAAAGTGCCCTGCTTCTTAGTTCTCCACTCAACTTTGCTCAAAATTCACAATTTGCCATTGTTTCAATATGGAAAAAAGAAAACAATTAGTTGTTACTAAACTTATGGTAAAGAATTCTTACAGAAAAATACATCAATTGATTCTATCAGTAGAATACTGATATTGATTATAAATCTACTATAGCTAAGCAAATAAATCTTAGGAAGCTACTTAGGCCCCAGAGAGGTTATTGTCACTCAACATGGTCATTGTCACTCAACAACTAACACTCAAGTGTTAGAGACAGGGTTTGAATTCAGCTCATCCTGACTCCAGGTTTGGCAATCTATCCACTACACCACACAATATCCTCTCATAGGAAAAATCTTCCACAAAAATACCTTAATGTCCTTTCCATATTTTTATATAAAAGATATTTATATTAATTTAGGATCATTGAAATTTTATACTACTGAGCTATGTATTCCTGAAAACACACTTTTAATCAAACCAAAAACCTGATAATGACTTATAGAATAGTCCTTGAGATTAATTCAATATGTATAAATATGTGACAAGGATAATATAAAATGGAATGCATATTTCCACATTTGTTAGCAAATTATTACCCAAAAAGGATTATTTAATTCTTAGCAAATCTACTTTTCATTTCCTAATGGAAATCCTATACAAAAGAGGAGAGGCAGGACCATGAAGATATGTTAAAAGAATTTCATGCCCACAGATTCCTTCTTGAATTTAAGTGACAAAAATTTTAAGTAAAATGCATCAAGTGTACTTTAAAAGTTTCTTCTTTATCTTATTTTTTCATTCCAAAATAATATGTTGTTTTCATTAGGAAACAGATTCAGTTTTAAGTCAAGTACCTATTGGTTGATAAGCATGAAGGATCTCAGAATGGATAAATAAGTAAATGAATGAATATATAAAAAATGTCTTGATATTTTGTTCAAAGCCACACAATTCAATGTCTCACTATTAAAAGTAATTGATCAGCAAGTAATATTGTTCATGGAAAATCTGTCTTAATGGACTATGGATTCATAACATATGCTTAATATATTTCCCACCTTACACATGAGTCGAACTTCACATTCTTCTGTAACATCCCAATGTAAATACTCTGCAAAATGAGGACCTAAGGAAAAATAAAAAGTTGTGAATTTATACCAAAGAATGATTATATGCATTTATGATGAGGAAAATTATTGTGCAACTTAAAACCAAGATAATTATTTTTCAGGCTACCATTTGCCTAGTGCTGAGCGTCTTTTGGACTTTGTATTGCCAAGTAGAAAACTTATGGTCTTATCTCTCATTCTTGCTGGCATCCAATATCTATTTCCCTTTAGAAAAAATAATCTTGAAACTTTATTTTATTGCCCAAGGCATATTTATGACTGAATATTCAACAGCTTAATGCATAAAACATCTAAAATGGTAAAATTAGCAGAGAAGAGATAAACAAGCTTTTAACCTACCACTGCTCCTCACATATCACATTTCACTAGCAAAGAATTAGAAAATAAATGACAGCAACTTTTGTTTTGTTTTTAATAAAAAGTCTGTAAAAAATAAAATGGAAAAGTGAATGATAGGCAAGTATTAAAGCACAATATTACTATAATACATAAAAATATAAATTGAGAAGAGATGGAGAGTATTTAGGTTTTTCATTTTTTAATGCATATATAAAATGTTCCTAATAATATAACAGTTTGTTATAAGAAATTGCCTTCAATGTTCATTAAGTTACTGGGATCCACAATATGGAAATGGATAAGGTAAAACAGTTTTGTCTACCAAGAAATATTAACTAAGCCTGACTAAAAGTAAGCAAGTTTGATTTCCATGAGGTATGCTAAGTGTAATGAATTCTACTTTCTAATAGTACAGTATTACTTTTGTGCATACAAAAGTATTCTGGGTTTCATTTACATAAATAATTTAAAGGAACAGCTAGACTATAATTGAGACCATAATAAATATGTTTTGAAATTAATGTTTTTTTCTTTGTAGCTCTAGTAATAAAAGGCACTGTGACCAGCTTTCGAGTCAGTAACATAGACCACCATTCAGGTCTTATTTCTGACCCTATTAGTTGCATGACTAAGGAGAAATTTACTTTGGGGCTCAGGGCTCAGAGTAACTCTATAAGACTATAAGTTACAAATAAATCCTTGATCTGCATTAAAAGGGAGGAGTTTCCACACAAGAAGTCCCCTATCCTGAAGAAATCATCATCTGGATCAAATAAAATTAAACAATAGTATCCATACACATCTTATGACTTCTGAAAAGAAGGCTGATAGCAATGTAAATGCAAAGTTATGACTGATTTGAACTAAATGAAAGAAGCAAATTTCTGCCAAATAAAAATCACTTCCACTGCTTTTCTAAATCATCTAACTAAAATTCTTAAGCCTATTTCTCACTTTGAAATTTTGTGATTCTGTGAAACCTCAGAAGTATTTTCTAATGGGTGAAATAAACTTGTTCAGGTACCATCTGGATGTCTGAAGGTAGGCCAATCTATCTGCAAAATAACATTTTGCTGGAAATGACTATAACATCAGCCCAGTTGTAGAATCTTTTTATTCAGTGTAAGTATTCAGTTGCCAATTCAGGTCAGCACATATTTGCCTAGGGATTATTATGTGGTCAGCACTATATTCAATACTATAAAAGGTTTAAAAGAAGCATAAGATATGGTTCAAAACAAAAACAGAAAAATGCACAAGTGCATGTGCTCCCTGCCCAGAGGGAGCTTATATCCCATTGGGAAGGCATCATGCATATTGAAGAAATCATTAACTAACAATCTAAGAGGATATGAGTTCCCATAAAACCATAGGTAGCGGAACAGGATGGCATAGGAGTTCACAGAAAGAAGAGATAACAGAGAACTAAAATGGAAAGGCAATGCTGCTTACCAAAGAATTTAGGGCTGAAAGAAGACTTTTAAGAATGTATATAATTTAAGTTGAGAGATAGGAGGGGTGAAGGTCTCCATGCAAAGATAATGACAATAGCAATCTTTTCACAAGGGAATGAACATAATGAGTTCAGAAGACAATAAGGAGTGGAAATTTTATGTTGAGGAGCATTAGGAACGAAATGCCTTCCTTTTCATTCCCTTATTTCCTTAATTAAAAATACTTCCTCCCCTTCTCTTCACCTTGTGAATCTCTCCCCATCTTTTAATGCCCAATTCAAAGGTCACCTCCTCTGGAGGCCTTTCCTGATGCCCTCCATCTTCCTTTAAATGTCCTATTTATAAGAAGTAACATTTTTTTAATCTGTCCTCTACCCTCCCCCCATGATAAACTGCAAAGTCAATTAGGCAAATCTAATTATGTTCCCAATCCTCAACCAGTGGTATGAGCACAGTGTTCTGCATATAGTAACTATTTAATAAATGCTTGTTATCTATACTATATGCTAGGAATTGTGCTAGGCTTTAAGAATATAAAAATGAAACATATTGTGGAGGGCTTTAACAGATAGTCTGAGAAGTTGGGACTTTATTTTGTTGGTTTCTGAAGAAAGGAATGATAGCACAACAGTTTTTAGAGAAATGAATCTGGCAATCATGTTTGGGGTAGATGGGAGAAGAATATAGGCATGAGGTGGTGAGTATCTAGAAAATGGTGGTGGCAATGGAAGTGCAAAGTGGAAAAAACCTATTTCAAAGGCAGAAAGGTATAGCTTTATGATAAATTAGATAGCAGAAGTAAAGGAAAAGAGATGCTAAAAATGACTACCAAATTTGGGGACTATCCCAAGAAAACAGTGGAGCCATTAATGAATGAATCTTCTCCTTGCTATGGATAAGCATAGTCATCTAATAAAACAGTTCTTATTAAGGAAATTAGACCCTTTAAATGGTATTTGTTTAGAATTACTATGCTTTATATAGGTCCCACTTTGAATAGAACATCCAGTTTTTTTAGGGAACATCCAATTGAATTGTTTACCTTGTTTCCTGAGGAATTCTTTTCTTTGGAATTCAGCCTCTTCCAGGACAGCTCTAAATGCTAAAATTCAGCAGTGAGAAGAAAAGACAAGAAAGACAATTTAGTCATTTAGCAATTCAAATGTATTTACTCTAAAGTGTCTTTTATGGGAATGTGCTTATATTGGATGTGTCATACCATCTCCAATGAGAACTAATGAAGATTGATTTTTGGCTTTTCCATCATGGATCTGCACAGTATAGGTGCCTTCATTTTCAATAGTAAATCGATCCATTACCATCTCAATGATGCCAGTTGATTTATCACACTTAATTCTGTGTGTCTAAAAGGAGGAAACAAAGTATAGAATTGTACAATGTAACTCTAATATTTGCATATACACATATGTATACATATATATGTATGTATGTGTGTGTAGATATAGATATGTCCTTTTACATCAGACAGCTACATAATCTATTAAACCTTTAAAGAGATGTTATCAAAGACTGAACTATTCTTTACAAAATATTTTGGCGACCCAAATACTAAATAGGAAATGCAAATTTCATTGAAAGCTATCAGACTCAAATTCTACTTCAAGAGCTTAAAGGGAATATCTTCATAAGGTGCTTCATTTATACAAATGGGAAAAGAATGCTATGTGGAACACACAATTTGTTAAACTGGGTTATTTCCTGAAGGAGAGCACTTTGAGTCATGAATTCTGTCTGACTTCTCTGCTACAACTACACTCAGCAAAAGACATTTTTGCATATTTATACTGATATTTCAATGTTAGTTCAGTCAGATATTTAGAATGTCAAATATTATCACAATAGCAACCTTGTATGGAAACTGCAAAGTTCTTCTACTACCCCTCCCAAATAAATCTAAACTTCTGTGGCTTACTCTTAAGATCACAGTCTAACTCTCTTCCTTCTGTCCAATTTTATGCCCCAATAATCTCCTGCCATATTAAATTGTATTGAAGCTTATCATACGTTATGATTACTCATATGTCTGACTTCACACATCTTCTTCCCCTTGACTGCAAAAACATCTTTTTCATCATTCTCATCCTTTAAAGCTCAGTTCAAATCCTAGCTCCTCTAGCAAACCTTCTTGACAATTTCAATTGTAACTTTTTTTCTGATCTCTAAAACCTAAAAGTAGCACATAGTCTATCCAATTTAATTCACAAATATTTATTAAGTGCCTACCACAAGGCACAGCTAGGTGGTATTACGGAAAGACTGCAGGACCTAGAGTAAGAAAGACCTGAATTTCAATTCTGCTTCAAATACTTGCTACCTGTGCGACCCTGGGCAAGTCGTTTACTTTCTCTCAGACTCAGTTCCGTTATCTCTAAAATAGGGGTAATGACGGTACCTACTTGTTTTGAGGCTCAAAATAGAAAACATGCCGAGCGCTTTGCAGACATTAAGGTTGTGCATGAATGGTAGCGATGATAAGAATGATCATTTTTAATATATGCACAACGTACTGTTCCAAGTTCATGAGACACAAAGAGAAAAAACATCCTTTCCAAAGAGCTTACTTTCTACTAGAGGTATACTAAGTGTACGCATACAAATAAACACACATAAAACAAAATCATGCTGAGGGAATAGAAAGTGTGTCTAACTAGGAGCTAAGATCAGGAAAGATCTAAACAGAATCATAGTTCTCTGCACAAAACTAAGCACAGAGCTAACATGGAAGCAATACTTCATGACTGGTCGATTACAAAGTAGAGACCACTTGGTTCTTCTGATTCCAAGTATCATGGCCCAAAAAGCACCATTTGAGGCTAATTGGTCATGTAAGTCTAATTGCCATGTGCTAATTGCCATTTGAGGCTAATGCCCATGGCCATAGGGAGCTTAATCAAATATGGATTTGAGTTTGGCATTTTATTTACTATAAAGCTGGAAGATCATTTTTAAAACTGAAATCACGATGTCATCAAATATGAATGCAATTCACACATGTTGCATTTGTGTAAGATCACTTAGCCTTCTCTGTCTCAGAAAATTGGAAAAGAGATCAGGATAACAAGAAAAGAGAAGCAGGGGTTCAAAGATGCTTAGGTGAAGGAGGTTAAGGTTGTGAATACTAAAAAGAGAGAGTGTGAAGAATGAGATAATTATCTAGAGAGACAGTTAGATGACTCAGCTCCGGAAATGAACTTTGTTTATCAAGATGCCCAGTGAGCCAGGGAAAAGATGGAATATGAGAGAAGAAACAAGTGTTCAGTCTAGTGTTTTCCCCCAATCCTTGATTCTATAGGGCCTTTAGAGTCTGGGCTTTTGAAGACCAAAGGTATAATTTTTAAAACGTAGAAACAGAATTGTTCCTAGTTAGATTCTATTAAGCTTATTTCAAGCATCTTTAAGAAGGTAACTATCGCACCTTATTCTAATTAGGTTCAAGAAAGAAAATATATCTCTAGCTGGCAACAAGAATCAAACAAAATTCTCAACAGTACAATAGTCTATTGAAATGTATTCAGCAACTACACTGCAGTGTCTGGGCCAGTTCTAGAAAATAATTAGGCTGCTCTCTATTGCCAATATGCAGCAAGATAAAGTTCAATGATTTTATGGGTGCCATAAATATGAACTTTTATGTGACTTTCACAAAATAGCATCAATCTTCAAATGTAAAAGTCACTTGTGGGTTACTAATTAAAAAAGTGAAATAGGACAGCTGCACTTTGGAAAATTAGCTGTGTAGCTGTGACATCATTTTTAAGGGCAGGTAGGGAAAATCAAATAGTATTATGTAAATAATGTTAAATTAGGCTAAATTGCATAGGACTTAATGCTGGAATGGATTTCAAAAATAATTTGGCCCAACCTAGCTATTTTACAAATAAGGAAACTGAGATCCAGAGAGAATAAAAGGATTTGTGCAGTCATGTCGCTAAATATAGTATTACATCGTAAAAGTAAAAATAAAATAAGTGGTAAAACAAGGATCTGAACCAAGAATCTTTTATTCTATGTCAATCACCCCCTCAGTGATACAGTTCTTCTATAAAGAAGTGCCATCTTTCTTTTGGGAGACATTAACTAGACTTTAAATATCAGATTTCAATCCATAAGAAAGCCTTGCCTTTTTTTTTCTCAGAATGGTCCTATGATTTCATCAACATAGAGAGCTCCCAATGAGGAAACTCCCTCCACTCATACATGATAGAACCTTCTCTGTTCTTAAATACTTTAGAGAGTTGCCTAGAATAGTAAGATTAAGTTGACTTCCCCAGAATCCCAAATTCATTATGTGTCAAAGACAGAGGCTAGACTTGAACCCAAGCCATCCAGATTCCTGATTCGTTGGCCACAATTACATATGTACACGGGTATGTATATGTGTGTATGTATATATGTGTATATACATGCACATATATACATGCATGTATGTTTGTATATATCGCATATAAGTATATGTGTGCATATACACATGCATGTGTACGTGTGTATATGTATATGTGTGAGGAGAGAGACAAAGAGACAGAGAGAGAAAGTAAAGAGAATGAGAACTTGCCAAGTGGGGATATCATAAAATATCTATTTTTTTAGAATTCTGTCTTGAAACTTTGTGTGTACCATGAAGAAGAGTCTAAATAAACCAAGTGTGCTTCAAGCAGAGATCCAGGGTGTTGCGTTTAGCTCTATAAGTCAGTACTGTGGTATGGTGGTGAAAAGAGCAGGGCATAATGAATGGAATGCTGGACATACAGTAAAGTAGCAATAGTTTCAGAAAGCCAGGCATCACTTCATCAAGAAGAGAACATTTCATGGTATTTACATTTTGACAGCTATTAAAGTGATAATGGGATGGAATGCTATAGATATAATTTGTCTAGATTTTAGCAAAATATTTGATCAACTATCTCATACTATTCTGGTAAAGAAGATAGAGAGATGTGAACTAGATAAGCATTGGACTGAATCTAATGAAGTGAAATTCCATAAGTAAAATTGTAAATCTTGTACTTGGAAGAAAAAAAAATCAACTTCACAAGTACTAATAAGGCATTGTAGACAGGAATTTGACTGAAAAGAATCTAGGGACTTAGGCTCACTGAAAGCTCAGTATAAATTAGCAGTGTGGTGGATCACCCAAAAAGGTTAATGCAATCTAGAGCTGCTTTAAGAGAGACAACTTTCCAGGAATAGAAAGGTGTAGTCTGACTATACTCTGCTGTCCTCAGTTCTCATATTGAATATAATTTTCAGACAAATTGTTGTCCAACCACTTCTCTTATTCGTAGGAAGATACTTTTGTACCCATGCATAAGATGTTATACTTTAGTTCTGATGCCATAGATTAAAATGGATATTTATAAGCTTTAAAAAATCTGAAGGATGGTAAAGAGTCTTGAGTCTATACCATAAAAGGATTGGTTAAAAAAATTGGGAGTGCTTAGCTTGGAAAAGAGAAAACTCACAGGAGACTTGAAAGTTATGTTCCAGGGTTTGAAGGGTCCCCATTCAGAAGAGGGATTAGTTTTGTTCTGCTTGGCTAGAGGGCAAAATCTTGGACAATAGGAGGAAGGTGCAAAGAGATTAATCAAGAGCTGATTTCAGGGGGGAAAATCCTAAAAATTAGAACTTTCAAAAAGTGGAATAGGCTGCTTTGAGTATTAATAGTTTCCTCCTCCTTGAAGTTCTTCCTTTCTAGGTATGTTAAAGAAGGCATACCTTCTAGTTCATCTAAATTTAATAGGATTACTTTAGGGGTTGCTTGCAATTCTTACATTCTGTGGTTCTTTGATTTCTGATGTTCCTTTTCACTCTGTGATCCTACCCTATTTAAAGACAGTGGGATGGCATGACATAGAGAAGGTTGAACTTGGATTCAGAAACGTAGGAGTTTGAATTTACTTGCTATGTGATCCTGTCAAATGGGGCTGTCGTGAGGATTCAACGGGATTATACATGTAAAATACTTTGCAAACCTTAAAGTCCTATATAAATACTAGCAAGCTACAAGCTAGATGGCCCCTGTCCCTCTCCCAGACTCACTTTTGTCTTCGGTTAAATGAGGAAAATTATAATACCTATTTCACAGACTTGTGAGGCTTAAATGATATAATATTTAAAATTGTTTTGCAAGCCTTAAAGTGCTTCGTAAATGCTAGCTATTATCCAAAGATGGTTATTACCTTACACACTGCAGGTAGCAAGGCTACTTTTTGACTTAAAAAAATAAAGACCGAATTGCAGCATAAAGTAAAACATTGTCTAACAGAAAAAAACCATGTACTTGTAGTATTTTTTCTCATCATTTCAACTCAAGCCTTCTATCTCTAGGAGTAAATCTAAATGATAAAGGAATTTATAGGCACCAGTGGCTACAATGTCCCTTCTATTAGGAAAGGGTCTTGTTGGAAGGAAGTCATCACTCATGATAAGCTCAATCAAGCAGAGTCAATGCTGTTATCAAGAACAGAAAACAGATTATTTTAAAAAATAACTTTTCCCCAAAGAACTTGTATCTTTTCACAAAACCAAAGCCAATCTGAACTTTTTTTTCTCCTATAGAGATTATAAAACATCACTTGGCATTTTCAAATTCAAACAGGTCTAGGTTTTAAAGTATTTCTTATCTCTGAAAGGCTAGTGGTTAAAAAAACTGAAGGGAAAGTTGCTTCACGAACTGTAAGACCAGTATTGATAAACAATATATCATGATATTAAACACAGAGAGACTAATCCAGTTTTTAGATACAGTATTATGCTTAATTTCTGGTCAGACTAAATATAGAGCATGGCACAATTCACTGTAGGAAGGACATAAGCTGAAAAGTATCATCCCACAATAGGATGACTAGGATGGTGAGGATTAACCTTGAGACCTTATCCTATATGAATAAGATGAAGAAATTGGCAGTGTTCAACTTGGGAAAGAGTTTGGGGTTGAGGGATGGAGGGTAGGGTGGCCTGATAACACTTGTATTCAAGTATCTAAAATTCTGTCATAAAGGAACATGTTCTTCTTGGTCCCAGAGGGCACAACTAAGAACAATGGATAGTAGATGCAAAGAGGCGGATTTGTTTTTGGCTTAAAGAAAGAGGAAAAAAACCTAACAATTAGAATTATCGAAAAGTCTAATAGACTAACTCAGGAAGTGGGGCGGGGAGAGGTTCTACCTCACTGGTGGTCATCAAGCAAACCACTTGCTGTGAGTGTAGTAGAAAGAATTTGTATTTAGCTGTTAATCAAATTAGCTGACCTCTGAGATCCCTTCCAACTCCAAGATTCTGGAGATGCTGTGTAGCAGAAAGAAGTCAGAAAGTCTGAGCTTGAGATTCAGCTATATTGCTTAGAAGTTGTGTGACTTTAGAGAAGTCACTTAATTTCTTAATCACTTAATTATGGTTTTCTAATACATAAAACTGGAATTTTTGCATGAATGGGCTATTGAGATCAAATAAAGTAATTGTTCAATTATTTACAATTCAAAATATAAACAAATTATCATTTTTGTTATTTCTTATCTAAACTAAACCCACACTCTAATATTATATGAAGGTTTAATTCATCTTACCAACCTCCCCCACCCCCAAACTTGGCAGCTCAGTAAGTATTGAAAATAGAGAATATTGATATAAACAACTACCCTACCACTGTGAATCTTAGCCCTCGCCAAAAACCCAGAATGTCCACATGTGACCTTACCTCGCTGTCAGAAACTTCTCTGTCATTAATAATGAATCTGTAGCTGGCATCCGGTGATAAGTGCTCAGCCTGGAGCCAGAAACGAACCTGGCCCTTATCAAAAATCTCATAAGCTAGTTCTGATTTCAAAGGAATTGCTACCGGAAGAAAAGAAATCACAAGTCAATAATGCATGAATCCTTGTGAGAAAGAATAGCTGCATTTTGTAGGAAAATATCAATTCTGGTTATTAAATTTTTTGAGAATGCAAAACCCTGGAGTATTGAATAGGATTATGAAAACTAGAAAAAAAAATCAAACTATGGTTTAGCCTGTTGTTGCTTTTAAAGTCTCATGCTGCGTGACTTATGTGTGTGTGAACACAATCTAGCTTTCTATATATATATATTTATTACAATGGCTGAGGATTTCTTTTGATAGACATCCTACCAGGATTAAGCGTGGCCCATACTAAACCCCGATTTCAAAAGACTCCTTGAGTGACAAAAATTCCTACAAGCTACAGTACAAGCTAATATTTGTTTTAAATGAATAGATTATCAGCTAGTAAGCGAGGAGGATAAAAATGAGGCCATTGGTTTCCCAGAGTTGTTCCTTGGAGATCTTCCCACTGTAATACACATGATCCTATCCCATTTATGATTGTATATGCAGTTTGTAGGCTTACTTACTGGGATTCTTTATTTCATTGCTGAGTGCCATCAGGCGTTCAAGCTCTAAAATTAAGAAAAAGTTTGAGTTTTTAATTGATTTTGTCCAATGGACTCAGACATTTTCAAGCAATGTAAGAGAAAGTATTGAAATAATAACTTAGAATTCTGAAATGCAACAGATAATTCATATTAGTGAAATTAAACTTGTAGAGAGAAGGAAAATCTTGTCTGAACTTTATCAGAAGTGTAAACTTAACAAATGGTTTAAACTGGAATTCCCACAACCCCCAACCTCAAACTGACTGAAAATTAATATTGTTACTTTCTCAGTCACTGCATAGGGTAAGTAATACAATGGACTACAACAAAGCAGGATACTTAATAAATACAGGATTAAAAATAAGGCTATTGCAGACATCATACATATGTGGTATCGTGGAAAGATCACAAGATTTAGAGTAAGATCTAGATCTAGATGTTTCTGACATGGATGAAGATCTTGGATTCTCAAAAAGATATAAACTCTGGAGCATCCAATTTTCTATAATGGTTTAGAGAAAGGGCCTGTCTGCATTTATTATTAGATGGTTAGTCTCATGGTAAACTCGTGAAGATTGTCTACTAAAACATGGAGAGGTTTTTAGCCTGCATCAGTAGAGAAAATTTTGTTGTTCAGTTGTTTTTCAGTCATGTCCAACTCTTCATGACCCCACTGAGGATTTTCTTGGCAAGGACACTAAAGAGGTTTGCCATTTCCTTTTCTAGCTCATTTTATAGATAAGGAAAATGAGTTAGACAGAGTTAAGAGACTTGCCAGGGCCACACAGTTAATAATTGTCTAAGACTAGATTTGAACTCAGAAAGATGAATCTTCCTGACTCCAAGCTGGCCCTCTATCCACTGTGCACCATGCAAGCCTTAAATGAGCTATTACTTGAACCTAGACTTTCTGACTTGAACTCGTTGGCAAGTTCTAGTCCACCAGAAAACCTGTCACAAATATAATTTATCATTGTGACTTACAGTAATTTTTTTTAAGTTAGACTACATTGTAAAGTGAAACAATTGGAGTAGATGACCAGATAATCTCTAAGAACTTTTGCTTTTTTGTTTTATGACTATATGATTAGAAGAGAAGATAGGAAGGGTGGGGAGACATAGAGGGAGAGACAGTTTCTAGAGCTGAGATCTCATCCATATATGGAACTCCCAGTGTGAAAACTCTCTCCATCAATGAAAATCAGCTTCTCCTCCACAATTTATATAGTCTTAGAGAGTCACCTGATGTACTGAGAGGTACATTCACATACCTATTATATACTAGAGGCAAGACTTGAACCCAAGTTCTCCTAACTCCTAACTCCAAAGGCAAGCACATGTTATATTACGCTGCCACTCTGAGTATATAATAAAAATATTAAAATGATACCCACTACCAGACTACTTTTAGCATTGAAAATTATGCCTATACATCTGATTTTAGTTTACATTTGGGGCATAAACTTTTATCCACAAATTTAGATCCTATCAAAGGAAGGTTTACTACAGCAAGAAAGAAACAAATAGTTATTAAGCGCTTACTGTGTGCCATGCATTGTACTAAACACTTAATAAATATCATGTTTGATCCTCATAATAATCCTGGAAGTTAGGTGATTTTATTTTCTCATTTCAGAGCTGAGGAAACTAAAGGAAATAGAGGTTAAAGTAATTTGTCCAGGGTCACAGATCAAGTTTCTGAGGCCATGTTTGAGCTTAGGTCTTCCTGTCTCCAAGTCTAGTGATCTATCCACTGTGCCACAAAGCAGCCTCATCTATAGCTCACATTTTGAAAAAAGCTAATTTTCAGGCTCAAATATTGAAAAATACTTTATAATTACTTTTTTTCTAAACTTTATATGTTTCCCTTTTCTTAAGCCAACCTTTGGCAATGGAATAAGTTTAATACTAAAGAAGGATCACATATATACTATTTATCACATACCTTCTTCATCCATTACGAAACTAGATGAAATGCCATCAGTATCACTAACTGACACAGAATAGGTCCCAATGTCTGATTTTTCTGGATTTTTCAAGTATAATTTAGAGCTAAAAATAGAAAAATATATTATTATGTTAGAACTTTCTCCTATTTTAAAAATAAAACTATTTTCAGGACTTACTGGTCTCCTTTAGTCTCTATATTAAATTTCTCTGGATCATCAATCTCTTCATAAGATTTACACCAAGTGAAGTGAGATGCATCTGTAACCTCTGGACAGTCGAAACTTAGATAGATGTTACCATCTTCATCTACGCCTGCACTTATTTCTTTAATACCTGCAAGATAAAATACTGTTCAAGTATCTTAAAGAGAGTCTTCAAAATTGTGGTGGTAGTGTTTTACTGCATTCTAATTTTATATTGAATTTGAATTTTTAATTTAACATCTGAATGGAATTGCCCTGGTTGATTCATTCAAGTGTTCATCCAACAAACCTTTATTGAATACCCATAATGCTTTGAGTACCACAATAGATTTGGGGGAGGATACCTTAGATAGACATGGTTCCTGTTATCACAGAAATAGTTAGGAATTTTGATACTTGGGACAAATACCAAAAACTTCATCTAGGGCATGTGTCATAAAGTACACCCTCAGATGAGGTCAGATTATTTGTCATCTTGTTCAAGGTTGAGAAATAGAAAATAGCAACTAAGGAGACCACCATGTAAATACAAATAAGGGATAGCGATAGGAAGAGGGGAACAGATTAATGTGAGAAACATTCAGCATAATATAGCTTCCTAGTTTTGCTACTCATTTTTGCTAGCTACCTGCTAACAGATACCTGTTTCTATACTACTGAAGGACTTCCAAGTGTTGTCAGTGTAGACCGTCTGCTCAAGAATATAAGTTTGGGAAGGAGATAAGAAAATGCTAGACTATGAAGACATAGTATTATGTGATAACTTATATTAGAGAGCTGTTAAATGTCATCTATGTGAAATACAAGGAGGAAGTTTATCACAACAACTACTATACCTAGAGGGTAAAACACTTTGCTGCATAAATGCTAGAGTTGTTTTTAAATGTGGATTCTACAACAGCAAGCATGACCTTCTACCAAAGTCCTATCAAAAGGTTCAACTTCAGACACAAATATGACACCATCAGTGGAAATGCTATTAAAGATCATGCATCTGCTTCACCACTGCAACATAAGACCACTAGGACTTTCCATATGACTTGCAGATAAAATCATATATACATATATTATATATATATATATATATATATATATATATATATATATATATATGTTTCCTCCTTTTGGAAAAAGAGCTCTAAAGGAGCATGGGTTCTCTTGTTTTTCCAATAGAATCCCTAATCCTTAGTAGGATACTTTGCAAACTGTTATTGTTTAGTCATTTCAGTCATGTCCAACTCTCCATGATCCCATTTTGGGGTTTTCTTGGCAAAAATACTGGGTGACCTACCATTTCCTTCTACATCTCATTTTACAGATGAGGAAATCGAGGCAAACAGGGCTAAGTGATTTGCCCATGGTCACACAGCTTGTAAGTGTCTGAGGCCAGATTTGAACTCATAAAAATGAGCCTTCCTAATTCGACACCCAGTGTTCTATCCACTATACCATCTAGCTGTCCATAATTTATAAATACTAAGTAATTAACAAGTTCATTTATTTATTCATTCTTCATTTTCTGAACAGAAATATATACTAAGGTAAATGCAGTCCTTACTGTAGAAATGTTGATGGCCTAGTCAAAGGAAAAATAGTGGACAGCCTTTTAACATGAGCATGAGCATGATTTTCCTATGTAGGAAACATTATTTGTTTAAAAGTGGTGCTTGTGATGGATGCTGGCATTCCTTCACAAAACAAGACTCTTTTAAAAGAATTTGAACAGTTCAACAGCATGCAAGTAATTAAATTCATACCTGGTCTAGCTTCTACAAGCACAGCTTCAGAGGTGTCTGATGGTTTTCCAACACCACTTGTATTTACTGCTCTGACTTGGAAGACATAAGTCTTACCCTGATGCAGATCAGTGACCTTGAAAATAACACAAGAAACATGCTACCTATATAGTTTACCTTCTCTGTGAGTCTGAGCAGTTAGTACAAACATGTCTGAATCAAAGCACAGAAATAAAATTTTAAAATAAGAATACCTCTACTCAAAAGCACATGATCCCTGGATAATGGACTTTACATCTAAAAGAAATTATGTGAGGTCTGAAGGAAATCAGAAATTGAGCAGTTAAAATAAAAATTTAATCCACTACACTAGAGTTACACATAATCAATTTATTCCTGTTCGAGCTGCTACTCTGCTTGTGCTCCAGCTCCCTGGAATCAGACAGACTGATTGTATAATGCCTTGTATTCATCCATCCATTTATTCATCCTTCCATTCATTTACCTATCAATTCACTCTTCATCCATTCATCTATTCATGTAATTATGCCAATTCATGCAGCCGCTCATCTATTCATTCATCCATCCATGTACTCACTTATTCTTCCATTTATTCATTCATTATTGCATTCAATCAACTAACAAACTTCCATTGGGCAGCAATGAAACATAATATGCAAAATTTACATAAAAATACATAAATATGTACATATGCATATACGTAAATTTATATTCTTGAGCTTATCTTTAGAAACATACAAGTCAATCAAGAAAAGTCACAGATTGAAGTGAGGGGGTTATATCAGAATTTCAAAAATCATCATAAAAAGCCATATGTTTGTAACATATGGATGTGCAAGTCTTGGATTTTAACAAGAAATATTCAGTAGCTATAAACTTGCCTAAAGAGATATAATTCATCTCTAGGATAAGAATAGCCCATCAAAAATAATTCTTTGAACAAGTTTATATTTGAGACTAGGAGCTAATTTGCCACAGATATGAAATAAAATTTCAAGGACCAAACAAATAAATACCTTTAAATAACGATTTTTAGTTGTAGCCTCATTGACTGTAATCCATTCTTCAGAACCTTCTTCTTTATAATCCACAAAATATCCTGTAATAGGGCTGCTTCCACTGTACACCGGTGCTTTCCATAACATAACAAGGGATGTATCTCTGACCTCACAGAATGTCAAGTCATAGGCAGGGCCTGAAATGACAATTTATAAAAATTAATGTGATAATTCGAAAAAGAAAACCAAAATGAGAGTTTTAGAGGGATAAATCTCATATCCATCAAGTTATTACTCATTTATTAAAAACTTTGGATGTATGAATGTCCCTTTCATTAATCAACACAATATTAATTTCTTTTAAAATTTATGTCATTGTTTCTGGAGGATTATATTGGCAATATGAAGAGGAAAAAAGTATTATCTAGTTTAGCAGTGCAAATAGTGATATCAGATGGTCAGATGAAGTACTATAATAGGATCTGTGAAATATTAAAAGAACAAGAAGATAGATCCCAGCATGTCAAGTACATTTTATATGGAATATTTATGGAAATACAAAAATAAGGATCAAACAAGGTAAAGTGTAGAATTTTTGTGATTTTCATGGTGGCAAGGATATAGAACATTGATAACATCTTGAATCCCCCGAAGTTCTAGAGCAAGTGTAAGCAATAACATGTCAGAATCTATTCCCTCGTAGAGATAAAGGAGAAATCTTGCTGATTACTATCTAAAAGCTTCACTAATAGTCACTGAGGGTAGAGTTGATTTCCTTAGAAATAATTCATTAATTAATGGTCCTCCCAAAAGATGTTCATGTAAGTATCTCATTTAAGAAATTTGTGAAGAAAAGAAAACTGTGCCATGTTTCCTACTCACCAGATTGGAAATACTTGAATTTCACTGAAAAATCATTAAAAGAATTTGGTCACTTGTGTCAGACCTCACCCTCTTTCCATAAATACATTAATATTCTCACTGGTAGATTCCCTAACATCAAAATGACAAAAGTATATGGCAAGTCAAGTCTGGAATATGTCCATGCATAGAAGTGCAAAATTCTTGCTCATTCTCTTTTATTTTCACAAATATATGAATTCAGTGATGTGGGTGTTGGTTTCAAAAATGTAAATTGAAAGCCATCCATCCCCACTTATCTAACATGACTCTTTTTCATATATTCCCAAAAATCCTTTTTAAGGAATCTACCTAATGTGTTAATTTCTTCTAATTATTTTTTAACATTGTGTAGTTCCCAAAGAAGCATACATGCTCTTCATTGGTCATGCCTTTTTCTTGCTACATGACTGACCTATCTTCTTTTACAGACTATATATACATATATATATATATATATATTTATGTGTCTTGCTCCTCCTCTAAATTAAATCATACTTTGTTCTTTGACTACTTGTTTCCATGACAACTTTCAAAGAGTTCTGTTACTTATATAGCTCTTTCATCAGCTTTTCAATGAGGCAAAAATTAATTTCACTGAATCAGGTAGCTACAAAGTCAGAGTGATGTTATCAGGCCATAGGACTGAAAGCCAGCTTAGAATTAAGAGTTGTATTTTTTTTAACTATATATCTTGTATTTGTTTTCTATACCCAATGTTAGAATCACAACTCTAATAGTTCACTGGTATTCTCAAGGGTAATTCAAACAGCGTACCAGCTCTGATAGATCTACAAACTGGAAAATTTTGAATGTAATTCCAGGGATGTAATATGTCTGTCATTTGAATACCAGTTTATTGAAGTTCAAAGAGGCTGGGAATCAGGTTAGAACACTGATCACAGGTAACAAAGATTTTTGACCATAGCAGTGAAGACCATCAGTGAAGGAAGGGGTAGAAAAGCTGAAGTTGTGATTTGAATGGAGGAAATGCCAATGAAATCATGCATCCTTACAGCATGGAAGTACCTAGCATATTAACCAATAGTTCAATATTAACTAAATTTGGAGAATTAACCACTCAGATAACAACAACGACAGCTAATACTAATATAGCACTTCTAGCATTTTACAGAGCACTTTAAATATGTTATATCATTCGCTCCTTACAACAGTCCTGGGAGATAAATGCAAGTGTTATCCCTACCTAATAGAAAAAGAAATTGAGGCTAAGAGGTTAAATGTTTTGCATAAGGACACACAGATAGTAAGTATCTAATACAGTATTTGAACTCAGGACTTCCTGACTCCAAGCGCAGCAATCTGTGTACCAGCCACCTATTTTAAAGATTATCCATTCCAACCCATTCATTTAATAGCTGAGAACAAGAGGTGAAATGACTTGCCTAAAGCAATAGGATAGCTAGAAACAAATGAAATTTCCACTTAATCAGTAAGTTAAGGAAACCCAATATAAAATTACTTAAATTGACTTTTTTTACTTGAATTGATTTCCACAGTGACTTATGGGATCAATCATATCTAGTCTTTTTTCATGTATGTCAGCATTTAATATCAATAAAAATAATAGCATTGATAAAATCAAAACCACCTTAGGGGTGGAGGGAAAAAGGGCATTATTTAGGGAACGGTGGCAAACAAAAGGTTAAATGACTTGCCCTGGGTCAGTCATATTTGAGTTTAGCTCTTCCTAACTCCAAATTCAACACTGTATCCATTGAGCCATCTAGATGCCCATCAACATGTGAATGGACACCCTAAACCTCATGGATATTATTAATGTGACTGCTCCATCCATTGGTACAAATTGCAACCTTCTAACGTGGGGATTTCATTCATATTTTTCTATGTATTCTCCAAGAAGGATCCACTCCAAATTCTAGAGTTGTTCTTCATTTGTTTCAATTATGTCTGACTCTTCGTGACTCCATTTAGGGTTTTCTTGGCAAAGATGCTGGACTGGTTTCCCATTTCCTTCAGCTCATTTTACAGATGAGGAAACTGAAGCAAAAAGAGTTAAACGACTTACCTAAGGTCACATAGCTAGTGAGTGTCTGAGGATGAATTTCCACTTTGTCCATCCTGACTCCAGGCCTGGCATTCTATCCCCTGCAACACGCAGTAACCCAAGATTCTGTAGGCCTTCCTCTAAGTCATTTTATATTCTGTGGACACCAGCACAGCATTCTGACTCCTTGTCTGGTATCCCTTATTTTCTCTATGTGCTTTTCTAACTGTACATTTCCCCTGATCTTGCTACTTCTCACACATAAATCAAAATAGGAAATATGATTCGTTATTCTTGTACCCAGTGTTCTTTGAATCAGTAAAAATTTTGATTCCTCAGTTTGTGGACTTCCAATATTTGTAACTGCAAGCTGTTGCTGTCTTCTGTCCTTCATTCTCCAAGAGAGCCATGACAACAGGAGGGTAATGACAAGACTTGCAAGTGAATTGGATTTAAGTGAGGAGGGCTGTGCAAAGTCACCAGCCTCTCTTTCTCCCCCAGAGATATCTGGATACAGTGGCAAGATATGGATGTAGATGACTGTAGATGGCCCTGCTAACTGTAAGTTATAGCTTGGAAAACATCTGTATTAAAAAAGATAGGGCTCCACATTGGAGCATGCCTTGGAAATATTAATACAAACTTTTCCAAATGCAATCCAGTCTGCTTTCTTCCTCCTATTTAATTACAGGACCAATTCATTATTCAGATAGATATATGTACTGACACATTTACTGAATGGATTGGACACACTCAACTGTATTTTATTATCTAGATGATAAATTTTTTCATACATTTTGATGTTTTTCCCTGCATGGATTGTTGAGGTCATTCCTTTGAATATCTATGGATCACATTGAGGAAGTCCCTTAATATCCTTAGGCTTAAAGAAAAAAAGCACAATATCAGCAAATAGCATCTGGAAGTCTTCATAGGGAACGCTGTTTCTACTTGGACATAGCTCCACTCAGCCTCCATGGCATGCAAGCTTTGTTGTTGCTGCTGTGGTTGTTGTCGTTCAGCTGTTTCAGCAGTGCCCAACACTTTGTGATGTCGTTTGGGGTTTTCTTGGCATATTTGCCACTCGAGTGGTCTGCCATTTCCTTCTCCAGCTCCTTTTATAGATGGGGAAGTTGAGGTAAACAGGGTTAAGTGACTTGCCCAAGGTCACACAGTTAGTGTCTGAGGCTGGATTTGAACTTGAGGAGATGAGTCTTCCTAATTCCAGGCACATCACTCTATGTACTGTGACATCTAGCTGCCCCCATGCCTTAAATGAGTATATATCTCTGTTTTATATTTCATTCAACATTATTCATCATTGGCCACTAAAAAATTTTCTCTGTAGTTACATCTATTGGGGGGGTGGTGGTTTTGTAAA
Source organism: Potorous gilbertii (assembly GCA_028658325.1). Lineage (NCBI taxonomy): Eukaryota > Metazoa > Chordata > Mammalia > Diprotodontia > Potoroidae > Potorous > Potorous gilbertii. The sequence goes on from CM053769.1 coordinate 236,985,750, forward strand.
ATCTTAACATATGCATAAAAGATACCTTTGAGGAGAGATACTTTAATGCTATCTTTTGCTCTACAAAATCATCTTCCTTTATTCACACAAAAAATAAACACAGTAGAATCTTGTATTCTCTGCAACTTTTAGTTGCCATATTGTAAAACTATGATCTACTGAACAAAATGGGTATACATCATTCTCATAAAGATTTGAAAAAGATAAGAAGGTATATACAAGTCAATTTTTCTCTTTCTTGCTTTTTGGGCTAGCAATTCAGCAGATGATTTTTCCATTCTTTTGGCATAGATTGTGAAAAGATTGCTCAATGCTTTAAAGAGTGTGTCAGTGCTAGCAAAGATTTCCTCAGGATGTGCTTGGTATAAACAGCCACTCTTCTTGATTTAAGATTAGAACCTGGGTGAAGCAGAATGATGAGACCCTAAACAGTAATAAGGAAATACAATAAGTTCAATTTTGGATGTGTTAAGTTTAAGATGTCTAGAGGATATCCAGTTTGAAATATCCAATAGGCAGTCAGAGATATGAGACTGAAGACTAGGAAAGAGGTTAGGGCTTAACAAGTAGATTTGAGAATCATTGTCAAAGAGAAGATAATTGAAACTATGGGAGCTAATGAAATGGCCAAGTGAAACAGTGTAGAGCAAAAAGAAAAGAAGTCCCAAAAGAAGGGCTTGGGACATACCCACAATTAACTCCACCAACAGTATACTACTGTTCCTGTTTCCCTGCAATCCTTCAATAATTTTCTTCTTTTATCATCTTTGATAGTTTCATGGATATGGGGTGGAATGTCAAAACTCTTTTAATTTTCATTTCTCTTTTAGTGATTTAGAGTGTTTCATATTATTGTTGATCATTTATATTTCTTCCTTTAAAAACTATTCAGATCCTTTGACCATTTATCTTTTGGGAAATGGCATTCCATCATACAAATTTTAATCAATTCTTTCTATGTCTTAGATAAAAAACTTGTATCAGAGAAAATTATTGCAAAGATTTTCTTGCCCAATTATGTTTCCCTTTTAATGTTTGTTAGATTTGTTTGTGAAATACTTTTTAATGTTACATAATAAAAATTATCCATTTTATCTTATCCAATCCTCTCTATCTCTTGTGTAGTTGTGAACTCTTCCCCTTTACATTTATATGTAATCTCTCCCTTTCTCCTCTATTTAATTATGCCATATCCTTTTATACTTAATTCACGTATTTCTTTGGAGCTTATGTGACTATATAGTGTAAGAGTGTGTAACCCTGGTTTCTGCTCAGTTTTCCTAGCATTTTTGGGTCTCTTTTATTTTTCAAATACAGACCATAATTATAATACACTTTTCATCACTTATCTTTATACCCACTCTTGCACTGAAGACATTACATATCAAATTATGATATTAACTGACTTTTACAGAGCATTGTAAAGTTTTCAAATCACTTTACATGAATCATCTCATTTGAGTGTCACAACATTGCTATGGTCTAGGCATATGAGATCTTGTTATCTTTCCTTTACAGACAAGGAGGTTGAGGAACAATGAGGTTCTATGAATTGCCCAGAGTCCATTATTAAGTGTCAAAAGTAGAATTTGAACCATATAGGTCTTCCTGATTCCATCTTTTATCCTATTCAAAACACCATGCTCCTCTTAAAGTATATATGACTTGGTTTGAAGGATTTTATCAGTTTCTTCATAGGATTCCTCTACTTAATAATTCTTTGCAACAGATGTTGGCACATAAGTTGCAATATTTTTGCATCTAAGTGCTGAATGACAAATGACCAAGTGTTGAAAGAAAGTATATTTCTTATTGCCTATGAGCACACAATGTAGCCAATTCTCTCTACCACTTTTTTGTGCCTCTTCAAGGACTTCTGCACCATTTAGCTTCAACTTTCTTTTGTCTTCTGGTTTTCTTTATCATGAGATTATCGATATCTTATTCTTAACCAGTAGTCTCATTATCAGGATAAAGATTTCAAACTTATCTATTGTATTGTAGGGTTTATAAACAGTCTAAATACTTTAGAATGCTTAGTGCCGTCCACTACATTTATAGTTTTTTTGAAGATTTATTAACATGTTTTGCTTATACATTACAAAATTTTACATATTATCCCCCACTCCATATAAGAATTTGTGTGACAAAGTAAAACAATTAAGTATAACATAATCCAGTGACTTTATGAAAGCATATGCAATTTTCCAAATCTGTGGTGCCTCAAACATACAACTCTCTATGCTTTTTTAATTAACAGAAATCTATTTTTCTCCCTCCCTTACCCCATTTGAAAAAAGAAAAGAAAAAAAATCCTAGTAACAGATGTGAATAGTAGCTGTATACATGGTTACATCCCATTACACATCCTGAAATTGTCACTTCTCTATCATGGACATCATGTTTCATCTTTGGTCCTCTAGAACCATGAATAGTCATTGCACTGATAATTCTTACAACTTTAAAAATTGTTTTTACAATGATTTTGTTATTATAAGAGTTGTTCTCCTTGTTTCACTCATTTCATTCTTCATTAGTTTATAGAAGTCCTCAAAATGTTCATTTTCATAATATAGATGTTATGGTATAAATCATTTGGCTGGTTGTGTTTACTTCACTCTGAATCATCTCAAATAAATCTTTCCATTTCTTTTGACAAATATGTATTTTCTTTTATTTTTGTAGCACTCTCATATTCACATATCACTCTACTACTATCTCTTTTCGAAGCAGAAATCGGCCACAAAATGCTGGCAGTCATTTTGTAGTGTTATTTGTTTAGTTTCTATTTCTAAAAATTCATCATCTACTAGCCAATTTTTTAATGATCTTCATTCTTGTACTTAGCAAGGCTTCTGTGTTTAGCTTATTAGAAAACAAATCCACCCTGACCTATGACTGTGCTTAAAGCCTTTCTAGCATGATAAGATCTGCTAGAACAAACCCTTCAGTTATAGTTCTGGGATGACTACATGCCAAACTGAGGCATCAGAACAGGACTTTGTATACATACATACACAGAGATAGATTAGATAGATAGACAGATAGATAGATAGATAGATAGATAGATAGATAGATAGACAGATAGATAGTGGTCAACATCTAGACCTAATTTAGTTAATACTGTCAAAGCTAAAGACCAGTATGTTTGGTCCACTTTAAGCTATGCTAAGAAAGAAAAATACACAGCACTATCAGACTCTTCCATTCAAGTGTCTCATTCTCCAATAAGTTAATTGTAGTTATTACTAATAATTTTGAATTAACAGAATATCTAGGTTGCAACAGTAACAAAGGAAAATTTTAAATAATTTTAAAGATTTCCATTTATGTTGACTTAAGGTTTACATAGCCCTGTTCTTATATCCTAATACATGAAGAAACTGGCCAATAGTAGCTGAGGGAATTGTCCAAAGTCATATGATCAGTAAGTATTAGAAATAGAGTTTAACTACAATACTATCTAGAACTCTTGCCTGTACCTAATTTTGCCTCCCCAACTTAAAAATTCTTATAATATTGAATAGAGTTCAGTAATTTCTAATATATAATGCATTTCACAAAGAGCCTCTACTAAGTCCATCTTCTATAACTCATCATGGAATAAAAGTGACTCAGGTTCAATTACATTATGCCAGAAAAGTATAATTTCTGGCAGATCATAGTAACATGTAAAGACCCCAGGCTGAATCCCATAGTGAATTGTGTGAATTGTGACAAATTCATTACCAGAAAGTGAGAGGAGAGGGAGAGATTACTGATAGATTACTCTGGCCAAAAAATCAGGAAATGCATCTACTTATGAGCATTGGTGGACAGAATATCCACACTCAGGATTTTAAAGGAGAACATACATTGTAATACAAAGAAAACTGAATATGGAATCATTCCGCTGAAACCTCAGTGCAGTTATATGCCAGCTTTATAACAATGAAAATGCCTTCACCAACCTGGGCCTCACTTTGTTTATATGAAAAGTGAGTAAGATGAATTTGGAGCCTCTAAGGTCTCTTTCATCTCCAAACTCTATTATCCAAAACTTGACTGCCACTTACTAAATGTGTGATCTTGGAAAAGTCACTTAACCACAGTATAGCCCTTAATTCTTTCACTCAGAAAATGAGGGAAATGGACTCTACAGTCCCTTCTATCAATAAGCACTTCTAGTACTGTTTATCCGATCTTATATTAATACTGAAAAGTTATCTGTAAAAAATAAGCTTATAAGTTAGATAAGCACAAAGAAAGAGTCCTAGCATCCTTGGCGACCTGCTTATTTTTATCTGTCCTTCATGAACTATGAAGACATTATCAGTACACAGAAATCCCACAAGTGACAGAAACCTCTTACCAGGCTCTGGCATCGTCCAAGCCTCACACTTAAAGTGCTCGCTGGGATCAGATGGCTGTCCTATACCAACCACATTGATGGCAGCAATTTTGAATTCATAAAAAGCTTGCTCTGTCAAGTTCTCCACCTATTTTTGGGGAAAAAATAATAAACAAAAAAAAAATATGGGATTTTAGATTGCATAACAAGTCAGTGGGAAAGAGTGCTTATAATTCATTTGCCACATGCTACAAATAATTACCAAGGCTTACTGCTGAGGTGTGCTGGTAATTTAGGGAAAGTTTTGATACAATATACAAACTAGTAAAGTCCTATATGTGTCAAAGATGAAAGAACTGGGAATAAGAAAACCTGGCTTGTAGTCCTGGGTGCATCAAAAACTAACAAAGTGGCCTGAGTCATGTCACATTTAGGTTTTTGAGATTTAGACCTAAAAGGGACCTTAGATATAACACAATCTACACCTTAATCATAGATTAGGAACTATCAGTCATAATTAGACATACTAAAAGGCTTGCCCAAAGTCAAACAGTAATAAGGGACAGAGCCAGAATTCAGACATGGTTTCTTATTCCCAATTAAGGGCTTTATCCTTTTCCATTTACTCCACACATTTCAACTCTACTCTTTCAGTTCTACAATCCATGACTTACAATCTCTATGATTTAAATCATCAGCCAGGTGGTACTTTCTACAAGGATATTGAGGATGGACCACTATACAAAAACAAGGAGGAAAGATTATGACCCCAAACGGAACTGGAGAGGCTTAGGAAAATGCCAGTGACCAATGGGATCTGAGCCATGGTGTAGCCTGCTTGGTGCAGCACAAAGAACACAGGACTGAGGTAACAAAGTCACTTTCTATCACTGTCTCAAGGCCTAATTTATTATATGGCCTTGGGTAAGCATCTCTGGGCCTCAGTTTCTTTTAGTAAAATGAGAGTGGACAAAATGATCTCTTACAATGTTAAAATATTCTCATTTAATTTCATGATTCCATATTTTGGGAGGAGAGGGGAGACTTAATTGTACCCATGTGTCACATCAGTTTCAGCGAATTCTGGAACACCTGATATATCTTAAATGTCTGCCAAAAACAAAAAAAATCAAAATGTTGTTCAGACTGATAGAAGAGAAAAATTAAATGGATACAAACTGTAAAGATCCTTTCTTTGATTGGAGAAGAATTGACTTCATGCCAGTTATGATGATTTTTCTCCCGTTTGTCTATGTAGTAACCAAGGATTGGTGATCCTCCACTGAATCTTGGCACCTTCCAACCAAGAGTCATTGACTGGCCATCGCAGTTGAGAAGTGTTATTCCATAAGGATGTGATGGAACAGCTAGAAGAACAAATAAATGTGGAAAATTGCAAATAACAGATAGCTCACCTGTTTTCATCTCATTCCTCATAACAATCTTATGAGGTCAGTAGGGTTCCATGATCACTATTCCTGTTTTATAGATGAAAGGGAGACAAAGGGAGCTGGGTTGTTTGCCCAAGGTCACATAGGTCACAAGTGATAGAGTTAGAACTTGAACTTCTGACCACAAAAACAGCACTCAACTTACTACCATATATTGCCTACCTCTTTGTAAATAAACTGTGTAGAGTTAACACTCATTTTTAAAACTTTATCAAATAATGAATTCCAGGTTAATAAGGAAATAATTATCCAATTGCTATTTTGCCCTGATACAAAACTGTAGTCATTGGGATAGCGGAGATTACTATGCTCTTTTCATATGCCTAAGTGAGGTCTTCCCTGATGTATTCATAGAAGTTCTAAACTCTATTTTCTTTATGAAATTCCCCTAGCAGAATATAAGCTCCTTGAGGGTAAGGGATATTTCCTTTTAAGTTTTCTACCTGGTTTCTAGACCACAAGTAAAGTAAAAGTAAGTAAACCCTTAATAGTTTTTTAGCTGAATTGAATTACTACCTGGTTTTCAGCTAGAAGTTCCCTTCTTCACTCTTTCCCTCCCCCACCCTCATTTGGGTTCTAAATAGCACTCTAAGAATTGGGTAGTGGGTTACTGTTCTCCGGCATAATTAAAGTAACAGTGTATACTCTGAATCCTCTGAGCCTACACAGGACCTTCTCATGTTCAACAGGAAGAACTTTTCCTGATCTCCCGGCATTCTGAATGTAACATACTCCCTAAGTCAGATCCTTCTCTCCCAGCAGGGAAAGATAAGCTGACAAGGATATATATATGCATATATTCAAAGTTATTCTTTGATGAGGGAGAAGTGATGAAGAAGGATCCAACCCAGAGGTCAAGTTACATTGGATCTAATCCATAGGGCATGTTACGTTGTCTTCGCCTCTTGTCATCTTCCAACAGCTATTAAACAGCAGCAGGCCAGCCACCTTGGCAAACTAGGCAATTACAGCAATTCCCAACTGGCCAGTTTGCTGATTGCCATTTTTGTCAGTGAGTTACACTGGTGTAAAGGAGGGTAGGCCATGGCTTCCCACTATTATTATGTTCTCCAAATATAATTATTTTTAGGAACCTATTAGAACAAAGTTCCAGAAGATGGCCCACTTATGGCTTTTCCTAGACTTTCTTTTTTTGCCCTGTCTTATCCAAGTGTGGGTCATCTCTCTACTTTAGATCTCCTTTAGAGAGATGCCAAAAGGGAGTCTTAGCAAAACTCAAACCCCATTCATTTCCATTGACAAATGCTCCCATATCATTGATTGTATTTTAGGATTCAGAACTGTATGGAATCTTAAAGGTAGCAAAACACAAACTGATGCAAATCCACAGTCCATAACACTATATCACATAGAATTCTCAGAGTATGGTAAAATCGTTGAATTACTTTGTCTATTCTGGAAACTTGAAGCAACAGCAGATCTCTTTCAGTGTGATTATGTTAGGGAGAGGGGGGTAAATTAAGATCTACCGGCATAACGAATAACAAATGACTGCTCTATACTTAATGATGTTTATGTTTCTTACTGCATATGGCTTCCTATTAGTCTGCTATCCTGTGGAGTCTTTTGAATAATTTACATAAGTATTACTTTGTACCCACCTTTAATTGAGCTTCCATTTTACAAATAAGCACTATTTACCCAGCAGGTTAAATTGAAATGCTAAATATTGGTCCCTAAATGGTATATTCTATGTCTTTGAGGAAGTTCTACTTACAGCCTCCTCCCTCCTCCCATTAACTTGAATAAATAAGAGTCGAATAGAAGTTATTTTCATTACACCATAAATTATCAGAAAATTGGCATTGATTTACTAGGAATCACTTAAAGTGGTGAATGGGAATAGTTTAATGCTACCTATGACACATGGGAAATCAAAAAGGGGGATCAAAAGAATGACCCTTTGCCTCAAAAGCAATATAGCATTTGCTACCATGTTGACCGAAACAGCATCAGTTCAAAATTCCTTAAACAATGGCAGTAAAGACATATAGTTAAGATGAAATTTTACCCTTCCCAATCTGCTTCCAAACTCACTTGGGAAATCCAGAAGGTAGAAGATAGAAATATTTTTTCTTAGAATACAATTTCCATCCATAAACCATTAATTAAGTGCTAGAGGTAAAAAGATGGTGATAACAGAGCTTTCTCTCAAGGAACTTAAAATCTAGTAAATAGAATAACAATTACACAAACAGTTGTAAAATTGACAGGAGTGGGCAAAATGCCAAGGAGAGGTTCAGGCACACTGTTATAAGAAATTCAAGAAGATTTTAGTATATAATTATTAATAAAATTTATCTCCTGGAAAATTTTCTAAAATCTTATTGCTGATGTGTAAATTAACTTTGATTTGCTTATCATAAATAATAAAAGGAATAACTAAAATAATAATTGTGAGATCACAGCATACAAACTACTCTAGGTCTTTTACCCATCTCTGAAATTTAGGACCCGAATTAATTTGTTTGACTAGCTACATTGATCACACTACCTGGATAATTGGCAAATTTCTCCTGCTATGTAGACATAGCCATATAATAAAAGCTCAATTACATGAACATTATAAACTCACTAGAGTGACAGAGTGGAGTGCCTTGATTTAAGAAAGACTCAGAAAGTTACTGAAGCAGGGCAATTCTTGCATACCTCCGGGGAAGACAAGTGCATTAAAGCTTCTACTATAACTTTTACTATCAGTAGAGCCATTCTGAAATAAATGTGACCTCTAATCATTTTTTCCTCTATTTTTAATTTGCACTTTATTAGCACATTATCATTTCTCCCTCTCACACTGGCATTTTCAGGACAAGTGGCCAATTGATGAGACATTTCAACAGGAATGTATGTTCTCTGTACAACAATTTACATCCTCCTTCTTCCTCTGGTAATATTCCAAATGGCATCATAAATGTTTATTCATGCAGAAATTAAAACTTATTGAAGAATTGAACATTGAAGTCAAAGAGCACACGAATTACTTACTGAGGGCAGCCTGGACTTTTATTACATCAGACTCTTGTGAGTTTTCACTAGTCCCAATTGCATTAACAGCTTTAACACGGAAGATGTATTGCTCTCCAGTAGTTAAACCATGAACAACAAACCTGATAAAAACACATGAATCAGGATTTTCTTTTCAATATTTTATCTCTTTTCTCCTATGCTATGAGTAGAAATCATTCCCAATGCTTCATAAAAATTATTCATTTTTCACTTTTTAGTTCCTTATATGTAGTATACTGCATATCTAATTTCTTTTTTCCATGACAGTGATTTTAAGTCTACTAAAGTCAATATGCCAGGATCAAAATAAAAGATAAAAGCATTCAGTTCTACCAAGTTCTAATACAAATCACCTTCTCTCTAAAAATGATATTACTACTCATTTAATGTGGACCAGAACTTTGGGCAATCAATCCCTCTTTCCTCTGAGAGATCTTTGGAAAGTCTAGAAAAGTAAAAGTGGTAGTCACTTTCAATGTGACTTCCCCTTCTTGCTACATTTTTTGGGTTTTGTTTCACTCTGAAAATATTGAATAAAAAAAAGATATTCTTGTACCCCAAAGCCATTATTACCTTAAGCTATCAACCAAAAGAAGAAGGTAATATTTTGAAATTAGATTGTGTGACTATCTAAAAAGGACTAAGTATTGTGGGGTTTAATTATTTGATTTAAATATGTATATAATGACAGACAGATGATATACATATACATATGTGTGTGTGTATATATATATATATATATATATACATATATATATATAGAGAGAGAGAGAGAGAGAGATTTTTCTATGCCATGACTGCCTTGAACTATAAGCTCTTTGAAAATAGATGACATATCCAATAAGACATTTGCCATAAATTACTTGGAGGATAGGGTGATGGCAATGATTAGTATAATACTTTTGTTACTACATGGAGCTGTGCCATTTTTGTATTAGTTTAAGTAGAATAACTTTAAGTAACAATATTTACTCAGGGATGTAATTACATGAGTAATACAATACAAAATGTGCAATGCTATAATTAGAATACACAAAATATAAACATACTCAAGAATTTCTATTTAGGAATTACTATTGTATTTTAAGGTGTTTTGTTATTCTGAATGCTTGTTTTCATTAGAATAAGGAATTTCTCATGTGAAAATGATCTCAATGAATATAGATTGGCAGTTTATCTGTCACTTATAGTTTTAAACAATTCCTTGGGGTAGTTATTAAACAAAAATAAAATATGTTTAAGACCATCACAGTGAATACATGTGTTGACAAATACTCCCCAGGGAACTACATTCTCCTTTTAAACATGTCAACCAAACAACTGAAAAAAATTCAGTTCCTCTCAGTTTTGTCCAAATTGTATAACTTGAATGTTACACGTTTAGACACTATTGTCAAATTCTTAAAAAGATGAAAAAAATGAGTCTTGTTATGAAGTGAATATGAGGAGAAACGCTATTATTATAACATTTAAAACCATTTATAAGGATAATTTTATTTTATTTACCTGAAAATCTTATAAGAAGCAAAGAAAAAACTGGAAAGTAATTTGGCAGAAATAAGGACTAGATCATAAAATTATTCTATATCATAATAATTTTCAAATACATAAATAATCGAAAAATCAAAAGTCTTATCATTTTTAAAGAATTAGTGAAATTGAAGTTAAAAAACAGCCTTTTTTTATCAACTGTCATTGATGAAAATCCAGTATAGAGAACTAACACAACTACATAAGAACAAAACCCATTCTGTATAGATAAGTGGTCAAAGGATATAAATAGCTTTTAAAAGAATGTAAAACCATGGATGAACCTATGAAAAACTGAACTAAAACTATTGGTGACATTGCAACATTTCCTAAATATTCTGGATTTTAATTTGGTTATTGAAAAACTAAAGCTGATTAACTATATACATTTTTTGACTCAGCAATCCCACAATTCAAAATATATTCTAAGACAATCAAAGGGAATAAAAGGCTCAATATATAGCAAAATATTCATAATTGTGCCTTGTATTGTGGTAAATAGCTGAAAACAAAGTAGGTGCTTATCAATTCTGAAGTGGTTTAATAAATTAAGATATAAACATTTATGAAAGTAATGTGATGGGATATTATTATGTAATAAGAAATTTTAAATATGATAAACTCAGAAACATAAGCTCTATGTGAACTGATGCAAAGTGAAATAAAGAGTATGGTGACTAAAACAATGTAAATGAAAGGTTTATAAAAAGGGGGCCAAATGTTGAATAATTTAAAAAATAATAATGGCTGAGGATAACAGATAATGGAAACAGATAAAGGAAACATTTCCTTCCTCTTGGCAGTGAGGAAGGGAACTAGCAGGAAAGAATGTTACCCAACATGATCACTGTATTGGATACTTTTGTTTAATGGGTTTTCTTCATTTAAAAAATAAAAATTCTAAGATGAACTGGGACAGGAGGAGGATATTTTCAGTTATGACTGTGACTTCAAAACAAAAGACAATTTAAAAATAAAACTGAGAAGTAAAGGACCTAGAACCTAGGTTGAAATATCTCAATCTCAAGTAGAATCTTCCGCTGGATGGAGAAAATGCTTCTTCCACTCTTATTTCCCATTAGTCTCTTATAGCAATGTGTGCTTTGAAAAAAAAACCAACTATAGTTGGCATCTTATGACAGTCTTCTGCTTTTGACTTTATAACTTTCATCTCTAGCTCTGTGTCCCTGATCATGTAAGGATCATAGAAAGAACTGGGGAAGGGACAGATAGAGCTCAAAAATGCTGAGGAGCAGTACCAGGGACCCAAAGTTCTTGGAAGCTAAGAGCATATCAGAAGGCTGGTACTGATCCTGTGTTCACTTCTGCCTCAAAACAAAAGACTACTAGTTCCTTTCCCAGGTATTAATCAAAATGAATGAGGAGCAAATTTGCAAAGCAACAAAAAACTATATACTCTCCATTTAGGCTTTATTTACCTGCCATAAAACACTATTAGATATCAGAAATTTCTAAGCTATGTATTCTATTTTATTAACTCTTCATTTATATAGATGAAGTGAAAGGGAAAGAGAGCCTTCTTTGCATTAGAGATATAAAATATGTAGCATAGATGCATGGGACAGCATCACTGGGCCAAAGTAGGGACAGAGAGGAGATTAGTATTAAACTGATACAAGCCTGTTAAGGAATCCTAAAACTTACATCCACTATATTTTTTAAAAAAGAAGAAAATTAATTTCATAATAATCCCAGGGTACAAGAAACAAAAGCAAAGCTAAGGCATTTTTATTTCACCCTTACAGAAAATTATTTTATTTATTTACTTTGTAAAGAAAGACGCTTCCCTACAAGAAGGAAGGGAAATTATTCTGGAGCGGGTAAGTAAGCTCTATCTACAGTAGGAAGAAGGACCCAGTCCAGACAATTTCAGACAGATCCTCTGGCTCTGAGATTTATTAACTGCTCAGTTACCCTTGCTTGCCAAAAACACTGGTGCTATAGATTTTTTCCTTTTTTTTTCAGTTTCTGGGAGAATGCCCCATGTGTACACTTAGTATCTGTACCATAGGAAAAGTCACAGAGTCATAGGATCATAGATTTAGGGTTGGAAGGAACCTTAAGAAACTTTATGACAGATTTCTCTCTCATTTTGCAGATGAGGAACCAAGGCATAGAAATAATAAATGACTCACCAAAGACCCTAGAGGTAGAATGTACATATTGGGGAGGGGGGTCTTTGAATATATAGTCTCTGATCCCAAATCTATTACTCTTCCCAACTGACTATTCTATCTCTCCATGCAAAGTCGTGACTTCCCCAATGTGAGGAAAGGTTGTGATAGTCATTCCTTCTTCCAGTGACCACCTCTACCATAGAGGCTTACCCCAGACTGCTTTAAAACACTCTAGGATGTGAAAATTGCACTGATTGTATACTGTGAACATGGGCTCTGTAACGACTATACTATATGTTAGAACTTTTCTTCACAGGAAGTAGGATAATGGAGTCACACAACAAAGAGCCAATCAGAAGGCTTCTGAGGCTCAGAGCTGCTTGACATACCAGTGATCCTTTGCAAATAAACTTTAGCCAAATTTGGAGATGCCCATAGCTGCCTGAAGCATAGAACCAGTCTTGATCAGCTCAAGGTCAATCTTGCACAGAAGCTACAGACTCAAGACCTTGCTCAGGACTTTCTAAACTTCCTCTGGTCTGCTTTATTGTGTCTGCAGATGTCCTCTCCCTTAAATCTCTCTCCCTGCCTGAAAACTTCCACAACTATATCTCACCCTTTTTTCACTTCTTTTTGAGCAGCTGAGAACTCTTATCTCCCTTCCTGCTCCCTTATAGCATCTTCAAGTCTTCATCTCAAACAATAAATATTTTTAATTGGTGATCAGATTCTGTTTCATTTCAGGTCCCTTTGTGGGCCTCAGGGTCTTTTGTTAATAAATAATAGTATCAGGGAAGACATGAAAATCAGGAAGAGAATATTAAACTCCAAAACTACTTTTATATTTTAGTCATTATTTTTAAGTCATTTGTTCAAAGAAAAGTTTTGCATCTTGGTTATGGGTTCTTGAAAAAAAAGTATTTGATGTTTTGTCCTTTTCTGTCATAAATGAACAAACACATTCATTTTATTCACTTTCAATAAAAATGTCATCAAAACATATCAAATTTACATGCCAAGCTTTGAAAGTATGAAATAATTGGATTATAAATGAGTAAGCAGAGTTCTTTAAAATGAAACTATCATTTTGCTTCTCTCAAATATGAAGGGCATTTCATTACTATAGTAACTTTCATCACACAAGAAACTGAAAATTTTGCATCATTAGTTACCTGTTGTAATCAATAGGCTTGTGATTACAGGGTTCCCAATGGTTTGTCCCCGCCACACAGCAGTCAACATAGTAGCCTATTAGGTCTTCTTCATGTTTGGGTTTATCCCACTGAACAACAACAGATGATTTTGTGTTCCTTGAAGCAAGTACACGACCAGGAGCAGAAGGGGCAGCTACATGGATAGGATTATAAAAGTCTTATATTGGGAACATAAAATAAACACAGACAAAATATCTATGCTTTGTGGTTATTGTTTACCTTATGGGACAATTATAGGAGCAATGGTTTAGAAGACAAAGCCAAACATGTGTCCAAAACAGAGTCAGATGTATATTGTGGTTTGTATCTTTGAAAATTAAAGAAAGAATAGGATATGAGGATTGGGAAAGAAGTCTCTAAAAACTGATTAAAAAGGTAGTAAGTATATCCTAAGACTTCTTTCTTTACAAATCCCCTTCTGTGAATTTTGCTAATCCTACCGCACTAAAGAGAAAACAACCCAAATCATGCAGATTTATCCAGAATGGTTGAAGGTTAAGGTCTTTAGTTTACTTAAATATTATAGTTAACTGTTACCAGTACTTCATTTGTTTAAAATTAATTATCAACTTCTAATGGATTTAAATACAATTGAATTGTCTAAACATTTTAATTATCATGAATAGAATTAAATTAGCAGATGACACAAATTGGAAGAAATAGAAGATCCAAAAAGATTCTGAAAGGACAGAACAATAGACTGAATCTAATGTGTTTGCTTCTAATAGGAATGAGTATAAAATCTTATAGTTGGGTTCAAAAATTTCAACCTTCTAAATCCAAAATGTGAGAAATGAGATGGCTAAGCTCATCTGAAAAAAGCCTTTGGAATTTTAGACAAAGACGATATAAAGCAACAAGATAAGTTAATCAAAAGTGCTAACCTACATTTAGAAAAACATTGAACCTATTAGGTTGCGGTGCCAATTGTTAAAAGATCAATAAATTTGAATACACCCAAAGTAGAGCCAATGGGATGGAGAAGGGCCTTAGAGTAATGCAATATTTGGATCAAAGAAATTTTGTTGTTGTTCAGTCGTTTTCAGTCATGTGCAATTCTTCCTGACCCTGTGGACCTCTGTTGATGGGGTTTTCTTGGCAAAGATATTGGAGTTGTTTGGTATCTCTTTCTCCAGTGGCAAAAAGAGGTTAAATGACCTGCCCACACAGCTAGAAAGTTTTTGAGGCTGGATTTAGACTCAGGTGTTCCTAACTCCAAGACCACGGCACTATCTAGCTGCCCCAATCAAAGAAATATGAGACTCCTCAAGAAAATGAGTCATAAGGAAAACATGACCATTATAATGACATGTGAAAGGTTATTGTGCAGGAAAAAAAAGATTAAATTTATTCTCTTTATTCTCACAGGGCAGATCAAAGAAGTTCCAAAGAGGCAGATTTAGGCTTGATATAAGGAAATACTTCCTAACAATTAGAGCCTAGATGTGCCCCCCCCTAAAGAATAGACCACCTCAGAAGGTAGCAAGTTCCTCCTTACTAAAGATTTCCTAGTGAATGATGAAAAACCATTTGTTATATATTTTAGAACGTTGCCATGTATTGAAACAGAAAAGACAGCCTCAGATGTACCTTCCAACTCTGAATACCGTATTTCTGTGATTAATGTTGGATTGGGTTGGTTTACTTTAGGTTTTGGGTTTGGTTTTGATTTTCTGATCCCTTCAAAGGAGCTCTGATGGTTGTAACATCCTGGAGTTGCACTAGAGATAGGTCACAATTAGTTCCAATAATGAATTCTGTGAAGTAGTCACATTATTTGAATATTCACTATTCAAAGTTATATATATATGTAAAATATGGTAACTGGTTTCAGTAAAATAGAAATATACAATGAAAAAATTTAAATAATGTAATCTGTTCATTAATATAAGAGCAAAGGATAATAAACATATCTTTCAGATTCAAGTTTATTACAAAGTAATGAAGTACAGAAAGAAAAACTGAATAGCTTTTAAAACTGCTGAACATCATACTTAAAGATAAATTTAGATTGAAAATATGACAAAAATGTTTTTATTTGTGTTTAAAATATTTTGGCAGCATAAACTGAACTCTCTACTCTTCCTTTAAATCTTCATACATATACTGGTGGGTAAGGAGAATTTTATCTACATCTAAGAAAATTTTTATGACCACATCCTCATATAATGAACAAAGTATAATTCACTAACTAATATAAGGGTTAGGCAATCCTTAGAAATTTTAAATCAAGAATGAGGTTGTTTTTCTTTCTCAGAAATATAAGTTGTAGAATGCCTCCTTTTCCAGAATAAGCTTGTTTCATCTATATTAAAAATGTATTCATCAAAATATGGTAATCTTAGCCCTGCAATTGAACTCCATTTTTAAAGTGCTCAAACTAACCAGTGTTTGTAGAAGAAATTTCTTCACTATCCATTTACATTTTTTTCACTGACTTAAAAATGTGCCATGTGCTACTTAATTTGTCATCTTCAAAATAATTTGCATTCTAATTATTTAAATTTATATAGTACTCCAATTTATTCTACATTTCTCTCATTTGTATGTAGTTCTTTGCAAATTGTCTCCCCAATTAGAGTGAAAGTTCCTTGAGGGTAGAAACAGTTAAGGTATTTTAAATATCCAGAGATTGGCACAGCACCTAATACATAATAGCAGCTTTATAAATGCTAATTGATAAAACTTGCTTTGTAGTTTCCAAAGTGCTTTTTTTCACAGCAATTTCAGGTGATATGTATTATAAATATTGTAATTTCCATGCTACAGATGAGAAAATTAAGGTATAGAGAGGGTAAGTTATAGCCATAATCATGCATTAAGTAAATGTTAGATCTAGGTCTTAACTTCAGGTCTCTGGACATAAGGACCAGAACTTTCACCATTACAATTTAAGGTCTTAAATAAATTTAAATAAAAATTTATATAACATAACAATATAACGTTTACAACTAATCTACAGAGAAAGGCTTTGATAAAAGGTAGAAAGAAGCAATATGAGGGAAAAAAGTAGGATAAGGAAAGAAAACAAATAGTTGCATTTTTAATACTACCTCAACTTCATGTTATTTTCTGATTGTGTTCAGTTTTTGATTACTCACTGTCATAACTTACCAATCACATCTTGTGCCTGAATTGGTACAGTGATTTCTGAAGGGTCACTGAGGCCATGTTTATTTGCTGTCAAAACTCGAAACACATATGGTTTCCCTTCTGCGAGATCAAAAACGGCATAGCGAGGAGATCTCACTGCTGTCTGGGCATTGACCCGTTGCCAGCTCCCACTACCAACCATGGACTGCATCAACAATTAAAAACAACAAAAAGTATTTTAGAACTTGATAAATTTATAAAAATTAAAATTTCTGTATCCATAAGCTTAATTTCAAAAAAACATTCCTCTATTTCTAAATATTTCTCAAATATACAGGCAAAAATTACATGAAAAGTTTTACCAGGCTCACTTAAAAACATTTTATAAACCTACTTATTTCTTGGTTAATTAAGTGACATTTTTACATACAATTATAAAATTGTTTTTGGTAAGGGGAAATTAATTGCATTTAAATAGGTCTTTGATTAGTTTATACTTGTGTTTTTCCTAAAAGTAAATTGTTGACCGCAATTGGCATGCACCAAATAAAAATTAAGGAATTGGATAGACAAATGATATTATTTGCACTTAAAATTAAGTAAATATTAGGAAACTGATGATGATGCTGTTTTACCTTTTTTTATCAATGACTTGAATAAAGAAAAATATGCCATGCTTATCAAATTTTCAAACATAAAGCTGGGAGAGATTAATTCAGGATTTTAAAAGACTGAGATATTCTAAAACTTTAGACCAAAAGTAATAAGATGAAATTTAGTAGGGATAAAAATAAAGTCTTATTCTTAGGTTCAAGAATGAAACTTCACAGGAAGGGGTAGAGGAAGCATAGCTCCTCAACATTTCCTCTTAAAAATTGGGGGAGGGTAGATTACCGTGCATAATTAGCTTAATAAGAGTCAACAGTACAATATAGCAGCCAAAAAAAAAAGTACCATAATCTTAGTACAGCAATCTTAGGCTTTTTTAAGAGAGATAGTGTTCAAACCTAAGGAGGCTATATTCCTGTTACCAAACCACATTCATAGTCTTGTATTGAGTTCTGGGTGCCACATTTTAGGAAAAACATTGATGAACATTCAGAGGAGGGCAACAAGAATGAGAACAGACCTTAAGATAATGTCATATGAAGAAATTGGGAATATTAGACTGCAGAAAAGAAGATTGATGTGGACATGATATCTGAAAGGCTACCTTTGGAAGTTGAATTAGATTTGTGCTTCATAGAACTCTAGATATAAAACTTATTCTTGAAATAAGGAAAAACTTCCTAAGGATCAGAAGTGTCCAAAGGTGGGAAAGAGTGTGAGGTATGTAGGTAATGGGTTTCCTCTCACAGGATATATCTGTGCAAACACTAGAAGACCACTCATCAACTATGCTGTGTAAGGTTCAAGCTATGAATTAGGTATTCTGGAATGTTAATCTAACTCTAAGATTCAGAGATTTCTATGAATCTGTAAATATCTTTGAGCATTTTTCTGTTAAACCTCATTGGTAAAGTAGACATGTTGCTTTAAAAATCATCTCTGAAGAAGGTTTATGCTGAAACAATTTGTATCCAATCTCATAAAAGTTGGAGATGAGATGCTTGCATAGGGAACAGCTAAGAGAAATGACTATATTCCTAACAAGAGTTAACAGCTAAGCTCCTTGAAGGATTGTTTGCTCATTAAAAGTAGGGAATTATTTTATTTTTGTTAAATAAAAAAATTATTCACAAGATTATATGTTATCAGAATGCCAATTAACCTAGCAGTCTTAGAATCGTCTTCTCTTAAAAAAATATCTACTTATAACCTAGGGAAAAGGAGGGGACAGACAGGAAATGGAAAAGGAAAATTCTAGTCTTTCCTCCAATAGAAGCTCTTTTT
>CM053769.1:237004925-237023722 GCA_028658325.1 Potorous gilbertii
TCTTTAAACATTGACTGATTTGATCTCCTTATTAACCAAGGGACTCTCAAAAGTCTTCTTCAGCACCACAATTTGAAAGCACTGTTTCTGAGGTGCTCAGCTTTCCTTATAGTTCAACTCTCGCACCCAGACATTGCTACTGGAAAAATCATGACTTTGACTATATGGACCTTTGTTGCAAGGTGATAACCCTGCTTTTTAATATGCTGTCTAGATTTGCCATAACTTTCCTTTCAAGGAGCAAATGTTTGTTTGTTTTAAATTTCATGCCTGCAATCTCCATCTAAAGTTATCTTTGAGTCCAAGAAAATAAAATCTGACATTTTTTCCATTTCTTCTTCTTCTATTTGCCAGGATGTGATGGAACCAGTTACCAAGATATTAGGGGTTTGGTTTTGTTTTGGCTTATAGAGGTTGTTTATGTTATTTAAAGACAGATTTCACACTCTTCTCTTTCACCCTCATCAAGAAACTTCTTTTACTTTCTGCCATGGAAATGGTATTGCCTGCATATCTAAGACTGTTAATATTTCTCTAGGCAACTTCGATTCTAGCTTTTGATTCATGCAGCCAAGTATTCCACATGACGTACTCTGCATATAAGTTAAATAAACAAAGTAACAATGGACAGCCTTGTGGTAGTCTTTTTCCAGTCTTAAAGCAACCAGTTGTTCCATATTTGTTGCTTTTTGACACACACACTGATTCTTCAGGAGACAAATAAGATATCTGGTACCCCCATCTCTTTGAGGATTTGTCACATTTGGTTGTGATCCACACAGTCAAAGTCTTCATTGTAGTCAATGAAACAGAAGTAGATGATTTTCTGGAACTCCCTTGCTTTCTCCATAATGCAGCAAATGCTGGCAATTTTGTCTCTAGCTCCACTGTCTCTTTAAAAACTAGCCTCAGTTCACATATTGCAGATGCCAAGCTTACAGAATCTCTAGCATAAACTTACTGGAATGTAAAATAAGCACAATTGTTTGTTAATTTGAACATTTTTTGGAATATTGTTCTTTAGGATTGGAACATTAAAGTGATCTTTTTTAATCCAGGGACCACTGTTAAGTTTTCCAAATTTTCTGGCATATTGAGTGCAGCACTTTAATAGCATCATCTTTTTGGATTTTAAATAACTCAGTTGGAAGTCTGTCATTTCCACTAGTTTTAGGGTTAGCGGTGCTTCATAAGGTCTACTTAACTTAATTCTCCAGGACATCTGACTCTAGATCAGTAAACACACCATCCTGATTATTGGTGATCTTTCCTATATAATTCTTCTATCTATCCTTGTTACCTCTTCTTGAACTTTTCTAGTTCTTTTAAGTCACTTCCATTTTGTCTTTTATCATGCTCATTTTTGCATGAAACATTCCCTTGATATCTCTAATTTTCTTGAAGTTATCTCTTCTCTTTCCTATTGTATTGTTTTCTTCTATTTCTTTACATTGCTCATTTAAGAAAACCTTATCTCTCCTTGCTCTTCTCTAGAAACCTGCATTCATTGGGTATATCTTTCCCTTTCTCTTTTACCTTTTGTTTTCCTTCTTTCCTCAGCTATTTTTAAAGCCTCATCAGACAGTCTCTTTGCTTTCTTGTCCTTTTTTCTATAGAATGTTTTTGTTCCTGCTTCATGTACAGTGTCATGAACCTCTATCTATAGTTCTTCAGGCACTCTATCTACCGGATCTAATCCCTTAAATCTATTCATCACTTCTACTTTATAATCATAAGGAATAATATTTAGGTCATACCTACATGGACTGATGGATGGTTTTCCCAACTTTATTCAATTTAAATCTCAATTCAAAGCTCATGATTTGAGTGACAGCCAGCTCTAGGTCATGTTTTAACTGACTTTATAGAGCTTCTCTACCTTTGTCTGCAAAGTAAGTAATCAATCTGATTTTGATATTGACCATATGATGATGTCTACATAGATAGTCACCTTTGGGGTTGTTGAGAAAGAATATTTTCTATGACCAGTAAGTTATCTTGATAAAACTCTATTAGTCTTTGCCCTGTTTCATTTTATACTCCCCAAGCTTGCCTACTATTCCAATTATCTTTTGGTTTAATGCATTAGCATTCCAATTCCCTATGACAAATGTCACATCTTTTTTTAGTTTTATTTCTAGAAGATGTTCTTGGTCATCATAGAACTTATGAACTTTGGCCTCTTCATCATCAGTGGTTAGAACAAAGACTTGTGTATGGTGATGTTGAGCAATTTGACTCGGATTGTAACAGATATCATATTGTCGTTGTTGCATTTATACCCCAACACTGCTTTTCTCATCTTTTTATTGACTATCATGACTATATTATTCTATAAGAGATCCTTGACCATGGTAGAATATGTAGTAGTCACCTGAATTAAATTCACCCACTCCTATCCTTTTAAGTTCATTGACACCTAAGATGTCAATATTTAATCTTTCTATCTCTTGTGTGACCATATCTAGCTTACTTTGGGTCAAGATCCTGATATCCTAGGTTCCTGTGCAATGATGATCTTTATAGCATTCAACTTTCTTTTTGTCACCAGACACATCTGCAGCTGAGCTTTCTTTTGACTTTGACCTATCCTTTTCACTAATTAGTACAGGAGCTACCTGTGCTTGCCCTCTGCTTTCCCCACAAGCATGTTGGACACATTCTGACCTGAGAGTCATATCCAGTGTCATATCTAATGTTATTTTAATACTGTCCGTGTTATTATAGTGGTTTGCCATTTTCTTCTCCAGTTGATCACTTTTTGTCAAAACTCTCCAGTATAACCTGTCCCTCTTGAGTAACCCTACACAGCATAACTCATGGTTTCTTTAAGTTACACAAGTCCCACAACAATAATAAAGCAATGATCCAGAAGGAGAGTAATTTTCCTAAAGTAATTCAATTCAAATCAACAAAATTTATTTAACTCCTGCTGTGTATAAGGCACTGTGCTACGTCTTGGGGATACAAAGACAGAAAAAAATCCCTGCCCTCAAGGAATATGCATTCTGCTTGGCAAGATAGAATATGCACAGAAAGAAATAAATATAAGATATTTTAAGAAGGTATATAAAGATATAGACTGAGAAAAGTTTAGTGGAAGAGTTGGAACATGAACTGATCCTTAAAGGAAGTTAACTGGATATTCAATTGGTGACATCCAGCAAGTAATTGATAAAAAAAAAATCACTAGAGTTCAGGAGAGATCTTAAGGCTAGAGGTATAAGTTTGGGAGATAGATGATAGATAGATACATAGACAGAGACTAAGTTCATGGGAACTGATGAGATCATTAAGTTGTAGGAAGAAAGAAGAAAAATGCCTAAGGGTATACTCTTGTGTTCATCCATTTTCAAAGAGGACCATGGTATCAGAGAAATGATGACATGACTTGCACTTGACTTTGTTTTTAGTGAGGGAAGGCTGTGCAAGGTTACCAGACTCACTTTCTCCTCCTGAGCCATCTGGATCCAGTGACCAGATAGTCATCAGGATGACTGGAGATGGCCCAGGTTGCAATGGGAGACCTTGGACTTTTGACTAAGGCCTTTTCAGGTACTCACTTAAAGTGAGGTAATGCCCATTCGATGAATAGGCCTCCTCACTGATCCAATTTACACGTTACAGAATTATGAGGCAGTTAGGTAACTCTGTGGATAGTGTTGGACTTGGAGCTAGGAAGACCTGAGTTTGAATCCTTTCTTAAATACTTAACTGATGTGTGACTCTGGGCAAGTGAGTAAATATCTCTCAGTAAAATGGGAATAAAAATAGCATCCACCTCATAGGGTCATGAGGATCAAACGAGATAACAGATGTAAAGTGCTTTGCAAACCTTATAACTCTATATACATGCCAACTGTCAGTATTATTAAAAGAGAACTTCCTCTCATTGTCCATGCCTGAGGACCTCATTTGACATAAGTTAATCTATTATAAAGATTACATTCCTTATATTCTCCTTATATTCAGGAGATTACTGGTTGGTGATTGGTTTCTGAATGGTTGGCTCTCCCCAAATCTCAGTCTTTATTAGCATCCAGTAATTTTCCTGTTTCCTTATTCTTCTGCCACTAGATAAATCAGATTGATTTCTGTGATTCTTACCTTTTAAATGTCATTGAAATAAATCCTGATAATTCGCATTCATGTAGCTCTTAATGATTTACAAGTCACAATCCAACAGTACAATACATGGATTATTATTCACACTTTATAGAGGATGAAAACTGAGTTTAAGAGACATGTGTTGTCCAACGTCAGAAAGTGAGAGAGCACCAGAGCCATGGTTCCAGCCCTGGTCTCTTGACCCTAGTTTCAGCATTCTTTCCACTAAACCACAATTACTTGTCTACCAGATCTCTAGAATTTGGGAGGGGAGCCTGAGAAGGATATAGAATTCTGGAATTCTCAATATAATAACTCTTATGGGAACATATTGGCATGCTCATTACTGTCTGAACTATCTCTAGGCAATACTATAAATACAATCAGGAGAACAGAAGCTACCATTTAGGGATACAATGGGAAGACCCCTAAGGGATATGAAACAGTATTCATGAGCTTCTTCTGGAAGTTAGGATCAGCGGTATGCTTTGGGACAGCAAGCCGAGAATTTCCCTTGTGTTAAATAAATACTCTTAATTTTTGCTTCAGCTAGGGCTATATGTAAAATCCAATCTTTTTTAAGTTTTTAAAAGACTAATTACACATTCAACTAAAATCTTTAGCACTACTGATCAAGAGGCCCCAGTGCTCATTCTTCATGTTTTTTTCTCTCCGGGTATATCTGGAAGGCACAGCAAGCAGGAGAAATGTCATTAAAAGTCATATTCACATTGAAAAAAAGATGTGAATAGTCTAATTAAGAAGCATACTTCATCTGAAGATTAAATTCTTAGATTAAATGCATGTCAGTTAAAACTGCAGTCAGCAGAGGACTAGAGATTCACATTCTACCCTCAAAGTCATGTTGGACCCCCAGTGGAGGGAGTATGGAAGGTTGACTCAAAGCTACCTTCAGGCAGTCACACTGGAGACTATATGGCTCTCTTTTTGCATCAAGTCATCAAAAAAGAAAGCACTTTTGTGAGCCCTGAATGAAAACAACCCAGCCAATAGTTAGATTCCTGCTTTCACTTCCTATTACAGCCTTGGTGTTTTTCCCCACCTCTCTATTGACTTGAGGTTTGCAAGCTTCAGTGACTGCTTTTTCCCTTTATTTATATAAAGAATTAGCTCATGAAGGGGATTTTTTCCTCCAGCTCTCATGGCTTTAATTATAATCTTAAATTCCTTAGATATAAGGAGCTGAAATTAAATCATGAAGAGCTACATTACCTTCAAGGTCATCCTGATAGATTACAATTTCTCTGTCTCCCTCCAAATGAAATGCTGTAGACAGAAGGGAAAAGTTGATAAATTCTTAAAACCAAAAGATTTCATAAAAAAAGATTAAGTCCCTCAAAATGCTTCTTTGCCAGGATTGAATCTTTCGGTTCTATTATTAGAATTACCCATTCCTTTGCAATAGAGTTTGACACCTTTGGAGCTTGTCCTAATAAATTGTAACCCACTTCTCTACCATTGATCAAATTATTCAGTAAGCATACTGGCATAACACACCAGAAAATATAGCTATCCACTTAGAATAAATGAGTAAAAGTCCAGTGAATTTTGAAGAGTCAATGTCAGTGAAATTACATTTCAGAAATGTCAGTTGGTTACATTGGTTTTGTCCTAGTTTCTGTGATCTGGAATTATACCACCAATGGTTAAGAATTTATTAAGTCTATTTCTAAACCCAGTGAGGCTGTGATTTAATTGGATTTTTCCCACAAGTACTATTAAGAAGGTTAAATGCTTTGGTTTTAGCAGTGTAAAATGTTAACCTGGCTTTATCCATTTACTAAGTGGCATTGACAGGAATACAAGATTAACAAAATGAATCAGTTTTTGCAGTTCTCATGACTTGTCAATGGTAGAACAGAATAAGAAAAAAAAGAATAAGATATGGATAAAACCAAGACAGAAGGCTTATACTCATGTATCTGTGTAGTGTACACATATACACACATGCACTATATTTACATACATAAAGAGAGTTTCCAATTATGCACAGACCCTCATTAATTGGTTACCTACCTTGTAATCTCTTGAGATCAACAGGATCAAGGGCTGCAACTGCCTCAGAGACCCGAGAAGGTCGACTAATTCCAGCATTGTTAACTGCCCTTACACGAAACATGTAGGATCTGCCCTCAAAAAGTCCAGTCACAGGATATTTGCAGACTTTGACCGGTGCATCATTGCACTGAATCCAGTTATCAGTTCCCACTTCACATCTTGAAAGTTAAAAAAAATCACAAACTCTAAGGATCCCACAATTATGCATAAAATGCAAATTTATTTTAATAACTAAAAAATGTATCAAATCAATAAAGTCTATACTAAATAAAGTTACACATATGTACAAATGGAAATTCCATTGCATGTAAAAATGTATAGAGGACTTCACAAAAAAGCCCTTTATTTTTCTTAAGCTTTACAGTTTTAGAAAAGACCTCTTAGCTTGCATGCTGTCTACATGGATTTGTGATCTCATCAATATGCCTCTACAAAGATATGGAACATAACTTCCTCTCTGTCTCTTGACATATAATAGCAACAAGGGCTGTTCATCAGTTATCCCTTGCTCTCATCATGTGACAGGCTCATGTTTTTTTTTTAATTATCCATTCTTCAATTACCCATTTCTTTCATTATATCATTTATATAACCTCTTTATAATTCTTCACTCTTAATGAGTAACGTCCTGTTCACAGCCTCCATAAGATCTTGCCATTGCCGTTTGGGTGATCCTCTACTTTAATTCTTCAGAGAATATAGCATTTCGTAACTTAAAGCCAGATACCATCATTGGGAGAATACCGATATCAAAAAAGATCACTGTTTCAAAGAGAAATTTGAGGTCATTAAAAAAATTTTGGAATTTTCCAAAAGAAATACAGCCAACTTTCTCCTCCTGTGTAATTCCACTTGCAGTATATATGCATGAATGTTTGTTCACACACATATATATGTGTGTATACATATATTCACATACCTGAAAAACTTTTGAAGAAACATGAATATTATCTAGGAGGATGTGCAGTATTCCAAATTTTGGTTCAATAGGTCCGGTGTCATCAGGAATAGGAGCACTTTTAGGGCCTCACTATCTAGAATGTAAAAGGTATCTCTTTTTCAATTAAAACTCTTTGTTGGATCTTCTCTTCAACAATGGAGAGTATCTTTCGTATCTCACTTTACGAGAGGGTCATCAAACTATGTTATCTTTATTTTTGCATCTTTCAGAGAATCTTATGAAATCTTGGCATATGCATGAGAGACAGATTGTTGGAGCAAAGCTTTCAAGGTCATTCTTCTGTATTGAATCAAATGCTTTTTTGCAGTCAATAAACAGTACACTCAGTATACTTGCATTCTCCACATCTCTCAGTCAATTATATAATAGTTAAAATAGAGTCAGTTACGAGATATCAAATTTTTTGAAAACTGTTCTATGAGATCATAAAAATGGAAAAGGATCCACATGTAAAAAATATTTATAGCAGCTTTTTTTTATGGTGACAAAGAATTGGAAATTGAAGGGATGCCCATCAATTGGGGAATCACTTAACAAGTTGTGATATATGAATGTAATGGAATACTATTGTTCTATAAGAAATGATGACAGGCGTATTTCAGAAAAACTGGGAAGACATGAACTGATGCTGAGTGAAGCGAGCAGAACCAGAACACTGTATACAGTAACAGCAAGTGGTGAGATGACCAACTTTGATAGACTTAGATCTTCTCAGCAATACAATGATCTGAAACAATTCCAAAAGACTAATGATAAAAAATACTATTTCCACATCCAGAGGAAAAAAATGGACACTGAATGCAAATCAAAGCATAATATTTTCACTTTCTTTGTTGTTCGTTTTTTTTTTCTTTCTTGTGGTTTTCCCTGTTTTTCTAATTCTTCTTTCACAACACGACTAATGTGGACATACGCTTAACATGTTTGAAATGTATAGCCTACATCAGATTGGTTGTTGTCTTGGAGCAGAGGGAGAGAAGACAGGGAGGGAAAAATTTGGAACTCAAAATCTTACCCAAAAAAGAAAAGACTATCTTTATGTGTAATTGGAAAAAAATAAAATACTGTTAAATGCAAAAAGAAACTTGTTTTCTTATCAAAGATGCTTTCAGATTATTCTTATAAAGTTAGGTAGATATATAGGTAGATATAGATATACAGATGAATGTGAGTAGTTATTTACGTTCTCTTAGATGTCTTCTTTTGGAATGATAATGTATGAGACTTTTTCCATGTCTTTGATATCTTTTCATCCTTCATATAACATGAAATGCAATCCTTTAATTGTCTAAAATTGTGGTGCATTCAAGATGAATCTCTTCTGTATGAACTTGTTCTTGTCCAGTTTCTTTTCTCATCCTTGGGTTTTCTTCAATGTCATTTCCACATACTCTAAATAGATTTCACTGTATTTTAGGATGAAAAGAGTTAGTTATAAAAATATATACACAAATGTTTTTTTCCCAATTTTTCTTGTTTGTCCTATTTCCAGTTTCATCCTTAAATTCCCTCTGGATGATCTTCATTATTTGGATCTCTGATCAACTTCTTTTGAACTTGTTTTTTTCCCTTTTTTCCCTTTCTTTACCTGTCTTTCTTTTATGAGGTAATACTGCTCATAACCTTCTCCCATCCATCTCTGCAACATTTTAAAACAAGATTATATTCTAACAATGTTGTTTTTAGTTTCCATATCTCTTCATTCAAGAAGTAAGTCAGGTATCAGATGACTTAAGACAGGTCCTTTTTGTCTCATTATTGTATTTAATTTATATCAGTAAAACTTCTTTATAATTTGATTTTAATTGGTGTTAATGTCCTTTTCTCCATCCATTTTCCATTTTTAATCAAAAAACCTTAAATATGTTACATTGGCATTATTTTAATTAAATAACTTTTTTCTCATTTTTTTCTTAGCTTTGTGATACTTTTTATCTTTGTTCAAACAAGTTGGTGGTCTGTAAATAACAGGCTGTTTCAGAAATGACTCCTACATTAGTGAAGCATTATTTCTTGGTTATTACATATAATGTTTCAATTTCTAAAAGATTATTTGGTGCTCTCCACATCCAGAATCTTTCTATTCTTTTCTCAAAAAAAAGTATTTATGATGCATAAATATGAAGTTTCTGTGTAATCTACAAGTTTTATGGAACTCTTATTCCATACTCCAAAACTGTTTTCTAACATACTCTTCACTGTCTTTTTTGTATTGAGGTTACTGAGCATCAAAGTATGTATTACTTTAATTTGAATGATATCAATTTCTTCACATAACTTCTCTCCTTCATTCTCTACAACAAGACAATATGATCTTGAAATCATGTCCTTTTTGCATTTATACACATAACAACTTTATCTACTTCTTTATTTGCCCCTACATCCCCAAGGAGAAACTGAGCAATCTTTCCATTACCTACAATTTCCCTTTGTCTCTTTGTTCCATTTATAGTAAGAATGACAATATTGTTGCAATTCAGTTCTTCCAGTCCTGTCTACTTGTTAGTCACCAGACAAACATCTCACATTTAAATCACCAACAGTTCAGTTAATGTTTATTCTGACATTCTGCTCCCATCGCTGTAGAAACACAGGATGGAAGCCCATTTTGCATTTTTCTTTGTTTCCTGGGCTGCCCTGGCCAAAGAATTATTTAGTCAACTTACTGATAATGTGCCTCTCTATGCTCAGTTAGTCTAGACCTCAAAAAAAGTAGACAGTGTTGCTATAACAGTGTTGCGGTGACTTAGAAAATAAAATGCTCTTCCCCTTACAAACACACACACATACAATCCCTCCAGTATTATAGAATTTAGAACTGGAAGGAACCTTAAGTATTATCTATTCCAGTTACTTTATTTTATATAGAAGAATTCTGAGGCCCAGATAGGTTAAATGACTTGCTCAAAGTTGTATAATTCATAACTGGCCAAATCTAGCATTCTTTCCACTGTACTATGGTGCTTTCTCTTTTATTTTAGACATGAGGAAACTGAGGTCTAGGGAGAAAAACTTGCCCAAGGTAACGCTAGTAAAACTAGAACCCAAATTCCCCATCTCCTAATATATTGTGACTTCCACCACACCACAGAATCTTTGGTGCTTAATTGATATTCTTATTAGAATCCAAAATCATAACAGCAACTGTTTGCAAAACAATAACACCTGGCTTTTCAGAACATTTCTGAAATAAAAACTGCCAAGCCTTTTACAAGTATTAGGATGCAAGTAGAACCCCAAATGTTTAACAAAATTTGCATGTTCATCAGAAACTGAAAAATTGAAGTGAACATATCAGCAACAAGTTTGTAAATCTGTGTTCTTATGCTTCATAATCTTTAGGAAAATTCATTGATTTTCAAATGAATGGCCAATTTTTACCGAAGAGGGATCTATTTAAATTCAGAATCAAATAATCGAGTAATCAATAGGTATTCTTTAAGTACCTATTAAGTGCCAGACAGAGCAGAGATATAAAGACAGAAATGCAACAATATCCAAATCCAATAAACATATGTCAAGTGCCTATTTTGTTCTAGGCATTGCGCTAAGCATTGGAAATACAATTAAAAAAAAATTCAAAGCCCCTGCCCTCAAGTAGTTTATAATCTAAAGGGAGAGACAACACACTAAAGGAGGCCGGAAATGCTGAGGAGGATAATGAGCCACCAGGGAGTACCTGGATTCCATAGAGTTGAAACCATGCAGGGCAGCAAAGGCAAACTGGAAGGAGCTAAGTCTAGTTTCTGCCCTCAGTAAAGGAAAGCATTGGACGGAATTTAATATTCTGCCCTCCAACAAAAGAGGAGAGTAGGCAGAGGGAGGTGGAAACAACAAAGGCTTGAGTTAGCAGCATGATGATGAATTTAGTATTGATGAGCTTACTCTAGCTACGACAACTTGTTTAGCGGAGCTGAAAAGGCAGGACAACAGATGCAAAGTGCAGCGTATCTGTCTTCAAGCTAGCTAGCATTTATATAATGCTTTAAGATTTGCAAAGAGCTTCTGATCATCTGTTCACCTTGTCACAACAGCACAACAGTCCTATATAGCAGTTGCTATTACCTCTACCTTACATTTGAGGAAACAGGATGAAAGAGATTAAACACACTGCCCAGAGTTCCACAGCTAGAATGCATTTGAAGCATAATTTGAATTCAAGTCTTTCTGACTCCATGTCCAGCACTCTATCCACTGTGCTACCTAGTTTTCTAGGAGCTTGTGTTTGTTTGGACAGATATACGAATATTTAAGTATATACAAAAATCAATTAAAGTAACTGCAGAGAAAGATAAGAACAATTGTGTTCAGGAAAGGCTTGAGGAGGTAGATTCTAATGTGGTGCTTGAGCTGAGCTTTACAGAATTTTACAGAACATTTCAGAGTTAAAACAATTCAAGGTAAGTACAAGATATATATCTCTGATAACAAGTTGCTGCTAATGGGAGTGTGGAGGCTTCAGGCTGAGAACCAAAATGGTTGAAAGTATGGAAAGTAGAGAAAAAGAACTTTGAGACTCAGAGATATCCAAGGTCATTGATGCAAGGAGCTCAGTCCTTCAAGGTTATTAGAGCCTGGACAGAGTTGAGGAGGGAGGTGGAGTTTGAAATACATCATTGGAGCATTTGTCATCTTCTAGAGTTTGACCTAATCAGAAATAACCATTCCACTATGGTTAGTGAGGGAGGTTTTTCTCATAAAAACTTCAGGGTTGTGGAAATTTTTTCCTGGATGAGAAGATCAGTATCTCTAGTTCAGAATGGAAGAGGAAGTAGAGATTTTCCAACAGATGTTTGAGGCCAGAAATGCCTTTCTATTCTGATATATTTGAGATGTGTTTCTCTCGGGACAACTACAGAGATGGCAGAGAGGAGGTCAGAGATAGTTGACACCCTTCATCATAACTTTCTGAACCCTGTCTTCCTAGAAGAGAATGATACACTTCTAGAACCTATATGCTTCAAGTTTCTTTCAGAATTCTGTGTCCTTAGGTAGGTGTGGATGGGGACTAGTAGCAAGAAAGGTAGAAAGCTAAGGATGCCAGAGTTGCCAGAAGAGGAGGATCAGGAACAGGAAAGGGGTAGCATAGAAAGAAAGGGGGAAAAGAGAGATATGGAGGGCAAAAATGAATAACTCAGGAATGAAGAGACAGAGGAGGAAAAAATAGAAAAGGAAGAAAAAGAAAGGAAGTAGAGGCAGAGTGAAGGAAGAAAGAGATGAGAAGGAAAATTAAGAAAAAGAGCCTAACAAGGAAAAGCAGAAAAGGAGGTAGAAAAGAGAAAGTGGATGATTTTAATTCATTGAAAGGGTGACTCCTAATTTAGTTGGCTCTACATGATGTGAGAATAGCAAGTTGAAAGGTAGAAAATGCAAATAGCTTGCCAACATGAAGCTCACTAACTGATGTGATTACTGGTTATAGTTGGCTCAATTACCTATCTGGCAGTGTGATATTGCTGTAAATTAAAGAACACCACAGTCTCTCAAGAACTAAAGTTGTTGCTCGACCAGAGAGAAATGGAGATATATGTGTCTGGTGTAAATGTTTAATAGAACAATTCAACAACAACCGGATTTTTTAGTATCTACTTAATGTCAAGAGATCTAAAGGAAGGCCCCTATCATGTTGGGTGATGGATTTCGAATAGAATATGGATAAGAGTCACATAGAATGAGAAATCTTAGAAGGTATATACCTCTGGAGTCTGTATTCACAGTAATGAAGACACAGATTTAATGGAGTTATAATTTGACCACCTGGGCATGCATCTCTCTACCTAACATATGAGGGCATTGGAGAAGATGATGTTTAAGATCCCTTCCAGTCCCAGTTCTATGATCCTCTAAATACCTGTCACTTGAAATTTATCTCCTGATACTTCAGGCAACGATGTTCTTACAATTCTACTTCTAAGATTATTTGCTTTAAATGGGTCATGGATTGCAATAAGAGAGACTATGTGTTTGAAATGTGATTGCACATTGAGTCCTAGAAATTATGTAGTAGAAATGAGTTCACTGGATTTGTTCAAATTCCTTTTTCTCCCTGCTATCACTAAGTCAATACTTTTCTATTATGATTTAAAATTTGCCAAATATTTTCACAATCTTTATTTCATTTGACCCCCACAAAATTCTTGTGAGATGGGTCAGAAAAAAGTTATCTTATAAAACAATAAAAGAAATTGTGGTTCAAAGAGTATGTGACTTGTCCAATATCATACTACTTAGGCTGAAGCCAGGAGCAATGTCCAGATTTTCTGATTGGACATATATCTTAAACTCAACATGTCCAACCCTGAACTTATTATCTTTCCCCAAAAACCCTTCTCCCTTTCAAACTTCCCCACTATTGTCAAGGACACCATCATCCTTCTAGTCACTGAGGATCATAACCTAGGTTCTAGCCTTGATTCCACATTATCTTTCATTCTGCATATCCAAATTGTTGCCAAGGCCTATGGATTTCATCTTTGCAATACCTTTCAAATATGTCCCCTTCTCTACCCTGATACTGCCACTAACCTAATGCATGCACTCACTACATCATACCTGAACTACTGTAATAGCCTGCTGATTGGTCTGGTCTGCCTGCTACAAGTCTCTCCCCATTCCAGACCATCCTCCATTTAGCCACCAAAGTGATTTTCATAAAGTACAGTTTCAATCCTCTTACTCTCCTTCTCAATAAACTCTAATTGTTCCTTATCACCTCCAGGTTAAAATACAAAATCCTCTATTTACCTTCAAAGCCCTTTATAACCTACCCTTCCTTTACCCTTCAAGTCTTCTTACTCCTTTATACCACATCCCTCTGCATATTCTTTGACCCAGTGACACTAGCCTCCTTGCTGTTCCACAAACAAGATACTCCATCCCTCACCTCAGGGCCTTTTCTCTGACTATCCCCCATGCCTGGAATGTTCTTCCTCCTCTACCTCCTGGATTTCTGGGCTTCCTTCAAGTCACAACTAAAATCCCACCTTCTACATAAGCCTTTCTCAAACTCTCTTAATTCCAGTGTATACCCCCCAGTATTTTCTATTAATCTTCTACATAGCTTGCTTTGTACAGAATTGTTTGGATGTTGTCTCCCCCATTAGAATGTGAGCTCCTTGAAAACAGGGACTGTCTCTTGCCTTCTTCTGTATCCTTAGTGTTTAATGCAGTATATGGCACATAACAGGTACTTAATAAATGCTTATTGACTGACTTACAGCTAGTTCCTCTTTCCATGACATCATTCTCCTCATATTAATATTAGCCAAAAGATGCTAATTTTTCTAGGACTAAATGATTAGTTTAATATTTGCATAAGCTCCATGTCCAATCTCTTGAAAAAACATTGAAATTGTTCAACATATCAAGAAAAGAGTTGAGAAATATAGCATAAACCTGTAAACTCACTAGTCAGCCATCACATGCAATTATAATTGAATTTGGACCTTTGACAAAAAAAAGAGTTTGGTATCGAGTCCTCAAAAGCAAGTTTTCAATCTATCTGTTAGAGATACTTCAATGAGATTCATAATTTCATCAGTCCTTGTTCTCTCTACAAATGCAGAGAGCAAGTCCTTTATAATTCAGTACAAAGTACTCTAAAGCAGTTTGTGGCCAAACGCACACATGTGTGCACGCACGCACACACACACACACACACACACACACACACACACACGTTGTCCAAAATGGTATTATAAGGTTCTCTCTATTTAGCGAGTCTGGTCTTTGTAAAACAGGAATACATTTCATCACTAGATCCACATTCTAAGTTTTGCAAGAGTGTGTGCTCCAATGGCATACTCTTTGCGAACCCAGTGTTAACTCCATAATGGCATCAAAACAAGATTAAACATTTAGTACACATAAATATATAAAGCTTAACTAGAAAGATTTAGGAGGAATGAGGGAGGTATGTGTTAATGGAGAAGGTTAACCCATTAATACATACACAAACAGTGTGACCATGTTGATGCAATTTATTAGACAAGTGAAGTGACCGAAATTGCTTTCCACAGGGAAAATAACAATACTAAACCATAGGGTGCCATATACTCAATTGGAGTGGCACAAAAAAAATTAATATGTGAAGTATTCTAATGTAGCCTTCATAAGATTGTGGATAAAATTCTGGATGCCATTTTAGTCTCAGAATAATTTGATATCTACTCACCTATCAATAAAATAGCCAATTACTGGACTCTCACTAGTTGTATTTGGTGGCTTCCACGTCACGATGACATAATCCCTATTGGCATCATGGCACTGCACATCCATGGGGGCTCCTGGGGCCCCTGTAACTAATGGGTCAGCATCTGGAACAGATAGGGAAAAGTGTATTTCTGGTCAAGTCAGAAGGGTAGCCATGTAACCTACTTACAGTGCCATCTTCCAGAACATAATTAATTTAATAGTCACCATTTTAGAACAACAATTAAATAGGATCAGCAAAATACTTATTTTGCTTTAATATAATGGTCTGTTATTCAGTACCCAAATTACACATCCCTTGTTCTAGAATTCCATGTAAGATTTTTTGAGGGGGAAAACTTATTCTTACTGTACAATTTCTAATGTTACCTCTTAAGCAAACTCCTCTAAAAAAAATTACAAACCCCAGTTACCAAGCTGAACCTTTGATGAGAAAGCTTTAAGACCCTGTTTCAGAGTTTTGGTTGGTTAAGCTCACAACATTTGTATCTTCTCCACAAACTCTCAATTCCATGCTCAGTCATCATTTGACCCAAAAAGTGGAAAATCACACAAGCATAAAATGTAATATTTCCATTTCTTCTGTTTCCAGTTAGAATAAAATAGCAGCAAGGGGAACCATTATTTGTGCTACAGTTCGCCTTGTCAAAGCACGATAAAAATCCATTCAGACGCTTTTCTTTTTCAAAATCCCTAAACCATTCTAAGTTTGATCTTGTTTTATGGAATGTTGAGCAATGTTTGGTCCAGTCTTTCATTCATTCACTTCCTCTCTCTTTATGGCCCTCTGTCTTGAATTTTATTCATTTTAAATTTTAAGTCCAAATCTGCTGAAAGTCAACAGATCTACTTTTGTGTACTAATTTACTGAAACATGCTTACTTGTCTAGTCTAAAATATGTATCTCTACACATATCCATGGCCATATTATGCAGACTTAACCATGTAAACATTATACAGCTTCTTGTACAATTCCCTTCAGCAGATTAAAAGCTTAGAATATCTTACTGTTGAGCCAGCTATTTGCTCTTTCATTTAAAATATACAGGAAAAGAATAATCTGAATGGTTTCACGCCCTCATATTTGCATCATTTTCTCCTTCTTGGTGGTGCTAAAGAAGCAAGGCAATTTAAACTATGTCACATTGATTACATTTTATAGGTTAGAGGGAGGAGGGAGTCTTACCATCAGCTATGTGCACAAAGTGGAAGGTACATTTTAATGTCTACCTAGCCAGTCGGTAAAATGCCTGATGTTGATGTTAAAAGTTTATATTTTCCTGTTTTGTTCAAACTAAAGCCATTTATTGCTAATGAGTTTCTTCTCTTATGCTATGTTCTGGATGTTCGCATAAAAGGCAAAATGTCCCAATCCTACAACTGCTGTTGCACATTGATGAAGACCCCATGAGGATAGCTAGAGGGTACAGTGGATAGACCACTGGAACTGAGAAAGTCTTAGGAACTTAGGAAGTCCAGAGATCAAATCTAGCCTCAGACTTTTACTAGTAACATGACCTTGGGCAAGTAATTTAACCTCTCTGCCTCAGTTTCCTCATCTATAAGAAGAGGATAAGAGCACCTACCTCCCAGAAATGGGAGGATCAAAGGACATTATAATATATAAAAAAACACTTTGCAAACCTTACAGTACTATATAAATGCTAGAGAAGAACAAGGAGGAGGAGGAGGAGGATCAACCGTATCTCAGAGGCTACTGTAAGGAAAGACACATGAGATCCTAGGAGTCTGGAGTCAGGGTGGGGAGGTGGGGAGTCAGGTGGGAATAGGGAAAATTTACAGAGGTTGGTAGGTATATAAAGGTCTTTTCTCCTTCTGTCTTCCTCTATTAACCTGTTATCCCAAAAGAGAAAACCCTGAATGTCTATCAGGCAGTTTAATTTGTTAAAGTAACCTTACAAAGATACGAATTGAGCTCTCATAACCATATAAAGTCAACAGTTTACCAAGGGCTCACTCTTCCAAATGAATTTGAAGCAGATCTGAAATTGTCTTGCTCAGGTCTCACTCTCCTTTTCTCTCCCTCCAAAGAGCAAGGAAAGTAATAAGACAAGGTCAAAGAGAATGTACAATATTCCTATGGGTGTCTGTAGACACAACTGTGCCTCAGCTAGACAAGAGAAGTGAGAATGTGGGTGAAAAGAATAGGTTTAGACCACTTGAGCTGTGTCAGTCTTCCACCTCTCAGGGTCTGTTTTCTTATCTATAAAAGAGGGCTTGCATTAAATTATCTCTCAGGTCTCTTTCATCTCGAATAATCCAGGGAAGAGGGATACCTACAACAAAAATGCTGGGCAAATCTGAAGGCCCAGAGGTTAGACAGGACCTAGAGATACAAGGAAAGACCTAGAACACAGATCTTTTATAAAGTAAAGAAAACCTCAGGGCCAATAATTATCTCATGTTCAGCTGCAACTGACCTCCTTTAAGTAAAAAATATTCTACAACTTTCTATGTTTAGTAGTATGGAAGGTGTATGCAACAGGGGATATAGGGGGCCAGGGGGCAGTAGAGGAAGGGGATGATGGCATGTAGAAGTGGAGCTTACTTGAGATACACAGCCATGACCCATTATTCTGAGTGGTCATATGATGCCACTTTGACTGTGAGTAGTTATTTTCTTCTCATTCAATCTATTTTTGCAGACTTACTTTATATTATTCCCTTTTATTCATTCTCTATCTTAATCAACTTGAACTGCTAGCTATTCTCTGGACAGAAAATTCCATTTATTTCCTATATGTCTTATCACAGACTGTCCCTACATACCTGGGGCAGCTAGGTGGCATAGTGGATAGAGTAGGAGTCAAGAGGACCTGAGTTCAAATCTCACCTCAGACACTTGACACTCACTAGCTGTGTGACCTTGGGTAAGTCACTTAACCCCAATTGCCTCATCCAGGGTTATCTCCAGTCATCCTGATGAATATCTGGTCACTAGATTCAGATGGCTCTGGAGGAGAAATGAGGCTGATGACCTGCACAGCCCTCACTCACTCAAAACAAAGTCAAGTGCAAGTCATGGCATCATTTCTCTGATGGCACGGTCTTCTTCGTCAACAAAGGACAAACAGAGTCCTACATGCCTAGAATGCCCTCCCTCCTCACCTCAATGTCCTAGGACCCTTAGCTTCCCTGTAACCTCAGCTCAGATGTTACTTTCTATCCAAAGTTTGTCCTGGTCTCCAATTTTTGGAGCTCTGGCCTTTTGAATTTACCTTCTATTTACTTATCTGGATACCTATTCCCTTCCCCAACATAAACTCCTGGAAAACAAAGATTATTTTCCTTTCCTCTTTGAAGCTCCAATCCAGCACAGCACCCTGCATATTGTAAGCATGGCACAAATACTTTAATTTGCATTATATTCAAACAGAAGTGTAATGGGAGGGAAAGATTTTGAAAGAAATATTGAAGA
>CM053769.1:237024222-237043275 GCA_028658325.1 Potorous gilbertii
CAAAAGTCCATCCAAAAAGAAAAAAAAACATAATAATAACTAGCATTCCTGTGGGGCTCTAATGCTTATAAAAAAAAGAAAACCTTTGCTCACAACAACCACATGAGGCAGATGGGACAACTATCATTGTCCCTATTTTAAAGATGTGTCAATGAGGCTTAGGTGGGTTTCTATAACATATAGATTAAGAGTATTGGGCTGTATTCACCCTGACATAAGATGCAACTGAAGGAGAGGCACATGGGTTCTTATAACACACCAGGACACCATTTGATAGTGTACAAGAGGAAAACATGCGATTGGGAAATATTTTAAGTTCTAAGATTTTGGGAAAATTCTATATGACTAACTGAACCTTCTTCCTTCATTGACTATTTTTCCCAATTATTTAGGTATTTATGAGAAGGTAAGTCAGGCCAAATAAGAGCTATGAAAAGATATCTCAGCCCTCATTCTCTCCTTTACTTTTGCAGAGGTATAGAATATTGCATATAACAACAAATTTTTTTTCAATGTGTTTATTGGTTTTGTTAATTTGATTTCTAGGGGCAAGAGAAAGGAAAAAGATACAGGTGGAAATGTAGGTCATATTAAAATAGAATAAAAATAAAGTCCATTTTAAAAAAGAAAGTAGGAAGCATTCAGACACATCCTATATATACATATATGTATACACACACATTATATGTATATGCATATACATAAACATATACACATATATATGCATGTATATGTAAGTAATATTCCTCACTTCCAAACATCCTAATTCTCTACTACATGCTATGATTATGGTTAACCATTTCAAAATATATATTTTATAGCTTGGTGTGCCCAAGAAATAGTTCCTCAGCATATAGAACTACCAGGTTAGAATAGCATTTACTGTGTCATTTAACACTGTGGCCATTAGATCTAGTCTCTAAAGTATAAAAACAATAATGAACATTTCACAATGTCCAGTTGTCAGGTGAGTCTATTTAGGCAGCACTATTATTTTCCTCACATATTATGAGTGAGGGTCAATAAGGGTAAGCTCCAGTGATGCACCAGTATCTAAAAAACATTAGAAGAACCAGAGGTCTGGAGGGCAGGGCCAAGATAGTGGAGGAGAAGTGCATTTAGGGTTAGGGTTATATGTATATATGTGTCTATGTATATATTTGTATATTATATGTGTGAAGGTATATGCATATGTATGTATATGTATATATATATGTGTGTGTGTGTATGTGTATGTGTGTTTGTGTGTGTGTAGGTAGAGAGAGACAGAGGGCAGAGGGTGAGATGAATATGAAGGGAGGATACTTTAAAAATAAAAATTAAGTATTGAGAGGAATATACTGGGAGAAAGAGAAAGGGAGAGGTAGAATATAGTAAAGCATATAAAAGAGGCAAGAAAGAGTCTTACAATGGAGGGGAAGAAGGGGGAGGTGAGAGGGAATAAATGATTCTTACCCTCATTTAAGGAGGAAATAACACATATTCAACTGGATATGGAAATCTATCTTACCCTACAAGAAGGCAGAGGGGAAGGGGATAGGAAAAGGAGGATAGCAGAAGGGAGGACAGATTGGGGGAAGAGGTAATCAGAAGCAAACACTACTGGGGGGACAGGTCAAGGGAGAAAACGGAATAAATGGATAGGAGGACAAGGTAGAAGGAAATGTGGTTAGTCTTTTGCAACATGACAGTTATGGAAGTGTTTTGCATGTCTACACATGTATGAACTATATAAAATCACTTGTTTTCTCAATGAGGGTGGCTGGGGAGGGAGGAAGGGAGAGAATGTGGAACTCAAAGCTTTAAAAATGAATGTTAAAAATTGTTTTTGCATGCAACTGGGAAATAAGTTGTACAAGCAATGGAGTATAGAAATCTATGTTGCCTTACAGGAAAATAGAGGGGAGAGGGATGGGAGAAGGCGGGTGGGGTGATAGAAGGGAGGGCAGTTTGAGTAAAAGAGTGGTTGGGGTACACAGTCTCCTGGTATGGGGGAGGGAGAGATGAGGAGAAAACCTGGAATTCAAAATCTCATGGAAGTGAATGTTGAAAACTGAAAATAAATTTTATATATGCATATACATATATATGCATATATATGTATGTATGTATATAAAAGAACCAAAAATAAGAAGCAGAATTCTGCCTTATAGCGTAATCGGAAAATATTTCATGGGAAATTGAGGGGAAAATGTGGACAGGAATCCTTCAGGACAAGAAGGTGCAGAGGACATAATATCCTTTAATAATGGGGCCTGGGAACTTTTTTTATGTTATGACAAGTATATTTCAATATAATTTGTTTCCTTTGTAACTCTATGTATTTTATTTTATACATATAAAAGAATTATCCTGAGAAGAGGGCCACAGGTATTTTGTTTGTTTATTTATTTATTTTTGGTTTTCAACATTCTTTTCCACAAGAGTTTCAAGTTTTCTCTCAACCATAGATGGTGTACATTCTAGTTATCCCTTCCCCCACTCCCATCTGCCCTCCCTTTTATCATTCCCTCTTCTTATTCCCTTCCCCTTGGTCCATAGGTTTTGCCAGACTGTCTGAAAGATCCAGAAAACAAGGTAAGAAACCCTAGCCTCTAGTAAGGACAGACCCATAAAGTGAAGACAAAAGTAAAACAATAAAAGCATTACCTCTCACAAACATAAAAGCACTGTGATCAGTCACGCCTCCTCTTGAAATGATCCTTAAAGTATAAAGGCCCTCATCATCCTTATTCAGGTGGCCAAATGACAGCGAGGCCTGTCCTTCTCCAAAGAACATTTTTGTCCACTTAGATTCTTTCAGCAATACACCTGGAAAAACATTCAGATTTCAGGCTGGCATCAGGCTATCTGGGAATATTTGCTTCTCTTCCCAGTTTTCAAATTCCTCCACACACAAAAGAAAAGCGTTTAAGCAGCAAACTAACCAGTCTGTTAAATTATTATTTTAAGTTAAGAAAGGGTTGCTTTCTCATTTTCTCTTTTGTGATTGAACATATTTCCATATCTTAAAATTCTAGAACATTCTTTACTAATATTGTAACAAATATATTTATGTAACACACAGGCTTATCCATACACCTACAGAATCATTGCTAGGTCTATGCTCCATTTCCATCTTCCATGAAACCTTCCTTTACCACTGTTCAACACAGGGATATGTCTTTCTTATGAATTCATAGCTCTTCACATCTGTGCCACTCATTTCCATTGAGTCATACACCACCTTGTATTTCAACATTCAGTCATGTCTGATTCTTTGTGATCCTGTGGACCACAGCATGCCAATACTTTCCTTGAGGTTTTCTTGGTAAAAATAGTGGAATGGTTTGTCATTTCTTTCTCTAGTGGATTAAGGTAAATAGAAGTTAAGTAACTCGCCCAGGGTTACACAACTAGTAAGTGTCTGAGGGCATATTTGAACTCAGGAATAGGAATCTTTCTGATTGCAAGCCCAGCACTCTACTCATTGGACTGCCTAGCTGCCTCCAACATTGCCTTATGGCATCATATATGTGTGTATGTATGCAGTTGTATATGTATGTGTATATAGGATGCATATATACTACATGCACAAAGGATATATACACACATACACATGTGTATATGCTATGTGTGTATATGCATGTATGTGTGTGTATAATTTCCTCACTATATCAGAAGCTGAGAGCAGGATTTATATTTTTTTGTACTCCCTTTGTCACTTCGGTCCCTGAGCT
The DNA here is from genome assembly GCA_028658325.1 of Potorous gilbertii. Taxonomy (NCBI): domain Eukaryota; kingdom Metazoa; phylum Chordata; class Mammalia; order Diprotodontia; family Potoroidae; genus Potorous; species Potorous gilbertii. Next base: position 237,027,942 of record CM053769.1, read on the forward strand.
TAGAACCCTGTCCATGGTAGCTGACAACAACAATAACATTGCTAAACATTTATATAGCACTTACCATGTGCTAATCACTTTACAATATTTCTTATTTGATTATTAATAATGAATGTGTGTTTAATTGGATGGTATTGAGTGAACATTTGTGAAAGGTAGCATATTTTATCAGAGAGACTACTGGCTTTTATAATCTGGGGCAAATCCTTTTATCTCTAGGTTTCCATTTCCTCATCTATAAAATGAAAGATTTGGACTCAGTGATCTCAAATGTCCATCTGGGATTTAAGTCCTAGGATCATTTCATCTGTATCATTTTTTTAAATTATTACTAAAGAGTTAATCTAGAGATCATAATTTTGAAAGCCAAAATCCTCAATGTGAAATAGTAATAATCACATTTATATAAAACTTAAGGTTCACAAAGCACTCTATACACATTACTTCATTTCATCCTCACAATAACTCTGCATGGTGTCTTTATTTTAAAATTAAGGAAACCAAGCCTCATTAAATATTTTGCCCAGGTTTACACAACCTGGAAGTATCTGTAGTAAAATTTGACTTCAGGTCTTCTTGACCACAGACCCAGCATTAGATGCAATAAGGCAAGCTTTCTCTTAAACCTGATGTAACTCAAGCTAGCACCAAAGCAGGTCACATAGGAGATAGGCTTTTCTGTTAGTTACCCCTGGTTCTGATGCTGCTTGTGGAAATTTCCAAGAGATGGGAGGCTAGTGGGCATAATGTTTTCTACTACACATGGATCTTTGCTTTTACAAGTTAAGACTCCACTAAGAAATTTTCCATATGATATCAAATAAGTAATTAGTGTACATAGGCCCAAGAAGAAGAGATTGCCTGGGGGAGGGGAGAAGAGAAGGGGGAGAGGGGTTGTGGGGGAAATCAGTCATTTCGTTCTCCTGAAACTATCCCCACCGCTATAATCTGAGAAGAAAGTGTTTAACCTTAGCAAAGTCACTTAACCTCTCCAGAACTCAATTTTCTCATCTGTAAAATGAGAGGGTTTGACCAGAACCATGGATAGGGAACCTTTGACCTCAAGGCCACATGTGGTCTTCTAGGTTCTTGGGTACAGCCTTTTGACTAAATCCAAGTGTTATAGAACAAATTCCTTTTCTCAAAGGGATTTGTTCTGTGAAATTTGGATTCAGTCAAAGGGCAACACTTGAGGATTGGAGAGCCACATGTGGCCTCGAGACTACAGGTTCTTCATCGTTAGACTAGATGGTCTCTTAGGTCTCTTCCAGATCTATGACCCTGCCAATACTAGGGAAGAAACATATGTGTGTATATACACATATACATATACATGTGTGTATATACACATATACATATACTGTGTGTATATACACATATACATGTGTGTGTGTATATACACATATACATATAGATGTGTGTGTGTATACCTGAGCATCATACATCTGAGCATTTCCTCTCATTAGAAATAATAGGGAAGGAGTACAGTTGTCCCTCTAAGGCTCAAACTATCCTAGGCTTTAGGAACAATAATGATAATTTGAAGAAAGAGACTTTCTGCAGCATCCCTTCCAAATGTATGACTCTCATTAGCTGGGCAGCTCGGCGGTGCAGGGGATAGAGCACCAGTGCAGGAGTCGGGAGGACCTGAGTTCAAATCTCACCTAAGATACTCACTAGCTGTGTGACCTTGGGCAAGTCACTTAACCCCAGTTGTCTCATCCTGGGTCATCTCCAATCATCCTGATGAGTATCTGGTCACTGGATTTAGATGGCTCTGGAGGAGAAGTGAGGCTGGTGACCTGCACAGCCCTCACTCACTCAAAACAAAGTCAAGTGCAAGTCATGTCACCATTTCTCTGATGGCGTGGTCTTCTTCGGCAAAAAAGGATAAACACACACATGACTCTCAATAATTCAACCACTAAACAACACTATAATCTTTCTTCACTAGCTCTGTATAATTTACCTGGACATTTGAACAATTCTCTAATTAGCAGATTTTTCCTTTCAGAAAACAATACTAGATGCTGAGAATAGACACAAAGAAAGAAAAGTCCTTAATTTCAGCTCCTTGAAGGTTTACAGTCTAATAAAGGAAGAAATGTTACAATAAGCAGTGTGGTTCAGAGGACTGAGAGCTAGACATGGAGTCTGAGGACCCAGGCTCCAAACAGAACCCTGACAGTTATGACCTGCGACAAATCACTTTAATCTGTCTAAGCCTCGATTTATGCATCCCTAACATAAGAGGTTCTACTGGCTGACCTTTAAAGTCTCCTCTAACTCGATCCTGTGACCATAGCAACTTTGAGATTCTCCAGGTGAATTGCCTATTACCACATAAGCATAGCTATAAAGACTGACGATTCATTTAGAGCATGGGTCAGATGCACCCAGGTCCCACGACTCTCAGAAAATAATCACCAGTACAAACTGTCTATACAAAGAATTCTGCACCCTGATACATTTATCTGGTGAGAATACTTCTTTGTGTTACAGAATCCCTCTAAGGTACAACTAAGTGTAAACAAGTCCCTAATCAATTTGGGAGAAGTGAAATTCTTTGAGCTGTTAGATGAAATCAGAGAATACCAAGCCAATGTATTGCCTTTTGGCTTAAAGAATTAGACAGCCTTGGGCCTATGTATATCAAATAAGGGAATCCAGCAGTGAGCAAGCAGAATGTTTCCAAGTACTTTGAGGAGACAGCTTTGCTTAATAAAAGGGTAGCTAGGAGAGGTGGAGAATAAGGCCAGAGGGAGTGTCATCCCCACATATAGACCATGTTATGCAGGAGTCTAGAGCAATAGCAAATACTTTCAGCCAGGAGATAAAAAAGGACAAACTAGAAACACCAAGGAAAGGGAGCTTTCTGAGAGTTGACTCCTTCAGGGCAGAGGGAATTGGAGCTATGGACTCTACAGAGGCACCAATCCCAGAGGCCGGAAAAGAATGGTCCTTTGGGGAATTTTTGAAGTCCTCTATGAAAGAAGACAAGGATATCCATTACCAGAAACCATGCTTCTCTTTCTGGCCACATGAGATCTTTAAGCTTGAGTTCATTGCTCCCTGAGCTCTACTTTACTTATGAGCATGCCACCATTTTGAAGTGATGATGTTTTGTGCAAACTTCTTACTATACCACTTCAAAAAATATCCCTTTCTAAGAGCTAATTAGGACAGGATAGCTGGTAATCAGTGAGTAAAAGATCAGACAGGGACTTGTGATCAAAAGAGCTAGAAAAGTAGACCCAGTCCCTTAGGATTACCCCTAGAATCCTGAGAGGAGAAGTAGTCAATGCCTTCTAGAAAACCAGTCTGCTAGAACAAATGGAAATTGGGAGAGTAAACCCTGAGGGAGTGTTAAAAAAAAAACAAAAAAACACTTTAATGTTTACAAAAGTACTTTTCTTACAACAAACCTAACTTCCCCTGGAGTTATTTATCAGAAAATATCTCACTTTTATAAATGTCTTCTAGCTCACTACAATACATAAGTATAGATATTCCACATGTATGTAGATAGTGGACCTCTCCATTCAAATCAGCATATATTTATTTAATGCCTGCTAAAGATTATGAAAAAGAAAACCTAACTTGGGAGGTCACCACTGCTGAACCTGAGGAAATGGACATTGTAAATGATTTGCAAATCATCCATGTTTCTGTGATGATTGTCAATAGAAAAAATATCTGAATTTTTTTTTTCTGTTCATGGGAGTTCCTCATTTACACTAAAGGAAAAGACCATAATTAAAATTTGCAGCCAGGGTTCACACTAAGCTAAAATCAGTTCTTGGCTCATCATTGTCACTGAGTTTTTTGAGATCAGAATTTTTAAGGTTTTTAAAACCAGAACTATGAATTGAGACTTATATCTTATATACTGTAGTGGTGTCATTAATACAACATCAACAGCAAAAATAATATCCAAAGTGACTTTGAGTCAACCAAAAAGAATGGTTTTATGTAAATACTCAGTTTGTTGGATTTTTTCTTATGCAACTGCTTTAGTATGATAGCCCTCAGAGGGTTGATTCATTTTAAATTGTCTTTAATATCTGATTTCCAATTTGCATAGTCCATTTCTCCATACTTTTTTAAAGGATTTCACTCAACTGACTGACATTGCCTCTGGGGCTTACTTTCCATCAAGTGGCTTGCAGCTTATTAATTTTAAATAGTAAAAACATCCTCTTGCATTTTAATGACTAGGAACAAACCACATACAATCGTCCTTATAGCTTTACATTTAAATAGCAAAATCTAAAAGATCTGATTATGACTGGTTATGATGGGCAGCTTTCATGGCAAAATCACATTTAAATATCACAAGAATATGACTGAAAGTGAAGTGTAAATTCAGCAAATTTTCCTATAAATATATTCTACTCAAATTGATCAAAGCTAATTAAAGTTCCTTGGAATCTGAAATCCAGGCACTCTACATCATCAAAGGTTGATATTAGTATCATTTTTAGGTATTATGGGGATTTTTTTCCTCTTGAAATTCTAATTCAACAAATTATATATTTTCTCCACTCCTCTAACCCACATCAAATTATGCTACAGATCCACGAGGATCTTCCCCTCATTCAAGCATCCTTGTATAATCAGTATGAAATTATTGTCATGTTTATAACTAACCTAACCAGAAATCCCATTAAGCACTTGCACTTTTGTTTCTCCTTCCCTTTCCATATACTGTTCCTCCTCCCTGGAAAAATCCTTCCCTGTGTTGAAATCTGTGCTCAGAATGACTCCATTGTTCCCAGTCTTTCTTGTCTTTGGTGTCAACTAGTCTGTTGAGGGCCCCCAAAAATAGTTTGATCCCATCTCCTGGTCCTTGGCATTATCTGCTAATATGTACATAGCTTCATGGGCTTTCATTCCATCCTCTTTATCTCTAATGTCATTTCCCTAAAATGTATGGTAATGAGGGAATAGCTGAGAGCAATGGCATGTCCCCTTTTCAAAACAGGTAGCTATGAGAATTGTCTTGCTCTTAATTTGAAAAGTTGTCTATAAAGCCAGAAGCTTCCCAGTTAATTTGGGGTACATTGGCTAGATTCCTCTCCTCCCTTCTTCTCTCCTTTCCTTTTCTTCTTTCTTTCTTTCTTCCTCCCTCCTTCCCTTCCTTATTTCCTCCCTTCCTTCTTCCTTCCTTCCTTTCTTTCATCTCCTCTAAAACCCATTACTTTTTGCAGCCCATGGATTGAACAGCAAGGGATCCCTGCCCAATTTCCACTCAATAACTGTTTTTTGTATCCTCCTAGCTTAGAGTGAATGGCATTAGTAACAGTTTCTCTTCCAAACAACAACCCTGAGGCTCCTGCCCCTGCCAGTGTGATTTATCTATTTTTTTTTCTTTTCTATTCAAGGGACCATATCCCTGACTACTTTTTAAAGAGGCCTATTCACTGAATGGGCACTACCTCACTTTAAGTGAGAACCTGAAAAGGCCTTAGCCTAAAAGGTCTCCCATTGCATCCTGGGCCAGTCATCCTGAAGAATATCTGGTCACTGGACCCAGATGGCTCAGGAGGAGAAAGTGAGGCTGGTGACCTGCACAGCCCTCCCTCACTCAAAACAAAGTCAAGTGCAAGTCTTGTCATCATTTTTCCAATGTCATGATCCTCTTCAAAAATGAAGGATGAACAGACTAAAGGGAAGGGGGGATGGGAGGAAGGGGAATGTGTGGATGTTGAAATTGTGACTTGGCCCCATTCAACACAATTTTGTTTTGGGTGTTACAATTTTCATTGTTATTGTTCAATCACGTCAGTTGTGTCTGACTCTTATGTGACCCCATTTAGGTTCTCCTTAGCAAAGATATTGTAGTGGTTTTCCATTTTCTTTCCAGATCATTTTACAGATGAGGAACTGAGACAAACAGAGTTAAAGGACTTACCCAGAGTCACACAGTAAGTGTCTGAAGCCAGATTTGAACTCATGAAGTTCAAATTGATCAAACTGATTCTAACTCCAGGCCTGACATTCTATCCACTCTACCACCTAGCTGCCCTGGATGCTACAATAAACGCCTTTAAATTTTCTCTTCCTGGGTTTGCTTCATCACTGAGGGCAAGGACCAAACAAAGATTTTCTTTTAATACCCCTCTTCTCCAAAAAATAAAATATTACTGATGGAAAGAGCATTGAATTTACAATTCTAAAATCTGGGACATGATTTTTTTCATTTAATACTTGTATGGCTTTGCCAAGAAGTAATTTAACTTCTCTCATACTAAATTTTCTCATGAAGATTGGACTATATGACTTCTAAGGACCCTTCAAGCCCTAAATTTACTTTTATGACCCAATTTAAACTTTTTTCTTCTCCATGAACCCTTCCTAGACCTCTCTAGGCCCTAGTGCTTTCTTTCTCCATCTAAACTATTAAAATATTTATTGTCAGTTATTGAAGTTGAGAGGACACAGGTTCAAGTCCTGTTTCACAAACATTCAAGCTATGTAACCCTGGGTAAGTCTCAGTGCTATCAGAAATTCTCTAAGACTATCCAGAGACAGAAGGTCAACTTGCACTAGCTGAGGGATTTTCCTTACCAATAACAAAAAACAACAGCCACAACAAAAACAGGAGGCTTAATACATAAATCAAGTATTTGAAATTGTGCTCATACCATAGAACAAGGCTCTGCACATAGTATTACATTATGAATGTTGGTATTTTGGATGGAGGAATGTACAAACCAAATGACAATGATAACAGTGGTAAATATTTCCCTCAAATATCTAGCAACAACTCAGGAAAGACCCAGGAGTGAGGCAGATCTTCAAAAATCTGCAAGTAAAGGAGATTTTTCCTATTACCATGCCAAGGGAAACAACAGTACAACTGATACCTCTTTGGCTCAAGGCGGCTGTCAGGTAGATATTCTTCTTAAGTAGCAATAGAAATTCCTTTCTGGGAACTCATCTAAATTCAGTCCCCAAAGTTAACCTGTCAACAATTCCTTTGGATAGCTCTCAAGGTCAATTACATTGCTGCCAAATTCTATCTAGTCACTCAACACAGTTTTGGCTGCCTTCAGCTAATGGTGTAGTCAAATATTTATCTGAAAAAGTAGCAAAGGTGCTGCAAAAATCCATACAAATGAATCAGTTTTGATTTCCATGCATAGAACTTGGACATAAGTGAGAAATTGCCCAAATAATCTCCTTTCTGTAGGTTCACATGTCCAACTTTTGAAAAATATATTCTTACTAAAGTCCTCTTCTGATGCCTCGGTATAAAGTGGAGGTGACACTGGGCTCTCAAAAACTATGACAGAGAAATGAAAATTGCATGGTGCTACAAAACTGGAAAGGCATTGAGAATAGACCCTGGGATAGGCTACCCTCTGAGAGCCAGCCTAGCCAAAGTCAGAGATGCTTGGCCACCAGAAGATGTCTGTTGTTAGAGGAGAGAACCCATACTAACAAAATCACAGTTTTCAGAAGGACAGAAGGTACTTACTATCTCTATACCATTCAACTCGAGGTTGGAGTCTTTTCAGGTCAGGAGTAACCACCAGAGAGCACTTGAGAGTACCAGTTTCACCTTCTCTTTTAAAGGTGACCCCAAACTTCTCCAGAAATTGAACATCAAAATGGGTATAAGGAATTACAGATGACAAGGGCACTGCAAAAATGAGTAATAGGCAACTGTAAGAATGATAGGCAGTCCAGGTAGATTTTTAAAGCAAAAGACATAAGCTAGGTCGTTCAGAATATTGCTTTGCAGTGATATTACTTAAAGTATGAGATACCACCTTTATAAGAGCATAAAAAACAACTACTTCTAACGAATTGGGAAACATGATTGTCTCTCAATTACCTATTCTAAGGATGGGAACAGAGAAAGGAGTATAAGAGGTTATTTGATATAATTCATGGAAAATCAACCACACTGAGAGGCAGGAGACCTGATTCTGCCACTATCTAGTTAAGAGATCTTGGGCAAATCATTTAATAACACTGGGACTTGGTTTTTAGAATTTGGAAAATAGATAAATTCTAAGGGCCCTCCATAATCGTCACTATTAAGATAAGCCCCAAATCAATTAATTTTTATTTGACCTAAGAATATAGTCAAGGGAATAACCTAAGACACATTCAAACATTTGCTCACTCACCATTTTCACATGTATATATAGTATTTGAAAAAAATTATTATATGAATGTCAGGAAAGTTTATGAGTTGACAGCCTAAAAGCCTACAGCAGGATATAAAGGATCATAGAAAAATAAATTTAAAAGGCACCTTAAAGTCCATTGAGTCCAATCCTATCCTTTTATTGATGAGGAAACTGAGGCACAGCAAAGTTAAATGAGTTGCCCGAGGTCAGTAAATGTCTGAGGCAATATTTAAACACAGGTCTTCCTGACTCCAAGTCCAGTCCACTATGCCAAACCATTGGTAATTCATCCAGATATGATTTAGAATTAACAGCGTACAAAGCCTATATAGCAGCTCTAGTGTATAGCTTTTAGTGAATATCTTTTCATTTCAGTGGAATTGCTACTGATTTATTCTGTGGAAGCACAAAATATTTTACTTCTGGTTTTTCATATACAGATCTTTGGTTTGTAATATTCAAACTGTGAAATTGGAATAAAGTCAAAAAACCATTGTAGGCAAATACAATCATTTTCAGGTAGAGGCTAAATTGTACATAGCTTATAGGTGATCTCTCTCTTTTCATTTATGCCAGACTTGATCTTTAGACACTTTCCCACTAGGCTACCAGTCACCTTCATAGTTCATAAAAATTACTATGCTAGTCAGAAAGATGGTGACTCAAATTCCAGACTAATGAGGGGGAAGCTATTCATAGGACTTTGCTAAGAACAGGTTTGAACCAACCTAACTTCTTATCTCCTGTAGGCCAATAAAATCCAAGGGATTTATAAATAAGATGCCCTAGACTTTAAGTAGCCCATAGCAACAAACCAAGAAAAACACCTCCATCTGATCATGTCCTCCTGTATATGATGCTTTCCCCTATTTGAATACAAGTTTCTTCAGAATGGGGATGATTACATTTTTTTGCATTTCTATCCCCTGCACTTAGCATAAAGTTTGACACATAATAAATGCTTCATCATTTTTTAAAAATGTATTCATAATGGTATTGGCCTACCCCATCAAACACACTGGATAGAGATTTTGATTTAAATATAGTAACATCCTTTGGTCAACAAGGGGTTTTTTCAGTTCATATTTTTAAGAATCACTTAATCCTATCTTTCACAGGATTGAGAAAAAAGAAGCTAATTAGATCTTGGATTGCATGAAAACCATCCTTGAAAAACTTTGGAAAGATATTCGCTACTTGATATCAGATAAAATGTTGATTTGTCAAATAATGACTTGTATACAGCATCTAACTTCCTTCAGAGAGAGGAAAAATAAAACACTTACACCCAATGGGGAGTCCCACAGAATGGTATGGTTCTTCTTCTCCTCGGAACCCTGCAAAATAATTCATTGAAGATTGTCAAAAGCAAATATGAAAGAGGGAGGAAAGAAGCATATTTCTTCCCATTTTATTACTTACTCCTAACAACCACAGCAGCATTGGTAGAAACTTGTCCATGGACATTGGTTGCCACAGCTGAGTAAGTTGCAGTGTCATCAAAATTTGCTCTGAAAAAATTAGAATACAATCACACTAAAACAAGTGTTGGAATATATCATAGTCACATCATCTAATGCTGAATGGATCAAATTGATGAACAAAATATTCCTGGAGAGTGAAGCTTCTGACCTAGATCTTTTACACTGATGACTGAATGATGAATTTAGGGGGAAAAATACCAGATATATTTCACATGACAAAGAGACCCACAACATTAATTATGGACACAGGCAACCCTTTAATCTTGGCCAGTGAAGATAATGACAAATCCTTATTAATTCCAAAAGGAAGCCCAGATTATGTTCTAACTTTTTTCCTGTATTTTACACTGCTTTTTCCAGACTGTAGACTATCAGTGAATGAATAAAAATGAAATGAATGATTGTCTCTCCATTTAAAATGTGAACTCCTTGAGGGAAAGGATTCTACTTTTGCATTTCTTTGTGTCAGCAGCACTAACTACAGTACTTGGTACATAGCAGGTATTTAATTTATTGATTATTGACTTTTGACTGTTAAGTGAGTTACACAGGGTCCTACAACTAATAAGTGTCTGAGACAGGATTTAAATGCAAGCCTTCTTGACTTCAAAGTCCAGATGTTGACCCTTGACTATTCACTGAATGAATAAAAAATATTTATTAAGCCCTTCCTATTAGCCAAATATTGTGCTAAGACCTGAGCATACAGATAGCAAATTGACCTTCAAGGAGCTAACATTGTAATGGAGAAAGACAATATTGTAGCATGTTTCAGATGAAAGTCAGATGAAAAAAGTCCTATACTCCTTAATGCGCAATGGAAAAGCAATGGTAATATTCATTCATTTCATTTCCTCTGATAAAAAGCCACATTCATTTCTAGTGTTGAAGAAAAGATTGGTACTGACTAGTGAAAGCTGGGAAACATATCTCCAAGAGTTTTTGTACTGATAGACTCATAGTGTGATTGAGTACATAAAAACTTGACAAAGCATAGAAATTACAACTAGGTACAGGGACATCCTAAAATGGGGCAATGACTCATGAGCATTATAACAATGTTTACATGTATGTAGCAGTGAGTTTGGGAAATAGTTTCTTTGGTGTGTGTGTGTATGTGTGTGTGTGTGAGTGCGTGTGAGACTGTGTGTGCATGTCTATTTTATTACTGGTAGTAACAGTTTACAATTTTATAGAGTTTTTATAGTTTACAAAGATCTTTCTTTGATGACCACTACATTGACCTTCAGTGATCAATAGTAATTTTAAAAAGAAGTAAAGTCTGCATACCTTACTAGAGTAAATCAAATATTACCTTCTATACAAAAGCCCTTACTGAATCTGACAGCTACTAGTGCCTCAGTGAAAAAAAATTGCTTTGTATTTGGTTTGTATATATTTTCTATGTTTTGACACATTTTACATGTCTCTCCTCCAACAGAAGACTTCCTTGATGGTCTCAAACTATTTTCCCTCACAGATCTCGAATAACACCTTACTTTGTACCTCTCTAAAGAATTTATCTTGTAATGTTGTGTAATGATCTCTGTCTGACAGCAAAGATTATTTCATGGTTGCCTTCATATTCCCAGAATCTAGCATAGCGTCTGATACATCACACATACTTATTAATGTTTATTGATTGACGGATGGCCACAAAAACTTCCCAAACCAAGTAACACAAGGAGAAGTAAACAGGTTCTTAGAGAAGACAAATTAAGGTAGTCCTAGTTACAGGTGTCAGGGTAAGAAAACAATATGCCTTGAGCTTACTGCTGAAAAGATTGAGGTGCTCCAGAAAACAAATACCAGGAGACATTTCCAGTTTGTGAATGACAAAGGCAACTGTCAAATCATCAAAATCCCAAAGGACTTAAAGCACTGTCTGTGCGAACCCTAGTTTCCTGCCCCCTGTAAGATATTCATCTGATCAGGATTGGAAGAATCTTGTTTAGTTCTATTTCTCTGGCATCCTTATTTCCTGGACTGGAAAATCCACCCACACAGGATGTCTTCTGAAACTTTCAGACTCATTGCAACCTCAAGCATGTCTTGCATTCTGTAAGGGTTTAATTTTCATCCCTAGATGACTCTGTGACTCTCAGTGTAGTTGAGTAACCTTTTTGTTTCAAAGGTATGACTCAATTTACTCACTTTTTTCATTTCTTGATGCATTCAAATAAACATCTACTAAGTGCCTCCTATGAGTAGAACAACTTACCAGATACAAGACGAAGAAAAAATTATGGATAAAACCATAAGCTCTTTAAGAAAAGGGACTCCTTTACTTTCTGCCTTTGTATCCCCAAATCTAATATAGTACTTGGCACATAGTAAACACTTAAATTTTTTAATTGGTTTGCTTTTGTCTTCATGAATCTTCCAGGCTAAGAGAAAGATGGCACCAGCAAAGACAGTTACAAGATAAGTCCGTTAGAGTAGAGGTGGCAGACACACTGCCCACGAACAGCATGAAGACCACAACACTTCTAAGTATGCCCCAAACCACATTACAATGTAATAAAATTAATGAAAACACAACAAATCATAGATAATACTGTATTTTAAAACTGAGTCCATATACAACTCACAGCAGTCCTTACATGTGGCCTAATGGTCCCTGCTTCTATTTGAGTTTGATACTATTGCTTTAGAGAGCAACAAAACAAATTTCATGATGCTCTTTGAGAGAAAGTAATTACATACAATAGGAAGAGAGTAAGACTTCTTGAAGAAAGAGGTAGCATTTGAATTGAGCTTTGAAGTTTTAAAGATCCCATGATCTCTCCTCCATAATTTTGCATTATTTCCATATAAGAATATAAATAATCATGTTAAAGTTGCTTCCACCTCCCATGCATTATGGCCATGAGAAAGTCTTCAATTTTACAGCCTGCCTAGAATGCCAACTGGAAAAACTGAGATCAGTCTAGCCCTTTTTTTCTAAGACCAATACTGTAGAACTTTAAAGAACCTTAGAAGATCATCCAAACCAAGCTCCTCATTTTACAGAAGAGGAAACAGAGGGTCAGAGTGGTAAAGAGATTTGACCGATGTCATCTAGTCAGTACCTCTCAAGCCACAACTTGAACCCAAGTCTTTGGATTTCAAGTCTAGTGTTTTTTCTACTTGCCTCACCATGTGGGCTTCCATAGGAAAGAATTGAGATACTCTTATAGTACTCTTATTAAACTCATTTCTGGCCTTAGTTCTACATGGAGTAAAAAAAAATTCTATTACCCACGAGCACATAGTATCTTAGCACACAAGAGGAATAAAGTCTCAGGGACCTGTGCCCTCTAATAAGAACTTCCCTGACTCCCTCATGGAGTTTAAATGCAGATCTGAAGTGCCATTGAAAGCCATCTGCTCTCCTTTAATTGCCACAGCTCAGGGGAGAGATTTGGTAGGACAGGTAACCAGGACCTAAAGCATACAGGGGTTTAGACATCAAGGTCATCAGCTGGTTGTTCTCCTTGAAGGAAAACTGGCAGCAATACAGAGTAAAACTGCAGCCAAGCCCTACTTCAAAGCACCTTGCTTTGCCACTAATTTCGTTATACTGCCGGTAAAATCATCTCCCCAGGTACCCAACGACATGCCAACTCTCTCATTATGACATAATAAACTACAATGCAGATGTTAACTTTGTCCTCCAATGTGATAATAACTTGGTTCCATGATATTTGAAGTGAAAGCAATCTTAGAATGTATTTGTCATGGATGCATCCTAAGATTCAGAGCTGGGAGGAACTTCAGAGGTTATTTAGTCCATTCCCTGATTTTACAAGCGAGGACCCAGAGGTCCTTAAGAGCCAAGTGATTTGCCCAAGATCACATAGGTGGCAACAGAGGTGAAATATGAACATAGATCATCTGATTCAATAAATATTTATTAAGCAGTTATGCCATGGAGAGAACTCCGTGTAGGAGTTAAGGGAGATACAAAGTTTAGACAATCTAAGATCCATATGCCCATGAAGCTAAAAGCTTGATAAAGGGAAAAACACATTCACAAACAATTTTATTACATGTAAACACATCACAAAGTTAAAAACTTTGGTTGATCCAAGAGGAAAAGTAGAGAAAATAGAGGATCAAGTGAGGCTTCAAGTTGGCCTTTAAAGGACAGAAAGGAATTCAAAGGTGAAGAAAGAGTATTATTCATAGAACCATGGAGTTACAGAACTTGACAGATAGAAGTTGGATTCATTAACTGTCATATCAAAATTTCAAAGAGAAGAAAATAAGGCATGAACAGAGACTATGGACCTGGAAAAGCAATGGTTTGAATGACTTAACATCATGGTGGGCAATAGGTTAAGGGGTGGGGTGAGGCAAATGGAGAGACAGAAGAATGGGAGGTTAAGGCTCAATAGAATAATGACAGAGTTCAAGACTGTGAGTGATGGGGTGTGAATATTCCTGTGTGTGGCTGAAGAGTCAAGATGAATCTCATAGGACCAGAAGAAGTTGATAAACTAGACATCTGGGGGAAGTCATGATATACATCAAAATCCCTCATTTGAGTCTAGGAAGACTGAGCTAGGTACTGAATTCATTGAGAAAGGAGGGGGTATAGCCTTGGGGCCAATAGCTAATAGCCACCAGGATCTAGAAACAGTGGCATCTCTAGAAGGAATAAGCCTTAAAGGGAGAACACTTATTAACATGCATTGTATATTAATTACTAAAAACTTTCATTACCAGTGCCTTATAACCTAAGGATAGGGACTAGAGCTCTGATTTCATGGATAAAGGGAACTCCCAGTGAGGAGACTCATCATCATTATCATCATCAATAAACATTTATTAAGCACCTACTATGTACCAGGCAACTGTGCTAAGTACTGGGGATACAAAAAGAGATAAAGGATAGTTCCTATCCTCCTTCTACTAAAGTAGGTTAATACCTTCTCTGTAACTTGCAGGCTTAGAAAGCCACCCAGCACTGAAAAGATAAGTGACTTACCCAGGGTAATGAAGCCAATATGTGTCAGAGGCAGAACATGAATCCTGATATTCCTGGCCCTGAAGCTGACTCTCTATCCATTATGGTACACTGACTCTGTCTAAAACTTTATGATTTATAAAAGGAATTCCTCATTACATCATTTTTGAGAAGTCAAGAAGCAAATTCTCAGGTGTCTTACCACCTAAAAATAAGCTATAATATTATAATTATATTAAACAAGTTCCTAAAGGGTAAATTTCTATACACAGACTATGATGTCATTTAGTCCTGAAAACAATTCTCGAAATGGGGGCGGAGCCAAGATGGCAGAGTAGAAAGACTCACATATGTTAGCTCCAAACCCACAGCCCATAATTATCTATAAAAAGAACTCCCAACAAATTCTGGAACAGTGGAGTCACGCAGCAATGGGATGAAGGAGATTTCCATTCCAGAGAGCCCTGAAAAACCGATCCCAAAGGTCCGTCGCACACCAGACAGGAGAGGAGCCCAGCCCTGCCCTGGCCGGGTGGCACCAAGAGGAGTACATCCGAGCAGGCTTCAGGGATGGAATCTCCAGTGGCTGCGAAGGTCCCTCCACCCACAGACGCACAGGTCAGTGAAAGAGACGTCTGGATGGGCTGAGAGGGGAACGGGATGTCTCCATGACTCGGGTCCCCTCGGGAGGCAGCAGCAGAGGCAGCAGGCAGCCAGACGCTCCCAGAGCAGGCAGGAGCTCAGCAGCAGCTCCA